>JAOWBW010002362.1:0-90604 GCA_026119855.1 Campanula takesimana
CACATGAACCTAAAAGTCCGTCCCCATGGAGTTTTGAGATACGCTTCTCATTAATATGACCAAGACGGCAAGCCATAAATAGGTATGATTTTACATCATTAGGTTAGATTTCTTATTTACATGATAGACATTGTCATTATTTTCATTCTTGACATCCAAGATATAAAGGCCATTAAATGAATTAGCAATACCATAAAGCACATCATTTAAATAAATAGAAAATTTCTTATTCTCAATAAGAAACTTAAACCTTCATTATCCAAACAAGAAATTGAAATAATATTTCTGCTTAAATCCGGAACATAATAACAATTGTTCAAAACAAGAATTAATCCGGAAGGTAAAGTGACTTCATAAGTCCCTACGCTAACGCTAATATGATGCAGCAACTCTTGCTCCATTCCCCACACGTAGATCTACTTCACCTTCTTTAAGCAGTCTCATATTCTTTAGTCCCTGCACATTTAGACAAATGTGAGAACCACATCCGGTATCCAATACCCAAGAATCAGTGGTAGAAAGGAGAATATCTATCATATAGATACCTGAAGTCGACCCAGCCTTGCTGCTCTTCTTCTTCTTTTGCTCTTCCAAGAAAGCCTTGCAATTACGTTTCCAAGACCAATTCTTGACAATGGAAACAGATTGCATCCTTTTATGAATCGGGTTTTGCTCAGAAGCCTGGGCAACCTTTGCTTGCTTATTTTGGGTTTGATAACTTTCTTACCCTTTCCTTTGGCATTAGCCTTCTTCCCATCATGAACCAAGAGCACGGGAGAACCTTCTCCACAATTTTCATCTCTGCAGTTTTGAGCATCCCATGCAACTCAGAGAGATTCTTATCCATTCCATGCATGTTATAATTCTTACATCTGATTATAACTTTTAGGCAATGAATTAAGAATGAGATCCGTGGCTATCTCCAATGGGATTGGATAGATTGTGCCAAGTTTCTCAAGGTGCTCTACATAACCTTTCATTTTAAGAAGTGAGGACCCACTTGTTGCCCTTCATTCATTTTATAAGTAGTGATGCAACAATGGTCTTGTACCTCTCTTGCCTAGCGCTTGCTCTTGAAACATGGTTCTCAACTCCACGCCTATCTCATAGGCTTCCAAATGTTCCAAAACTTTGTTGGAGTTTTGAACACATAGCAGCAAGCATGAGACAACTTACATCTCTAGAATCATTACGATGTTCTTGTAATTGTCTCTTTCTACCCTAGGGCAGTAGGCGGTGGTTCAGCGGGGAGAGGCCATCGAGAATGTACAACTTATCTTATTGCCTAAGAACGATTCTTATGACGGATCCAATCCATAAAGTTGGTACCATTCTCTTCGAGCTTATCCTTCTCAAGGATCGAACGCAACGACATTGATTGAGTGTTATTAGTCATTATCTACAAATATGCAAAAATTTCCAAAATTTAATAAGTACGGTTTTCATTAAAGAGATAAATAATGTATTTTCAAACAAAATACTCCCACTAAATTATATAACCTTCATATACATCCAATGTATAATATAATTTAATTGCGCTAAGATCCAACTTTAATTTAACTTTTGAGTCCACGGAGGCGGACCGCTCAAAAATAAATTAATTAGGTAGACAATCATGTCAATCATATCCCATATGATTCTTAGATCCTTTTATGAGATTCTTTGAGAAATCCAATTTCAAAAAGCATGTTTAATCTCATCTTTTGCCTAGGCCCAAAACTGTTTTGACGCCTAATTAAGTCCAACCATTTTAAACGCATAGGAATCATTCAATTTAATGCACCTTGCGGAGGCAAGCCCACATTAAATTAATGAACCTCATCTTGCTCATACATGAATAAGATTAATGCACCTCGCGGAGGCGAACCCACATCAAGATTACCCATGCATAAACAAGTGTTTTAATCATGGCATGGCAAAGAAGGACTTAAAACTTATTTGAAGGTTCATCACATATAGCATATAACACATTTATGAGCACATAATATAAACATGTTACACATCAATTTTAGCCACTAAATTAATCTCCATTAATTTAAGCATGATATTTATGTGTCATTAGTTTCTCTATAATTATGAGGATGAGACTATTTCAACTTGGTTATTATCTCCAAATTAAGACAACAAGAAGTGCGGTCGAACTAAGCCATCAGGCAACCACAATCCCGCACTAATTCAAGAAACCAAGAAAGTAGTCCATGTGGCCGAAACTAAGCAATAGATAGTCTCGATGAACGTAGGCCAATTGCATTCACAATTCCACATGGATCTCCAATCATTGAATCAAGAACTTTGTTTCTCAATTTTAGCAATTATGAACTCTTCATAATTCTAACTTCGTTTTATCTTTGAAACTTTGATTGCGATCAAGTTTGGGAAACACAATCTCGATGAACGCAGATAGCCATCCAAACCTTGAACCAATCTTAGAATCACAAGACTAAAACAAATAGGAAAATCAAACCCCAAAATCCACACACAAACCAACTACCCAAAACCCATTCCAGATCAGCAAGTCTGGACTGGTTCTGTTACTGGTTTTGTTGAATTTTTCGAAAAATTCCAGATTCTGTTTTTGACCAAAATCAGACCTTCTGATCCCTTTGTGCGGCCGCCCAAAAATATCTGTGCGGTCGCCCAAAAAATGTGCGGCCGCCCAGAATCTTCTGTGCGGTCGCCCATGGCCATCAGAAGGTGCAGAATTTTCAAGTTCGAAAATTTTGTCTCAAAATCGTTTTTCCCCGATTATTAAAACATTGATCCAATCAAAAATTAATAATCAACAATTCTGAATCCATCATAATTTATTTATTGCGATTGAATCGTGCAATTAAAGTTGCAAAACAATAAACCACATAAAATCACATAACACATAATCGTCATATATTCCAATATTCACATCATGCAGGCACATAAACAATTTATATACACATAACATGATCTAGGTATTGAAATAATCAACATGAACGGGGCTCTGATACCACTGTTGGGTTTCGTAGTAACATGCGCAGCGGAGTTTAGCATTTAAAATTTTGAAACCCAAAGCCCATAGATCCGTTTATATGATTAAATCAAATACAATAACATGAATATAGGATAAAACTAACCCTTGATGGCTATTAAATTTTCTCTTGGTCTTTGGTGGAGATTTGAAGACTTGATCACGATCACAAAGCTTGAACACGAACTTTGAAGATGATGATTTTCACCCTCTAGCGGTATCCACACTTCGAACGAATATCAAAGGAACTTCTTTGATCTTGGTTGCTAGACCAAATTGTGAAACACGTTTTCACAATGAATTTGAACTATATGGAATTTTCTCTCTTGTGTATTATTTTGTTCTTTGACCAAGGATGTCTTAGAACAAAGTAAAACCTCTCTCAAAACTCTTTGGAGACTCACAAAAGGCTATCACTGAAGTTCTGGCCGAACTCATCCTTTTATACACAAGCAAGACCTATTCCAAATAGGAATCTTGTGTCAAAAGACATTCCAAATCGAATTAGGAAAGTGCCAGCCGACAGTACTGTGCGGCCGCCCAGAATACACTGTGCGGTCGCACATTTATCTGAAACAAACTGGTACAATTCTGAGCTAAGTGTGCGGCCACCCAATCGACACTGTGCGGTCGCCCACTTCCCCAGAATGTCCAGAATTTCCAAAATTCCAATTTAGTCCTTTTAAAGATTCGTTCTATTGTGTGTGACCCTCTAGGTTCTAGCAAAACCGTCATACCTACCCAAATAGTATAACTAGATACAAGTTCGCATTCCTTTAGAATATGTCATAATCCCTTTGTCCTCGACGTCATTGAACACAAGTCATGGTCAAACAGTCAACTTGTTTTGTTCAATACTTTCTCGATTCCGAATATGTTGATAATCCAAATGCCATTGATCCAATCAATTCATTTGAGTCCGGCCGAACATTTCATCAACACCATTCCTACGAGAGGCCCAAGCTTGACATCTCTCCGAAGAGGGACAAATCCATTTAGCTTATTATTCTTCCCTACGTAAATCCGATTATGCCAATCATACCTTTATAACTTCCCGGTTAAAGGTAGCGTTTGAATATGTCAAACATAATGTTCATCAAGTGGAAGACTATAATAACTTCATGTCTAAGGATTCAAATGACATAACTAATATGAGATATATGTTCGACATAGACCATGACATAAATCTCATATAGCGGGTCATGTCCAGTACCTTGTTCCAAACAAGTACCCATAAATCTAAGATGATCATCGCATGATCATTTAGCCTTTATACTAGCGCTTAACAAGTACTAGGGACGGAGATTATTATAAGTAAACATGAACAATAATAATAATCAAAAACATCTCTTTATTGATATGAAATAAATGATAATAATTACAACGTTTATTAAACGTGCCTAGGGCACCACTACCAACAAATTGAACAACAGAACTTTAGATAAGGGCAAAACAGTACTTCTGTACTGGATGCCTCGTACGAGACATCTCCTCTGTCTGCGAGTTTGATTCACTTTCCTTCTCCATCCCGATCTCTTTCTTGGCCAACACTCTCCTAATCCAGGAAGCATATCAGTAGGAGACTTCCTGGAGGTTTCCTATTGATTCCTTACCTAATTAAATCTCTCTACTTGGTCCCTAAGCAATCTAAGCCTATAAATAAAGAGTCTTTCACTCCTAATGCTAGTTAATGGTTAGTCATCAAAAAAGAGGTTAACAACTCTCTAGCCAGTCCTTCTCCAAAGAATCCCGTTTTTATTCCTTCCTCACACCAAAACACCATAAAAAAAACAATATTTTCAAGCCACAAACATCACAAAACTCTTGGATCATCGAGGCCTTAGTCAAGGCCATCAATTGGAATCTCAAGAATGCTTTAGGTAAACTCCTACGCTTTTAATCTCTACTTCTCATCTCATTCTTTGTTTTAGAGTAGTGTAATCCCATCAAAAGGATCAGCCTAGAGCCTCTCCAATCCATGGAGATGGTCTCGAAGCACATGATCCGACATTCCAATAATTAAGAAATTAATTATTGGCTTTATTTGTTTTAATTACTTGTTCTTTATTTGATTAAAAACACCTAAGTAAGACCAATCCTAGATTGGGTGGATTGGGTGCTCCTTGACCTTCCCAATCCATAACTTAACCCTCGAACTCAAGAATCTCACGGTCCGTGTTCCCGTTCAACAACATGGTAGCGACTCTCAAATCAAAAAAGGTAAAGCGGGAACCTTCTCGGGTGCAAACAGTGGCGACTCCGCTGGGGACAAATTAAGTGGGTTAGACTTGCGTACAAATTAGGTGGTTTTAATCTATGTAATTTTCTGCTAAAAATTGATTTTTTCTGATTTTTTCTGTGAATTTTCGGACCGCTCTTTTTTTGAATCTGGGTTCCGGGAGAGAAATCTCGTACGAGATATCAAATCCCTCGTACGAGGTATTCCTTCTTGCCAAGAATTATTTGCAGAACAGTCCCTGCACTTCAAACTGCAGAACAGTCCCTAAATTTGCAAAAAACTGCAGATCAGTCCCTGGACTAAAAAAAAAAAACTCTTCTTTCTTTGTTTTACTCCGTCCCATATGTTCAATAAATGATTTATGTCATATACATGTTTTTTTTTGCACTAACATCTTTTGCAGCGGAGTATAAAAAAATGAATAAATTAGGGATGACTACTTTACTCATTCCCTAGTTTATTTCGCACCCATTAATGGATAATGCAAGCACTGTGAGTACTTCTATCCCTCTCTTCTATATGCTCCTACGTGCTTATGTGATCCTTCTCTTCTCAAAATCAAACTCAAACTACGTTGACCTGAGTCTCTTGTTCTTTTTCTGAAGATTGAGAGAAACGTAGGCAACCACTTTGGTCCGGTCAAAATCTTTTACTTGCTTTAAAAAAAAACTCTATTTTTCCTTTAACATCTAGAGCTTGACTCTCACACACGTGCACGCATGTAGAATAATTGCACTACATACCCTATAAACCTGGGTCCCAATCGGAGGACAGATGTCAGTCAGCACCCCCACTCTAAGAGTGGCCCTCGCCGGTCTCTCCAAAGATGATGTACCCACTCCGTGACACGCTCCTAGACTGTGTTCATGGGGAGCCTTAGCCGTAATCCCTGCATCAACCTCATGCATACATAATAGTCAATAGGACACTCCTTGTGACCGGTCGGTTCGATTCTTAGAATTGTTTTAATCTTTGCCCAAGATAACGCTTTTCATACAACCTATAATCCTCCCTTCATGAATTCTTGACGAATGTCCCTTCGGTAAAATTTGTTGGACAAGGGATTGCGATGGTGAAATGAGAATTTTTCTACGAGGATTCGAGTCTAGTCTCTTTCACCGTCAAGATCCTACGTTTGATAAGGTCCCTTTCGGTTGTCCCTTACAAGAATTCATAAGGTTTGATTGCATGAAAGGCGTTGTTTAACAAAGTGCAAAACAATTACGGAATCACTTAGGTTTGGCTAAATTGAATTGTGGATTCCGATGAGAATATGGGACCTTTTCCCAAATTGTCCGTTTGGGGGAGTGCTATATAGGTGAAAAAAAAGGGGCTCATATTCTAGGGTGACAAAATCCACTATTCCAGGATGTTAGATAGAAACCCCTCAAAATGGATTATGTTCCGTCCGACCAAAATTAGGATTAAAAATCTGCAATTCTGTGATCTGTGATGGATGCCTCGTACGAGACATCCTTGTCTCGTACGAGACATCTTCTTCTGTCCGTGACAATCTGTGTTGTGCTCGTTTGGTCAACCTACACTCACTCTTAAGCCTATGCACCTCATAAATCCAACTTGTTGGGACCTTAATCTGGGTTTAACGCAATTTCTATACCGTTAGGTCTGCCCGAATCGCAACTAGATCGTTCCAAAATCTCCCGACACCATGACTGGAAGCAACGACACCAATACTGAAAATCTCAATGAGGCCAAAGCTGAAATCTTGAAAGCCGCCAAGCAACTAGATGAGAAGCAAGCTCGCATAGACGCCTTAGTTGCCGAGCTCCATGCATTGAGAGCCAAGAAAGCTAAGAAACAAAAGAAGAAGGATTATGAATCCCCCGCCTCCTCCGAAGACGAGGCATCCTCTAGAAAGAAAGACAAGAAGTCTAAGAAGAAGCACTGTGAGTCTGACTCCTCTTCCTCCTCTTCCTCCTCCGATGACGAGGAACATGTCGCTAAGACTACCAAGTCAAAGAAAGAAGGTAGTGGCGACAACAAAAAGGTTGATGCTCCTGTGACCATGAATTACCTTGAAAAGAAACTTGCTTCACTCTACACTCAAAAGGATCATTCACTCCTTTTGATCCGGATTCTCTTCGACAATCCATCACCAAGCTTACGCGCAAGTATAAGACTCCTGATATGGCAAAATTCAATGGCACCACTTGTCCCAGAGCTCATGTTGAAACCTATACTTGGGCCATGTTACCAATGGGCGTTGATGACAACATTTTAGCCCAATCTTTTCCTCAAACCTTGGAGGGTGCCGCAAGAGATTGGTACATGTCGCCTCCGATATCCACTAGGCTTGATTGGTCAGAAGCATGTTGAGTGTTCCAAAAGCAGTTTGAGGACAACTCTACATACCGCCCTACTAGGAGGGATCTTGAGCAAACCAAACAACAACCAAATGAGTCTTTTGCTGAATTTGCTAGAAGGTGGAGGCTCAAACTCACAGAAATTGTTAAAAGACCTAGTCTTAAAGAACAAATCCACATCTTCCTCCAATGTCTCTGTGAGGAATTTCAAGGTAAACTTGCCGGTAATTACTTTCCTAGCTTCAATGAGCTCCGCGAATCCGGAATAAGGATCGATGACCTCCTCAAGTCTAAAAGAAAAGGTAGTAGTTATCGCTACTAACACAAAGGTGAGTCCAACAAAGAAGCCTCCATAAATGCTATAGCTTTCAACAACCAAGGAAAAGGCAACTACACCGCCATTCCCCCTCCCAAAAGAGAGAATAAAGAAAGAGTCTACCACAAGCTCGAATGGATCACTTAAGGGGAACTCTTTGACATACTAGTAGAATAAGGGAAGATCAAACCAAGAAATCCCCCTACTACACCAAGAGAAATCCCTCCTCATCATGGTCATCACCACTTCTGCAAGTTTCATGGAGCTACCGGTCATGACACCAACTCTTGTTACCACTTGAGGGAAGATATCCAAGATCTCATCGACAACAAGGAACTTGAAGGGCCAAATGTCCTCACCAACCCGCTTCCTAACAAACCATGAAGAAGATAAAGCCTCATGAAGAATTCAAAGCCTTACCACTTTGGGGCTACAACTATCCTCTCCCTTTCTCCTTAGAAATAAATAGGTTTTAATTTCCTAGTATGAACTCGAAGAGTCGTTATGTCATTTAGTCCATCTCCCTCCTTCTCTAGTTTGTGTCAACTAAACTATCGAGTCTGTTTTGAATTCAATATTATTAATAAAAGTCATTCTTATTCCTATACACTTCTCTAAGGTTGTTCTTCCTTTTGATAGATCCGCAAACAATAAATGTCATTAACCTAAAACCTTGCAATTGATAATAGAAATGTCTAAACAAGTTTTGAGAAGAAGGCCTAGGGGATACACATTACTATCACCGCGCCCACGTCAGAAGTCGAATGACCATAATGGAAGAAAGTCAAAGGCGTTATCATTCCCAAAGAAAAGTGGGGCTACTCAATTTAAGCTTTGAGAGAGAAAAAAAAACTATCAAGCTTTCATAACCCCCACAAAGAAGGAGTTTCAACCGCGCACAATGAAGTCAAAAAAGGAGGCCTCTCATCTCCTCCTACAACGAAGATTAAATCCAAATGAAGAAAAAATGAGACTCCTAAATTGAAGACCGTCTCCATCATCCGCAGATATCACTCAAGAAGAAATCCGAAGGGCGCACCAATGATTAAGCCTTCTCCTCAAAACTTGTCAAGACATTTCTAGATGATTCACTTGCAAAATAATTGAACAAACACTTAAGACATCAAAAATAAATACTAGGGTCCATTAAAGGTAGAACTATCTTTCTAGTACTTTGAGCCAAATAGCGTTCACTGTTGAGTCTAGGGGCTTCCTCTCTCATACACTTCTCTTTGAAATCCAAGCATCAAGGCTAGGGGCTTTTTATTCTTTCCGTCCCCTTTCAATTCCTGTTCAAGATATACGAACTCGTCAAAGTAAATCCGCACTAGGGGCTATCCTCTTCGCCTCTAACTCTCATTAAAAAGTGCGTTATCCTCACCGAGTCAATGCTTGGAACAACCTCCCAAAAAGCCAAGTCTATAGCTAAAATGCCTTATACATCCACACCCAAAAATCTAGCATGTCTCTCTCCCAATAAGAGACAAAACTACTCTCCTCTCTGAGTCATCTTCGAGTACATACTCTGTCAAAATAAAAATGAAAAGAGACGCAAAAGAGATGCCCGCTAGATTGAAAACCCGAAAGGGCGGTCTAGGCAAAAATCAGGGTGCATCACAAAAGAAAAAAATATATATATAAAAATTAGGGAGAACATTCTTCAAACCATTTCTTCTTCAACCTTCCTTAAATCCATCAAGCGGGAGAGCACTCTTCTTCAAAATCAAACAGCCTCATAAGCCTGTTCATGGAGTCATCTACAATATACAAGATTCTTGGGGTTTAACTTAGACCGCACATGAGATTAACTTGGGGGAATAGAACGTGCCTCTCATCACCTTCACTAGAGACTTTCGGACATGGAATTCTAGAGTGATTCAAAAGTACGCCTAGCCTACTCAGAGCTTGCACATCATTGGTTGTCAGACAAATAGTTGTCTCCCTTGACACAACATGACTAAAGGAACGATCTGGATGGATCATCTTGCACAAGGCAAACGAGTCTCAAACGAGACAACCATCAGAGAAACTCCGTGGCGCATCACCTCTGCAGAGAACCTGATCAGGTCCCAACTTGTCAAACTCTTGTCCCCGCACACACACACAAATCATCACATACAGTTCATCACCAATAAACATCCCATCGCGAATCCATGCTATTCATACTACTTACACCAAGGTTGACCGACCGGGCATGCACATAAATTTGTCACTGCCACATGAGTCCAATTGCAAACTAAAATCAAAACTAAAGTGCTTGCTAGAAGAGGTTATACTAGTTGTATTAACATGTATAAGAACCAATCCGTGCTCAAAGAAAATTCAACAGGGATCAGACAATCCCCACAGTATTCAGACACATCTGCATCCAAGACTTTCAATGTAGAGCATTGGAAGAGGATAATGTCCTGTACGTTCGATTAACCATTGACGAGGACATTCAGAAGTATACAGATCAACATCAAATTCAGCGTTTCTGCATCCAGGACTTTCAATGTAGAGCATTGGAAGAGGATAATGTCCAGTACGTTCGATCAACCATTGACGAGGACATTCAGAAGTCTACAAATCAACATCAAATTCAGAGTTTCTGCATCCAGGACTTTCAATGAAGGAGCATTGGAAGAGGATAATGTCCAGTACGTTCAATCAACCATTGACAAGGACATTTAGAAGTCTACTAATCAACATCAAATTCAGAGTTTCTGCATCCAAGACTTTCAATGAAGGAGCATTGGAAGAGGATAATGTCCAGTACGTTCAATCAACCATTGACAAGGACATTCAGAAGTCTACAAATCAACATCAAATTCAGAGTTTCTACATCCAGGACTTTCAATGAAGGAGCATTGGAAGAGGATAATGTCCAGCGCGTTCAATCAACCATTGACGAGGACATTCAGAAGTCTACATCTACACCAAAACCGTCCAGTACTTTCAATGAGGAATTGGAAGAGGACATGTTCAGTACTTTTGATCATCCATTGAAAGAGAACATCCAGGGATCTAGTACTTTCAATAAACTATTGAAAGATGATAATATCCAGTACTCTCAATGTAGGAGCATTGATTGAGGATATTCCCCAACAACTTCAACACAGTCTGCACCAGCAACACCGTCAACCGCAATGCTCCACCAAAAATAGAGGGCATATTCAGAATTGGGTCAAGGACATTGATTCCTCAGTACGGGTAACTCTCAAAACTCTAAACTTTACTTACCGCAATATTTCTTTCAAAATGATTTCCAAAATACCTAAAACCACCGTTTTTTCGGAGTTGAACTACGTTTGGTCTGATTTCCTTCCAAGGAATACGTAGGCAGCTTTCTAGCACGACCATACCCAAAGTTCTAAATGGTGTCTTTCTATCGACGACATTACTTCTTCCATAAGTATC
The DNA here is from genome assembly GCA_026119855.1 of Campanula takesimana. Classification (NCBI taxonomy): domain Eukaryota; kingdom Viridiplantae; phylum Streptophyta; class Magnoliopsida; order Asterales; family Campanulaceae; genus Campanula; species Campanula takesimana. The sequence continues at coordinate 11,280 of JAOWBW010002362.1, forward strand.
ATCGCCGAGGGGCTCTGTAGACACCCCATTTTGAACTCAAATTTATGATTACACTACTCTCGTATCTTGCCTTTATGTTTTGATGAAAACTCGTTAGTTTTGTCATGTTTTGTTAAGTTTCTGACTGACTCCGTTAGTTAGGGGCTAAACTGAACAACAGAACTTTAGATAAGGGCAAAACAGTACTTTTATACTGGATGCCTCGTACGAGACATTGATGTCTCATACGAGACATCTCCTCTGTCTGCGAGTTTGATTCATTTCTTTCTCCATCCCGATCTCTTTCTTGGCCAACACTCTCCTAATCCGGGAAGCATATCAGTAGGAGACTTTCGGGAGGTTTCCTATTGATTCCTTACCTAATTAAACTTCTCTACTTGGTCCCTAAGCAATCTAAGCCTATAAATAAATAGTCTTTCACTCCTAATGCTAGTTAATGGTTCCTAGTCATCCAAAAAGAGGTTAACAACTCTCTAGTCGGTCCTTCTCCAAACAATCCCGTTTTTATTCCTTCCTCACACCAAAACACCATCAAAAACCCATCTTTTCAAGCCACAAACATCACAAAACTCTTGGATCATCAAGGCCTTAGTCAAGGCCATCAATTGGAATCTCAAGAATGCTTTAGGTAAACTCCTACGCTTTTAATCTCTACTTCTCATCACATTCTTTGTTTTAGAGTAGTGTAATCCCATCAAAAGGATCAGCCTAGAGCCTCTCCAATCCATGGAGATGGTCTCGAAGCACATGATCCGACATTTCAATAATTAAGAAATTAATTATTGGCTTTATTTCTTTTAATTACTTGTTATTTATTTGATTAAAAACACATAAGCAAGACCAATCTTAGATTGGGTGGATTGGGTGCTCCTTGACCTTCCCAATCCATAACTTAACCCCCGAACTCAAGAATCTCACAGTCCGTGTTTCGTTCAACAACATGGTGGCGACTCTCAAATCAAAAAAGGTAAAGCGGGAACCTTCTCGGGTGCAAACACCAAGATGGTGGTAATTTATCGATTATAAAAGAAATGGTAAAAGTTTCATCCATATCAATTTTATGTTGTTTAAAGCTGACCAAAATTCTTTGAATTTCATGGAATTTTTCCATGATAGACCTAGCATCAACCATTTTATAATTATTAAAATTACTAATAAGGAATTTCATACTTTATGCATCTTTGGCCATGTACTTTGATTCAAGCATGTCCTATAACTCTTTTTCGGAATCCACATATTGGTATACATCGAAAAAAGCGTCTGTCATGCCGTTAAGTATATGACCACGACAAACGTAGTCATCATTCTCCCATTTGTTCCTCTTCCGAGTTTCTTCCCAGGTTTCATCTTCTCTTTCCTCCGATTTGGGAGTGCTTAGCACGTAAGCAACATTGAGCGCCGAAAGTTAGAAATGTATCTTCTTTTGCCAACATCGGAATCCAACACCTTCAAACTTGTCCAACTTGTGAAAGTTGGTCGCCATATCACGGATTGTAGCCATCACAAAATAAGAATATTAATTTTAGATTGTTAGAGCAATGTGTAGGGAATTGTGATGGATATGATAGAATCTTGATGTATCTTCTAGGTGTGGATCACACTTTCCTAAAAGTAATATTTCTCCCCTAGTTAGAGCACCGGGTTACCGCGAAATTACTTTTGAGATACAAAGAAGACTTAATTACAATTGATACTCTTTCAATTATAATCACTTAGGATGGATGTGTAATGTGTTTGATGTATTTTTGCAAAGAAAGATTCTGCAAAATTTTTGTGCTTGTAAATCTTGTACCTTGATGAATTTGATATCCCAAGTGAATGGAAGTCTCTCCTATTTATAGAATTGATCAAGCCTCTTTACATAAAAAGATGTCTTTTCTAAAAGACATAATTTAAAAGTTACATCTTCTAAAAAAGATGTGTTCTTTTGATTTCAAATAAATGTCTTTTGCAAAAGACACTATTTGAAAAGTCATATCTTTTACTTTTAATTTTCTATAAACATTTATTTAATAATTATGATACACCATAACCAAATCATAATTATTTAATAAATCTATTTGGATATTATACATTTATTATTTACTCTTAATTAATCCAACACACCCTATTGTAGACACCCCATTTTGGACGTTCATTTATAATCACACTACTTTTGTGTCTCGCCTTTGATTTGGGTCGAAACTCGTTAAGTTGGACATGTTTTGTTAAGTTTCTGACTGACTCCGTTAGTCAGGGGCCAAAATGAACATTAAAACTACTGCAGAGGGCAAATAGTGAATTCCAACACTGAGATGCCTCGTACGAGACATTGATGTCTCGTACGAGACATCCCCCTTGACAGTCGGGTTTTTGGTCAGTTTCCTTGTTGATCTTAACCCCTTTTCTTGGCAAACACTTAATCAATCCGGGAAAACCTAATGGACGATCCTAGAGTCCAAAAATACCTCTGTGAGAATCAAGTCTTGGATTCCCACCACAACTTACCTTCTTGGCTCAAACCCTAGGTCCAAGGACCCCTATAAATATAGTTGTTCTTGCCTAGAATGACTAATGGTCAATAGTAGACTCCTTATTCACTCCAAATCTGATCAAAAGGTCCCCATAATCAGTCCCTCTTGATCACCCATAAAATTCAAGCCCTCACCACACCATTCAAGTCAAGTTCATTGGAGATTCAAGGCCTTTAGTCAAGCTCATCCATAGGATTCTTGAAGAACGCTTAGGTAAAACTCATTGTTTTCTATCTTCTCATCTCTTTCTTTGTCTTTAAAGTGGTGCGATTCCATCAAAGGGTCAGCCTAGAGCCTCTCCAATCCATGGAGATGGTCTCGAAGCATATGATCCAACATCCCAAATAAATAAGCAATTATTTATTTGCTTGTTTTCCTTTTGCGTACATTTTGCATGATTTTGAAACAATGATAATGATTTCTTAGCAAGACCAATCCTAGATTGGGTGAATTGGGTGCTCCTTGACCTTCCCAATTCATAACTTAACCCTCGAATCCAGACATCTCGGTCCGTGTTCTGACAACAACATGGTGGCGACTCTCAATTAAAAAGGTAAATTGAAGGACGAAAACCGCCTTGAATACCAACAACGGGAAACAAAAAACCCACGCGCAAACAGTGGCAACTCTGCTGGGGAAAGATCGCAGTAAGTGGGTTAGACTTGCGTCAAAAGAAATCATCGTTGTTTCAAAATTCTGCATTCTGTACTATAACTTGTTCCCCCAACTGAGATGCCTCGTGCGAGGGATCCCTTGTCTCGTACGAGACATCTCAGCTCTGCCCGGCTGGTCTGACTCTCTGGTTTGAAAAAGGATCTTTGTTCAGTTCAAACACATACACAGGGTTTCATATCCGCTCTCCCCTCTGTTTCTGAGTCTTAGGACCTTCCTAATGACAAAGAAACTTCCCTTTTATTATAAGGCTAACCTTTATTTTGCAGGAGTACTTGCTAATTGTTTCATTCCTTGCCTTACATATGTTTGCCTTATGTGTGAACTACGACGGCCTGAGTTCCTCCACAAGAGGGAAACGTAGGCAGCCACTTGGCCCGGCCATTGCATGTTTTTATTTTACTTCAAAAAAAAACTCTCTATTTTATCTTTGACACCTAGATCTTGACTCTCACACACGTGCAAACATGTAGAATAATTGCACTACATACCCTATAAACCCGGGTCCCAATCGGAGGACGGATGTCGGTCAGCACCCCCATTCTAACGAATGGCCCTCTCCGGTCTCTCCAAAGATGGTGTACCCACTCCGTGACACGCTCCTAGACTGTGTTCATGGGGTGCCTTAGCCGTAAGCCTTGGATAAACCTCATGCATACATACTAGCTAATAAGACACTCCTCGAGACCGGTCGGTTCGATTCTTAGGGTTGTTTTAATCTTTGCCCAAGATAACGCATCTTTACAATCTATAATCCTCCCTTGTGAATTTGACGAATGTCCCTTCGGTAAAATGTTGAACAAAGGATTTTGAAAGAATGGAGAACCTCTCTACGTAAATCCGAGCTTGTGTTTTCCTACTTTCACTGTTCTGTGCGGGATTGTGGATGCCATTTTGGCTTAGTTTCGACCGCACCATTCAACATGTCTCTTTCGGTTATCCCTTAAAATTCACAAGGTTTGATTGCATTAATGCGTTGTTTAACAAAGTGCAAAACAACTACGGAATCACTTAGGCTTGGTTAATTGAATGGTGGATTCCGATGAGAATATGGGACCTTTGCCCGAATTGTCCGTTTGGGAGAGTGCAATACAGGTGAAAAACAAGGGGCTCATATTCTAGGGTGACAGAATCCACTATTCCAGGATGAACTAGAGTAGTAACCTCTCAAAATGGATTAAATTCCATCCGACCAATAGGATTTTAAAATCTGCAAATCTGACTGTCTGGCTAGATGTCTCGTACGAGACATCCATTGTCTCGTACGAGACATCTCTCCTTTTCTGTGAGTCTGCCGTGTTGATCAACCCCTATTTCATAAAAGCCGACTTGTTGGGACCCCAGCCTGGATTTGACACAGTTTCTGCACTCTAGGTCCGTCCGATCAGCAAAGTAGCTCCACGCTCCCGACACAATGACCGCCCGCACGGAAATGTCTCTCAGAGAAATCTCACAAAGTCTGCGCTTCAAGATGGAAGCCACCGGGGGTTGGAAGGAGGGCTTACCCAACGGAGAGGCCCCAGAGATCAATATCATGCAAGAATTTCGCTTCAGAGGGCTCGACTATGCCTCTTATCATGCCCATGACCAAGTCAAAGGGCGTAACGAGCAAAGTGAAAAATACTGGGCTGAGATCGAAAAGATGATCGACGGCAATAAGCTTGAGATATTACAAGCCGAATACAATGAAATGAGTAAATGGTACAATGCCGCCATCGATAGGGCTCGGAATTTGGAAGAAAATCAAGAAAAGGTCATCAATGATGAAGTAGGTAACTGGATTAGCCTGCTTTATCAAGACCTAAAGAACCAAATGGAGGAGGAACATAATCATCACCTCTATGTCATGAGGGATCAGTACGAAAGCATCATGCAAAGCCTCCAACCTAAGCCACCGAGAGTCTACATAGATTTAAGTCAAATCCGACTTGGGAGAATGTTCCGTGAGCTCGAGAGGGAAGGCAAGCTATCACCAATGCAAGGATACAAGCCCAAATATGAGGGGGCCGGAAGGGCCTTGCACCTGTATTGCTACTACCATCAGTGCCGCGGTCACCACACCGACAAATGCAACAACTTAAGGGATAAGATCCAAGATCTTAGGGGGTACCAAGGCCGAAGCATTCAGTGAGTGGGACTTTGTGTTGGGAGAAGACCTACTGCGCCAATTTCTTAACCTTTGCAAGCTAGAGGACACTCAGATTAATGCAATAGACAAGGAGGGCGCTCCGAACCAAGACTACACCAAGCTCATCAAGAAGAGTGACGAGCCTATACAGAATTGGTATACAACTGGGGGACCCGTAGCAAGTGAAGACTTCTTGATCAAAGAGTTATGATGTACTCCCCATCCCCATAGAGAAAGAAAATTTGTAACTCTTACCTTAGAGTCAGATACCGCTACCGATGAGCTCACCCAAGAGGACTTGGATGCCATCGCGGAACGTGTATTCCCTTACTTTCTTAATGAAAAAATATATCTTTATGAGTATCCTGAGATTGCCAGCGTCCTAAATGATGAATTAACTAATAACTCTAACGAATTAGATAATAATGAGTCATATGACGAGATAGATCAAGAAAATGAACAAATCATAAAAGAAATTAATAAGCAAGTAGGTCTCCATGGCGGAAATGGTCCTATTGATGCCGAAGAAATGCAAACAGTTAATCTGGGGACGGACGATGATCTGAAAGAGACCAAGATTGGCAGTTTCTTCAAGGGGAAGACCGACAAGCCCTCATAGCGCTTCTCCGAGAATTCGTAGATATATTCGCTTGGTCCTACAAAGATATGCCGGGGCTAGCCAATTCGATTGTTGAGCACAAGATACCGCTGCTTCCCGATTGTAAGTCAGTCAAGCAGAAACTCCGCAGAATTAAGCCAGAGTGGTCAGTATAAGTCAAACAAGAGATAGAGAAACTCCTGAATGTTGGGTTCATCAAAGTGATAGAGTACCCAACCTGGTTGGCTAATACTGTACAGGTTTCCAAGGCAAATGGAAAGGTTTGCGTTTGTGTTGATTTCCGTGATCTCAACAGAGCATCTCCGAAAGATGATTTTCCTCTTCCCAACATAGACATGCTCGTCGACAATACCGCGAAATACGAAGTCCGTTCATTCGTAGATGGATTCGCCGGTTACAACCAGATCATCATGGCCGAGGAGGACCAACACAAAACAGCATTCACCATACCTTAGGGGGACATTCTGTTATACAGTCATGCCATTCGGACTCAAAAATGCCGGAGCCACTTATTAGAGAGCTGTAACTGCATTGTTCCATGACATGATACATAAATAAATGGAGGTGTACGTTGATGACATGATCATACACTCCAAAGGCTCCGATGGACAACATTTTGTTGAACTTAGAAAATTCTTTGAAAGGTTGAGACACTACAAAATGAGACTTAATCCTGCCAAGTGCCCATTTGGGGTAGTGAAAGGAAAAGTTCTCGGGTACATGGTCACCGAACGTGGCATAGAAGCGGATCCCGCTAAGATCAAAACCATCATTGACATGCCTCCATCTAAGACGCAAAAAGAAGTCAAAGGATTTATGGGTCGCCTTCAGTACATTAGTTGTTTCATTAATCAACTCACGACGATGTGCGAGCCCATTTTTAAGCTCCTCAAGAAGAATGCATCCCTAGAATTGACCGAAGAGTGCCAAGAAGCCTTTGAAAAAAGTCAAGGGGTACTTAGTGAATCCGCCAGTATTGCTCCCACCGCATAAAGAGAAACTGTTGACCTTGTACCTAACAGTCAATGATACTGCATTAGGGTCTATGCTAGCACAAGAGCAACCCAATTCGAAGAAAGAGAACGCCATGTACTTTGTCAGCCATCGCTTCTAAGGGGACGAACTGGATTACTCTGCATTAGAAAAGTCGTGTGCTGTACTGGTATGGGCAGCTGAGAGACTAAAGCCGTACATGGAGGCGTTTCCTGTACAACTGATCGCAAGAATGGACCCAATGAAGTACATTTTTGAGAAGTCGCATGTCTCCTCTAGGATAGCCAAATGGTACTTCATGCTCGCGGGGTACGATATCACTTACATCACACAGAAATCCGTGAGAGGAAGAGTCTTCGCGGATCAATTAGCCGAATTTCCATGTGATGAAGCGAAGGGGGAAGACCCGCGATTCCCTGATGAGGACATCTTGGCAATAGCAAAAAATAAGTGGCAATTATTTTTCGATGGCGCTGCCAATAAACGGAGATATGGCATTGGCATGTTACTAGTAGATCCCTCAGATCTCTACACTCCACTCGCAATCCGCCTTGACTTTGAGGCCACTAACAATATCGCCGAGTACGAAGCTTGCATAGCGGGGCTTGAAGCAGCCTTAGAAAGAAATGTGACCGAACTATAAGTGTACGGAGATTCACAACTTATAATCTACCAGTCACTCAAGAAGTGGAAGGTAGAAGATCCTACACTCCAGAAATATAACGACCATCTCCAAGACTTGGTCAAACAGTTCAAAGAGGTCACTTCCTACTATCTTCCTAACCATTTAGAAGACTCGCTAGCCATGCTAGCATCACTTGTAGAGATTCACGAATGGACTGAGGTTAAAACCTTAAAAGTCGCGAGCGAATGACTCCCGCTTATTACTCAATCATAGACCTACACGACTGCAAAGAAGAGTGTGACTCTGTCTCTGTAAATACCTTGGACGATAAGCCTTGGTATTATGATGTATGGCGTTTCCTCCTAGATGGAACATTTCCATTAGACGCGTCACCTAAAGCGAAGATAGCCCTAAAACGGTTCGCCGCCCAATTCGTTATCATAGGTGATTGCCTCTACAAGAAACACCACGAGCAGTGTCTACTTTGTGCCGAAAAACACGAAGCCGTATCATGGACCAAGTCCATCAAGGAGTCTGTGGAATCCATATGAATGGCAATATGCTAGCAAAGAAAATCATCCGACTAGGGTACTATTGGGCTACAATGGAAACCGACTGCACCGACATGGTTAAGAAATGCCACAAGTGCCAGATACACGCAAACTTACAACACGCACCACAGTCCGTGTTATACCCCATAACATCCCCTTGGCCATTTTCTACATGGGGAATAAACGTCATTGGCAAGAAAGGTGGCTGAGTTCATTAAGACCAACATCATATGCCGATATAGGGTACCTCATGAAATGATATCTGACAATGGCTCACACTTTGAGAAGGAATGCAACCAACTACTTGCAGAATACAAGATAGAGAGACATCTGTCGTCACCATACCGACCACAAACCAATGGAGCAGTTGAAGCTGCTAACAAAACCATTGAGACCATAATTAGGAAAATGGCTAAGACTGGCAGAGACTGGCCCGTCAAACTACCTTTTGCACTCTGGGGCTACCGTACTTCAATCCGTACGGCCACCGGTGAAACTCCATACACCCTAGCCTATGGGATGGAAGCAGTACTACCAATCGAATTAGAAGTACCATCACTAAGGGTTCTCCTAGAAAACCATGTGAATGAAGTCGCATGGTTAGACAGCCGTTATGAACAACTAGCCCTGCTAGATGAAAGACGACTTCGAGCAGCCGAGCATATCCAAGCATATCAACGGAGAATGGCCCGAGCATTCAATAAGAAAGTCAAGTCCAGAAACATCAAAGAAGGGGACCTAGTCCTACGCGAACATCGTCCTGGACCATTCAATCCTATGGGAAAGTGGGGACCAAGATGGATAGGCCCCTACATAGTCAAGAATGTATTTTCCGGAGGAGCGGTACAACTCGCAGACCTAGATGGAGATCAACTGCCGAAGCCCATCAACATGGACAAGCTGAAGAAGTACTATTCATAAGTCCGTCCCCTACTTCAAAATAAAAAGAAAAGAGGAAAGATCGCTAGGTTGAAAACCCGCAAGGGCAGCCTAGGCAAAAATTAGAGCCAAAGGCACGAGAAAAGGAGCCCGCTAGATTGAAAACCTGAAAGGGCGGTCTAGGCAAAAATCAGGGTGTGCATAAAAATAAAAATATATATATACCTAGGGGACAGTCTCGTACGAGACGCCTATGTCTCGTACGAGACATGTCATTCAGCAGACATATTTTTCTCTTTCTTAAACAAGAACTACAATGACCTGAGCTCCTTATTTAATTGATGTAAAAGGAGAACGTAGGCAGTCTTTTGGTCCGGTCTATTCAATAAATAAAATCAAAATCTTGTCTTCATATTAATTGAATGCATTTCAAGAAAGCAATAAGAAAATTTCTAGCATGAATACCAACTTGCAAAACAAAAATAAATAAAATACTAAAAGTCTAAACACTGATCTATCTGTGGCAATCTCTCGATACTCCTAAAGGTCTATTTCTTCCTTGACTTAGTAGGGGCTTGACCGCGATCCGCCTTGCCATTCCTCTTCCTCTTGTGCAAAGGTATCTCAAAACCGAGAGGAACACCAAGACGACTGAACACCGAGGGAGTCAGTCTCGCGAATACATGAGGCCTGTCCAAAGCCTGAAATTTACCGGGAAGCCCGCTTGCTCTCTTCTCGTAAAAGTCACTATCCAAAAAATCTTGAGTGGCATCTACACTGATATTAGAAGGATCCTCATTAGATTTCTTCTTCCTCAAATTCAAGCTAGGCTCGAATTGGTCCCCCAATAGAGAGCGGCGGATCTCGTCAATTCCCTCGACACTGGGACGGAGTTCTTTCAGAAGCCAATCCAAATATTTGTCGGACAAATAGATGCTCCCTCCATCATGACGAAGATTGGTCCAACGGTCCATAGTGGTGCCTTGCCCCCAAGTGCGAGCTAAGCTCGTAGAGAACTCTGAGTCCATAAAATAAATGTCCCAAGGCCGTCCCCCTAACACGAAAGTGTCCTGCTGTTGACCGAATTGTCGCATTACCCTCCGAGCAAAATAGAAAGAGGAGTCCCTCAAACCCGGAAGGACGACCCTATCGTACCCAAGGGTATTAGCTACGAACCTCCTCACCTTCCAAAAGGATGGGCACTAAGCAATATCATTAGTCTCCGCTTTAGCAAAAAGATGAGCCCACTCCTCAATGCTGAGACCCTTCACTAACAGTCTCCGCCTATGGAAAGTATAAGGTGAATACTCGATCGGAGAATCCAACAATTTGAAATGTTCTCTGAGCCAAATGGTCAACAATAGTGGACTTCCCCGAGTCATAGAGCCGGTTCGATGTAACTCATCAAGACCATGAAGGGTCTCCCCCAAGATAAGAGGAATTATATTGAAAGCCCGTCCTCTAGCTTGCAGAACGATGTCCATGAGCTCCGTGTCCGCCATGCCAAACTTGCTCATGAAAAGCACGCTTCGAAATAAGCACAATGCCAAGAGGCAGCACTGGGAATCCACACCGTGACCACGAGTCACCCGACCTTTAAATCTCCTAGGCAAAGAGTAGAGATCGATATAGCGATTGTGAATGTAACTCTGCGCCTCGGGAAGGCCTATACTCAATAGATCCCTGAGAGACTCCGCCGGTACCTTGTCATACTTGGACACCGCAATCACCCCTGTCAATGGCATATCGAAGATAGCCGCCATCTCTTCCACAGTAGGGACCATCTCATTAAGTGAAAAGTTGAAAAGATGAGTCGAGGGATCCCAAAAGCGTGCAACTCCCTTTAAAAGGTCCCATTCCGGTTTTAGATTCTTCAAGGTGAAAAGAATATTAAACCCGAACATCTCCACGAATCTCTCTTGGCGAGGTTTATTGAATGAGCAAAAGAACGTTGCTAAATCACCCTTGTAGCGTTCCACTAATTCTGAGTCCAAGGAGAACTCATCAACAATTATTAATGAAGGGGCGGATTTACTTAGGTCCATTGGGAGCAAAAGGTTGAGAATTTTACCCCAAAAGAGAAGTTCCCAGAACTGATTCAAGGCTGCATGGTATTCTAGGACGGACTAGAGGTGTTTATATACAAGCTTGGACATTAAATCCTTGAGGAAAAAGGAGAAACAGCCACAGATTCAGAGGATGACTCGTACGAGACATCGATGTCTCGTACGAGGCATCTACCCATTCAGAACAACAACAAACTATGCACAAATCCCAGGTTGCCCGGCAAGTCAAAACATGTCTCAATCACCCCAGAAACTCACCCGAAATAGTTCATACATCACATATATATAGCCCAACACGAATCCATCTCATAAAATCACCCCTTGGTTGACCAACCGGATATGAGTCAATACATTTACACAGTCAGAAATAAAACTAAAATTAACTAATGTATCGTGTGTTAGAGTTATAAAATAACTGTTGCATAGGTACAAACCAAAGAAAGGAAAAATTGTCTTCGCCTACGCCGAGGCAATAAGTACATCATCAACAAAAGGAGGGAATGGGGGATCCTATATACTCAGCATCAAAAAGAAGGAGACGTAGCCATTGCCACGGGGTCACTCATCAGTCCGAGGTATCTTCCCGCAAGAAGCCGACTCTGCTGTCTGGCGAGCCAATCGACCTAAGAGATCCGCAGTCTCTCTCTTCACCCTCTTGTCATAGGCCATGAATTGGGAAAGCCGTCCGGCAACCTCTCTATACTCAGCAATGGGCACCTGTTGAGAAGAAACAAATAGAGACGTCAAAGTATTCAGAAAAATGATGAACTGGGATACGAAATGACAGAGTGATGGAAATGATGGAAGAAGGGTCATAAATCATACGATGGTCGTGTCGGCATGAGGAACGAGTCCCTCAGGCATATCGTAATCGGCGGGAAGGTCCTCAGTGCTCTCTACTCCCTCAGCCATGCTGTAGGTAAAGGAAGTCGGTCCAAGCTGTGGATGGAAAGGAACATGAACAACCCCCTAGGCCTGAGCCTGATCACCCTCTATAATCAACCGGGGCATGAGACGAGCGAGAAAGTCCTGATAATCAGCCTCCAAGGACATAAGGTCAAAAGCATCCTGACCAATAATGAGGTCCTCTCTCTCATCCTCCGCAATGGCATAAGAATTAAGCATGTGGGCCGGCGGGTCCAAAGGGACGATGATATCGAGTCTGCCACCACCCTGCTGGCGAGAGACTCTCTCTCCTAAATAGAAGCATCCACCGCCAAGGCCGATCATCAGCAATCTCATGCCAGCAAACCCATAAATATGATCAATGCCCAAACTCCGCTAAGGGAAGAAAGCGACAGCGGACTTAGGGACGGCCTCCCACCTATCGAAATAGAGCCGCATACACTCCACCGTCATATCAGCCCCCTCGGCCTGCTCATCATGGGTATCCCTGTTACCCCGGCGCCATCTCAGAGTATCTGGGAATATAACAGCGTTGTCACGAAGATTGAAAGTGAAGAGACCGAACATGGCGTAACCCCAGACCTGCAAAAATGGGAGAAACATAAAGGATATCAATACACAATAGCTAAGATGAAAATGCTATCAAAGTAAACTGGGGCTGAAACAAAGGAAGGATACAAATTGTACCTCCCAGGCATGACTGTAACCGCCTAAGCCAGCGTTCGTCCGATCACGCGAACTCTCATCCATGGCCACATAGTAGTGGGCCAAGCCAGCAGAAACCCAGCTAGCATCAGTAACGTGCTGCATATCTCTCAACACACTCAGAAGAGTGAACAAAGCAGTCGACACATGATTGGCAAATAGCGTTTCAAAAAAGGCCCACCACAGAAAGCCACGCACCGCTGCAATGCGAGTACCGGGGAGATGCATCTGACCAGCGTTAACAGTCACATAGGCATCAACCTTGTCCCTCAAAGCCTTAAAAGGTACACCCTTGCCTAGGGTACGCAAAGAGAAGCCCAGAAAATGCATCATATCATCCCTACTAGGAGAGAAGTCCGCATCTACTTTAAGTGGCTCACCGAAGATGGCAAGCCCAGTAATGGCATGAAAGTCAGTAGGGGTCATGGTAACCTCCCCCCACCACATGTGCATGGTATGAGTACTATCTGTAGACACCCCGCCTTGGACCTCTCACCCCGATTGCATACATAGTATTTTTACTTTACTTGTTTTGTTAATTTCTGTTAGTTCGGTTAAGTTCTTAACTGATTCCGTCAGTTTTGGACTAAACTGCATAACAGAATTAACTTTCTAGTCTATTCTGTCAAAATTGCCTTTTCAAAGTCGCGCGCCTCCGCCTTTTGAGGTCAAAAGCGCGCGCCTTCCGATGGTACACCCGGAAGCGCGCGCCTCTGGGGCGTCAGTTACAGATTTTCTCCCAAGAATCCCTCTCTTGCTTATTTTGCATGGATTTCACCCGGGAAATATTTCTTTGTGACCGTGAATTGGCACCAAAAATATCCCCTTTCAACTATAAAAACCCCTCCAATCCATCATTGGAGGGGACCTCTTTTGGACCTCTTTTCCATCTCTTTTAGGATCTCTTTTACCTCTCTTGGACCTCATTTTTAGACCTTGGACCTCATTTTTAGACCTTGGACCTCAGCTTTGATTCAAAAACTACACTATACACAAATTCTCTCAACAAGAGTTCTTAACAACAAGACTACACAAAGTGTTGCACAACATTTTCTCTACAACAACACCATCTTCAAGTCAAGGTTTAAAGTCCTTCTTCTTAAGGTACAACTTCCCTTTTTCTTCTTCTTATTTTATTCATGTCTAGTCAATGTATGCAATCTCCATAAAAAGGGATACAACCAAAAGGCCACTTCACTATTGAAGTTTGGTCAAGGTTACATCCCAACATTTTAATTCCACTTTAATTTACATTCTCATTTCTTAATGTAATTATCTAGAAATAATTCGACATGTAATCTTTAGCATAAATCAATAAATAAACAATTCTCCTTTATTTTTCCTTTGTAAATTTCCCCTTTCTTTTCATTATAATTGTTAGCATATTTCTCTTTCTATTAAATTGAAGGACAATTAGCATTAGAACACCAAAAGTAGCAAGACCCGCGTAAGCGGGGCGGATTGGGTATTTAAGTACTTCCCACTCCGTCACCTAACCCCCGAACCCTTTCTCTCCCGAATCTCTTGTTTTCGTACAAAAATTGGCTTTCTTTAGGTTTTTCTTATGTTCCTCTAAAACATAGGTGGCGACTCTTAAAATCAAGTAGACATCCTAGGTAATTCACGCGCTCTAGCCAAGCCGTGGTCCCCCGGGGTATTTACACTATCCCACCAGCGCTCCTGGATGGCCTGGAGCAAGTGCACGTTCCTCCTCTCACCAACTAGGCCGTCAAAGAAAGGCTTAAGCCCGAGATTCTCGATCTCTTCCTTCATCTCACCATTGAGAGTTACCCACCTCTCGGCAACCGCCCGTACGCTGCCTCTACAGTTATTGATCACCCTGAATGACTGCAAACAACAAAGGCGAGAGAAACAAATGTCAGAAAGTCGGTAAAATCCTCATTTAAGCATTTTACCTGAAAAGTCGCAGGATTGCCTAGAACGGCAGTCAAAATCATGTACTAATATACTACAATGATTTTCAACATCAATAAGGGTGAAATTCCATCGAAAGATCAGCCATGCATGATAAACCCTAGCAACAATAATTCTAGGCAAAAATTGACAAGAGTCGAATTGCTAGAACACCAAATTGAGACATGCAACAACGAAATTGACATGGAAACTCAGTCAAAGGAAGAGATCCTTACCCGCCTAGTCCGAACGGCGTGAGAAACGTGGTCCTCCGAGAACGGGCACAACTCATCTGTCGCCCACACTTTACTCTTCATATGCCTACAAAAGAGGTGCTCTTTGTGGGATCGATGCACACCGGCCATTTGAAAGGGTTGGGAATCACTAAAACTTGGTGAAGACAAAGATTTTTGAGTGAAAAAATCGCCTAGGGTCGAAAGCTCCCGAGAAGTAATAGGAAAAGTGATTTGAAAATCACTTTCAGCGCCTAATATGCCTCTATTCTGCACAAAAACAAAGAAGTCTCGTACGAGACTTCGATATCTCGTACGAGAGATCCTCAGAAAAATTTCAGAAAACCATGTTTTCTTGGGAAATTCCAGAAAAGCCCTGCTTTTAACAGAAAGGTCAAAAAAAGCCCTGTTTTAGACCAAAAGGTCAAATCTGAACCCGGTTCAAGATGGAACATTGAGTCGTCAACAAATGGATATTTTCAGAATTGGAACAAGCAAAGTTTTTTCTCAGTACGAATTTATTCTCACCACACATCCAAGATCATGGGTGAGCAACGAAATCTGCATCAGCAAACTTTAAATCCCATGACTGTCATCAAGACATAAGTTAATGGCACAGGATTTACAACCGGGTATCCCATGACTGTTATCAAGACGTAAGTTAATAACACATGATCCCACCATTCGAAATCCCATAATTGTCATCAAGGTCTAAGCTAATGGCATAGGATTCACATTTTCAACGGAAAGGCAGTCTCGTTGAAAGGGAAGCAAGGTCCGAGTAATTGGTGTCTCCAAATCCAGGTATCCCACGACTGTTATCAAGACGTAAGTTAATAACATATGATCCCACCATTTAGAATCCCATAATTTCCATCGAGACGTATGTTAATGGCATAGGATTCACTTTTTCGGCGGATAAGGCAACCTCGTTGGAAGGAGAAGCAAGGATCCAAGTAATTGGCGTCTCCAAACCCAGAGTCCGATAATTATTATCAAGACGTATGTTAATAACATAGGATTCATATTTTCCAGCGAATAAGGTAACCTTGTTGGAAGGAGAAGCAAGGTCCGAGTAACTGGCGTCTCCAAAATCGAATACGGTTCGTCATCAACAACAGGGCATGTTCAGAATTGGAGTCAAAGATATTGGTTCCTCAGTATGGATTGCAACTGGAGATGGTTCGTCATCAACAAAAAGGAGTATATTCAGAATTGGGTCAAGGCCATTGATTCCTCAGTATGGGTACTCTCTAAACTCTAAGCTTTACTTACCGCAAGTATTGTTTTAAAAAAAATGATTTTCAAAATACCTTAAACCTCAGTTTTTGCGTGTTTTCAGAGCCAAACTACGTTTGGTCTGATTTACTTCCGAGGAATACGTAGGCAGCTTTTTAGCACGACCATACCCCTAGTTCAAAATGGTGTCTTTTCTATCGACGACGGTACTTCATCCATAAGTATCGTCGCCGAGGGGCTCCGTAGACACCCCATTTTGGACGTGCATTTATAATCATACTACTTTTGTGTCTCGCCTTTGATTTGGGTCGAAACTCGTTAAGTTGGACATGTTTTGTTAAGTTTCTAACTGACTTTGTTAGTTAGGGGCCAAAATGAACATTAAAACTACTGCAAAGGGCAAATAGTGAATTCCAACACTGAGATGCCTCGTACGAGACATTGATGTCTCGTACGAGACATCCCCCTTGACAGTCGGGTTTTTGGTCAGTTTCCTTGTTGATCTTAACCCATTTTCTTGGCAAACACTTAAGCAATCCGAGAACCTAATGGACGATCATAGAATCCAAAAATACCTATGTGAGAATCAAGTCTTGGATTCCCACCACAACTTACCTTCTTGGCTCAAACCCTAGGTCCAAGGACCCCTATAAATATAGTTGTTCTTGCCTAGAATGACTAATGGTCAATAGTAGACTCCTTATTCACTCCAAATCTAAAAGGTCCCCATAATCAGTCCCTCTTGATCACCCACGAAATTCAAGCCCTCACCACACCATTCAAATCAAGTTCATTGGAGATTCAAGGCCTTTAGTCAAGGCCATCCCTAGGATTTTGAAGAACGCTTAGGTAAAACTCATTGTTTTCTATCTTCTCATCTCTTTTTTTGTCTTTAAAGTGGTGTGATTCCATCAAAGGGTCAGCCTAGAGCCTCTCCAATCCATGGATATGGTCTCGAAGCATATGATCCAACATCCCAAATAAATAAGCAATTATTTATTTGCTTGTTTTCCTTTTGCGTACATTTTGCATGATTTTGAAACGATGATGATGATTTTTTAGCAAGACCAATCCTAGATTGGGTGAATTGGGTGCTCCTTGACCTTCCCAATTCATAACTTAACCCCTGAATCCAGACATCTCGGTCTGTGTTTCGACAACAACATGGTGGCGACTCTCAATTAAAAAGGTAAATCAAAGGACGAAAACCGCCTCGAATACCAACAACGGGAAACAAAAAACCCGCGCGCAAACACCTATTCCCTAAACCTAGGTAAGATTCATATTTGGTAAGTTCAAGTCTATGCTATGTAAGGATTTGTATGTATTAGTTTGGGATCTAGTCATTAGATGGCTAGATCCCCATGTTCTTCCATGTTTAAATCTTGTAATGACCATGTTTAAAATGTTATAAATATTCCAACCTCTATTCTACTATTTATATATGTGTTTTATGTACATCATGTGTTCATATCTAAGCTTGAAATTGAGTTAATCATGTTCAAATCTTGTGTTGTTCTTGGATGCCATGAATATGTCTACTTTCTGTTCTTTCGTGTTTATTCACGTTTTTGTTCATGTTTGTTCATAAATTGACACTCAATAATGTAAATAACATGTTAGTGAACAAGTTCCTTGAGTTTCATGAGCTAATTCCAAGTTTAGATCATGTTTTTATACTCATTTTCGTGCTACATGCAATCTGTCCAAGTACTATGTTCAAACAAGGCATGTTCATGTGCTTTTTACTCTAGCATCACTTAATTTCTAGACTTAGTGCAAAAAATAAAAGTTGTTCCTTATATATTTAAGATAATGAATTCCAAGTTTCATGGTCACATTCCATGTTTAGGTCATATTTTGGTAGATATTTTCGTAGATCAGATGTGTTGTCCTGTTTGCAGTGTCTCTAACCAACATGTGTTTTCATGTCTAAAACTCCACCAAAACTCGATTTTCAAACTAAGGTCAAAACATGAAATTTGTTCTAAAAAAAACTACGGAAAATTTTCATGCATTTTAAATAATTTTATGACTTTAGGAAAGGCCTCTTTCCATTTTTTGATTCAAGTGTCTGTTCTCAGATTAGTCATTTCCAGATTCTGACACCTAAATGTCAGAGGCCTTTTGAACATTCTAAACATGCTTTCTGAACTCGAAACTTGGAATACTTCATATTTTATGTATGATATTCTACTTTTATGTTTTGTGTTTTTCCATATTCATAAGCTATGATAGTGTAAATTCACCATTAACATCTGATATGCCATCTTTTTCTGTTCTGGACTGACTTTGCAATAATGTTCCTTGTGTTATTTGGGCATGAAATACTAATCCAAAAATCAAAAAAAAAAATCATATGTGTTTTCTAACATGTTGGGAGTAAATTACAAGTTTTTGTTATGGATTTTAATAGGTAATGCATAGGTACATTACTATGGCAATGGAGGGCAGTCCCTGAATTCCAACATCAACCCTTGACATTGGACATTTATTTTATGGGATTTGTCTCCCTCTTTTTTTTTTTTTTTTGTACATAACCACATATCCCTTTATGTGGTTTCCTTTTCTATGTGATCCAAACTATTTTCAAAACCAATCGGGAATCCACCCATACCGGTTCTCGGTTGTGACTTAAAATAGATCGACTTAGACTAGGAGACACCATTGTACATAAAACACACATCTTTTTCAAAGTTAAGGCATAAAATGCATTTTTCGAAAAGGCATACAATCAATCATAGGCAAAAGCATGCTAGAGACCGTAAGAACAAGAGGAGTGCTACTAATCACCTTCTCTTCTCGTAACTTAGCCCCCGAAACCACTTCTCATTTTCAAACAAAAATGTTTTATCTCTATTTTATTTAAATAAAATGAGGTGCCGACTCTTTTTTTAAAAAAACCAAAGGAGGGTAACCATTATGAGAACACGAGCGCGGATTACGGTTCGAGGCGCGGGCTCTCACACTTATACATACTAATAAAAAAACAAAAGTAAACCTTTTGAGATATTTATGATATTTAAAAATGAAGTACAAAACCAACTTAGTAAAACTATTAAAGCACTTTCATCAGATCGAGGCAGTGAATATTTAAGCCAAGAACTTGACGTTCATCTTAAAAACTGTAGAATAGAATAACAATTAACTCCACCCGGAACAGCACAATGGAATTGTGTGCTTGAGAGGAGAAATAGAACCTTATTAGATGTGGTTTGTTCGATGATGAGTCAAGTCGATCTTCCATTATCTTCTTGGGCCATGCATTAGAAATTGCAGCGTTCACACTAAATAATGTTCCATTAAAATATGTTCAAAAGACACCATATGAGATGTAGTGTAGAGAGAGACCTAATTTGTCTTGCATGAGAATTTGGGGATGCAAGGCTTTTGTGAAAAGACTTATCTCAGACAATCTCGCACCCAAAACCAACAAATGTATTTTTCATAGGATATCCTAAAGAAACTAAAGGATATCACTTTTACAACTACTTAGAGAACAAAGTTTTTGTTGTTCGAAATGGTATATTTCGAGATAAAGAAAATAACATTGAACCTATGATGGAAGTTGAACGAGATTCACAAAATGTTGTGGAACATGTTCAAACTGCACAAGGTCATTATAGATCTAATAGGTTACAATATGAACTCGAGAATATGGATTTATCATGTCAGAAAGTAATGAGGTAGAACTCATTGAGAATAACAAACCTACCACCTATCAAGATGCTATATTTTCTTTGAATTCAGACCAATGGCTCAAAGCCATGAAATCTGAATAAAAATCATAGGGTGTTAATGGGTTTTCAAAAAAATAATTGACATGAATGGGAAGATGCATACTTATAAGGCTAGGCTAATTACGAAAGGTTATAGGCAGATTTATGGTATTAACTATGATGAACATATTCACCCGTAACTATATTAGAATTTTAATTGTCAGAGCCGCATATTATGACTATGAGGTATGGAAATGAATGTCAGAACAACGTTCTTTAATGGGAACTTACTGGAGGATGTGTACATGACACAACCTAAAGGTTTTGTACAAAATGTTAATAAAGTATGCAAGTTGCAGAAATTAATCTATAGATTGAACCAAGCTTCTAGAAGTTGGAATCTTCGTTTTGATGAGTTTGAATTTATCAAGAATGAAGATCAACCTTGTGTTTACAAGAAAATTAGTGGGAGCACAATATTATTTTTAGTCTTATATGTAGATGATATATTGCTCATTAGAAATGATATTCCAGCACTTCAGATTGTAAAATTGGTTAGTGAAATGTTTCTTAAAGAAAGACTTAGGTGCAGCCGCATATATCCTTGGTATTAAGATCTATAGGAATAGACCTAAAAAACTTATTGGTTTAAGTCAAAGTACTTATATTGACAATGATAACCTCAAGTTTTAAAGATTCAATCACATAATTATTATGAGATTAAATTATGAAATTTGACAATGACATAAATCTCATCACGGGTTTCTCTTACAAGCACCCACAAGTTTAATCTATCTCCATGCATATTATCATCTCATGTTTAACCATTTGAATGCTTCCATTTTATGAATTGTATTCTATTTTATACACTTAAATGTTTCCTTAAATTTTATAATGTAAGGATTTATTACTGAGTTATACTCAAGTTCTGTGTTCTATGTTGAACCAAGTTTACCATATTGTAGCAATTAAGAAGTTGACGTAAGGGTAGAAAGGGGAGACATATGGGGTAGTTATTTGAGGTCTTGCACCTATGTCATTTTAAAACAGTTAGTATATTTATAAGTTTGTTTAAAGTCATATGTATGACTAGTTGTTGTATAGAAATTATGACTGCTACAAGTATAATAGAGTTTTTGTGTTGTAACAAGCGTTACATAAACTATTAGTCATATTGTTACTGTCGTTGTAGTTATTGTGTTCCAGAGTTGGCGACACTCTTGGGTAATAATTGGTGTTATTATGTTGGTTTAGAAATGATTTTCTTTAGTCACATATTTTTGACATTATTCACGTCTCAAGTCCCAATTAGAATCTTATTTTTGTGGATGTGACCGTGACAAAGAAAGTATCAAATATAAAATATTGACATTGATAAAAAAAAATACTGAGGAAATGTTAATAATTGTTACATTTTTCTTTTGAAAAAAAAATGAGGTTTTGACAATAAGTCCCTGAGCCAAATAAAAACTACCAATAAGGACAGACATTTTGGAAACTCGCCAAAAAGTCCCTAGAATTTTTCCTGGACCAAAATGCCCCTATGCCCACACGTTCTGTTCTCCACGTTCTTCTCCTTGCATGTGGCTTCCACACTAGTTTGGGTATTGATCCGCTACATCTGCATTCTTTTTCCTCTACTACTCATTCTTCCTTTTTTTCCACCCAAAATTTTAAAATGCAGTATCTCAAAATCTACAAATCGAAAAAATTATCCGAAACCACTATTTTAATCGTGTCGTCAAGACGAATCAAATAAGTACACTCAACACATAATTCAAATTTTAGATATAAAATTTCATTTTTGCTCTTGTAAAAATTTGAGAAAATTATTTTTCATTTCTCAATTGATTTCACAGTTGTGTGATTTCACGGTTGTGTCATTTTTTTCATTTTTCATTTGTAAAAACTGATAAATTCATCTCTCAATTTTTCATAATTATTAAAATAACTGAGGCATGCATTTCACAGTTGTTCACACATGAATTTGAATATAATAACTGAGACATTCATTTCACAGTTGTTCAAACATGAGTTTGAATATAATAACTGGGACATTCATTTCACAGTTGTTCACACATGAGTTTGAGTTTAATAACTGAGACATTCATTTCACAGTTGTTCACACATTAGTTTGAGTTTAATAACTGAGACATTCATTTCACAGTTGTTCAAACATGAATTTAAATATAATAACTAGGACATTAGTTTCTCAATTGTTCACAGCTAACACTCAATTTCATAATTGTGAATTATCAAATAAATTTCTGATTTTTTAAGTTAAATATTTAATTAATAAATGTAAAGTAACATCACGTGTGAAACAGTTGATAACTCAATCTCGTAGTTGTTTAAAGTTAAAAAAAATGAACGTACTCCCATATGTACTCTAGACAAATGATAAATTAATTATTTCTATTATTATAAAAATTGAGTAAATGTTCATTTATAAAGAATTCTCCTACCAAAAAAAAAATCTTGAGAAATGTAGTTTTGTTGTGTTAAATTTAAAACAGTTCACAAAAGTCACAAGGATATGGTTGGCAAAATGGTAGAGTCTCCCATTTAAGATTAAGAGGTCTTGGGTTCAATCCTCGGTTGAGGCATTATATTTTTAATTATTTACAGTTGTCAAAATGGAGGTGGGGAAGGGTGGTTGGAAGTCCGCCGGCGGCGGGTAAGAGCTGTGGTGGTGGCCGACAGCGGGTGTCGGCGGCTGTGGTGGCGGGCGGTGGTTGTGGTGGCCGGTGGCCGTTGGTGGCCAGTGGCGGGCGGTGGTTGTGGCCAACGGTGGGCGGCGACAGCAGGGCGGTGGTGGTCAAAGGTTAGAGGTGTGAGAGGATTTTATTTGGGCTGAGGGTATTTTTGCCATTTAAAAGGTGCAAGGGATTTATTGGTAAAATTGATTTGAACCTAAGGACCCTAAGGTAGAATATGAAATGTTGTGTTTTTATTGGCAAATACCACATTCCCCCAGGGACTTATTGGTAAAAATCCAAAAAAAAAAACAATTATTATAAATTTCACTTTTTAAGAGCTTTTTACTTTATATTTTCTCATTTTATAATTTTCAAAATATTATTTTTCTACTTTGTGTGTATCACTGTCTAATTTTTCCTTTTTACAAATTAACTTGTTCATTTGTTGAACTTCTAATTGAACAATTTAACATTGAACTTGCTTATTTTTTTTTTATTTAAACAACTTGCTTAACTTTTTAACAAATGAAACATTTGCACAATTTTGGTTAAAATATGAAACTATTGTCTAACCACCATTATCCAACTAGCACATCATCACCACCATAAAAAAAGGCCGCCCACCACCATCAAAATAACGCCGCTACCCAACTACAATAACACAACAACTCATTTGTAAAATTTAAAAAGCAGAAAATGAAACCTTTGCAAATTGGCAACCGATATAAAAAGTCAAACAAAAAACTTAGAAATAACGACAAAAAAGTAAGAACCTCAGTTTTGGGTTCGATCTAAAAAAAATATTTTAATACCAACATCTTTTTTTTTTTTTTTTTTGATATTCATGTTCCAGATCTACTTGGTTAAAATATGCAACATAAATAAGAATTCAATTAATAAATATGGAGTATGGAGATTAAGTGGATAAAATATGCAACATAAATAAGAATTCAATTAATAAATATGGAGTATGGAGATTAATTGGATAAAATATGCAACATAAATAAGAATTCAGTTAATAAATATGGAGTATGGAGATTAAGTGGATAAGAATGGGTAGGGGGAGGTAAGCACAAAAAGAAGAAGTAGTTGTTGTTGATTGGGGAGATCGTAGAGACAAAGACAGAGACGGGGTGTAGGGGAAGGGAGGAGGTGCTGAGAGTGGGGTCGTTAAATAGGAGTAGAAGGGAAGGGGACGAGACTCTGAAAAAGAGAGGGGTTGTTAGGAAAAGGTTAGGGCGAGGTCAAATTTGGCATTGGCTTGAGCCAACTGGATTGTCGACGTTAGGGGTGTTCATGGTCTGGTCCAGTCCTATTTCATTAGTTCGGTCTGGTTCCTTTGTTCCAGTATGGTTCTTAACAAAATTGAATACACTAGCCGATGTGCATAAGGCAACTATTGAGCAGCCTTACCACTCAATGCTCAAGGATCCGCGACACAGAACAGTGCAAATGGAAACACAAACCAAGAATAACAAAATATTAGTAACAATGCTAAAACATAATGAAATTCTATGCAAAACAGAAAATCATAACATAATAGTGAATATAGACTAATGTAATCTGAATATTTGGCTCAAGACCAATGTATTTTTATATATGAAATCCAATCAAGATTTGACACTACTGATCCAACGTAAAGATGAGGGATCCATCATACAAAGCCTCACCCCAACAACTTAATGTAACAACAAAACCACCCCAAAACCCCACTCTTAGACTACCACGCCAAACACACACACATTATTAATTGAGGGAGAGTTTAACCCTCAAAATAATGAGGCACGATTCACCTAGAAAGCAAACCACAAAACCAACTCACTGCCAATCTCTCTCACACTCTCTATGAACCAAAGGGAAAACCAAAAATAAGGTGTATAACTCATATGTTGTTGTGTTGCAACAGAGGGGGAAGGGGGAGGGGTTTAAATAGGGATATAATGGAGAGGGGATACGGGTGAAACAAGAGAAGATTAGATTGAGTAGAGATCAAACTTACTGGCACAAGAAAAAAATCATGACTTACTCAAAAGCGACGATGGAGGACGGAAGGCGAAAGGCAGAGGCATGGAGGAGGCTAGGGCCGACTGCAGATAGATGAGCTTTTCGTTTTTACTTTCCAAGTATAAGAATCAAGAATGTGAAAAGGGAGGTGGGTTATTTATAGGGTATTGATTCATTAGTAATTTTCTACCCGTACACCTCACCATCATATAATGTCAACATCAGCAACATTTTATTTGTGTAGTGATAGTTCAACACTTGCTCTTTAATTAATGTGATGTGTCAGTATTTTAGTGACATCATCACGCCACATGCAATTTCAAATGAGTTTTGACGGAAGGATGGTATAAAACATTAAATATGTAATTTAATAACCAAAACAAAAATAAAACGAGTTAATGACAAATACATAAAAAGTTCTATAGTCCAATATCCTTTTGAGGTACTTAACTCAAATTTCTGCAACAAAAAATTAGAGACACAATTACAAAGCTTAAATTTAAACTAAATATTACCAAACGAGGAAGCTCAGTTATTATTTCTCACGGTCCAAATAAAAAGAATGCCTAAATTTTGTGTGCTAAAATTCCTTGTGGATGGTCGAAGAGGGAAGGGAGACGATCGGAGCTTGCATGAGGGCTGCTAGTTTACCGCCTACACTCCAATAATCGAGACTCAGTTTTGCTTGTCGCTTGAAAAGGACAAACCAAATTGTCTAGATCTGGATGGAAAAGGTAAAAAAGAATGTCGTAGAAGATGAATTGATGAAAGCGTGTAAGTGATAGATGTTTACATGACGAAGGTGCCTATCGTCAGTTTCAATTTGGTTTGGACATATTGTAGATCAAGCTGGGATGTTGTGGATTTGACCGGAGATGAAGATAATTGCCGGAGGTTGAGGGTTAAGAGAGAAAGTTTGTGTGTGTATGTTTGGTTCAATTGAATGAGATGCGACATCAATGAGGCACATATTCGATGTTTAAAAGTTCATTAAACATGTCACATGCAAGTGATTTGGATAAAATTGTTCATGACATAAAGCAAAAGTGGGGTCTTTTTTTATGCAAATTGATTTAGTTGAAGGAGCCTTGTGGAATTAATTCATTTTTAATATCACACTTCCACAAGGTCTTGCCGAACACATCAATTTAAAGGAGCTAATTTGAAGAAACATTAAAGTTAAGGGACTATCTAGGGATGATAATTTGTCCAAACCCGATCCGTATCTGGAACAATCCGCCCCGCAACATGGCGGGTTTGGTAACAATTTTTCATAACCCGGCGGGTTAAGGGTCGGGTTTGGTAGCACACTTCAACCCGCGAGGCCCCACCCCTCCCCGTATACGCAAGTATGCTACCTATTTATTATTATGTCCCTAAACCCTTCACTTATTACCTTACTGCCTTCATATATAATATGCCTTTTCTCAATTCTAGGGTTAGAAATTATTTGCGTCGACATCACTGCCGATTGAGGCGATTCCTCCAAGTCCGTTTCTTCTAGTCTCATCTTCTCCCTCCGCTGTCAAGGTCAATTAGCGATGGTGGGGGTAGTCTTCTCCTAGCCTCGACTTCGATAGTAAGTAAATCTCTCTCTTTCTCTCTCTCTGTTTTCTCTTTCTATTTCTCTCTAATGTTAATTTTTTTATGTTAATAGACTCGATTGTTATTGATTTTCTGCATTAATGTACATATATTCATGTTTGAATTAATTGTTAATAATCTGTTATGAAATAATTGTGTTAAATTTGAGTTTGCTGTCAAAGTTATATAGGTCGGGCTAAAACCAAAAATTAGGGGTGATCATGGTCCGGTCTGGTCCATTTTTTGACAAAAAATCACAGAACTGGAACCAGAACCAATACTCCGGTTCTATAAAAATTTAGAACCGGAACCAAACCAATAATTGTGAGAACCAATACACTGGTTGTAGTTCTACACTGGTCTGGTCTGGTTCTAGTTATTCGAAGTTTATTTGTTTTCAAAATTTCTTAACTCACAACATTGACAAGATCAAACACAACACACAAAATTAATTATAAATCAAGATCAAACCCAAATAATATACCGTCAAGTTGACGACAGAGATAAGAGAGGCGGTGCAGTTAAAGAGTCGAAGACTAAGTTTTACTCTTTGTTTAAACTGAAAAGATGATATGAATTACGAAAAATAAAATTTGAAAAGTGAAAATAATTGAATAAGGATTACTGGTGTCCGGTACTTGGGTTTGCCGATTTAGGACCTTAGGGCTTGGGTTGGGTACGAAATTACAAAATAGTTAAATGAGTTTTTTTTTAGAAGCAATTTAAATGGGTATTTGAAAAATTATAATACAAAAGTATATAATTTTATTTACTGTATAATAATACATGTAGAATTAATATATAAAGTATATATGCACAACTGGTCCGGTCCAGTTATAACCGAAATTAATTTTATCAAGAACCAGAACCGAACCATTATACTGGTTCTATAATATTTAAGAAACGGAACCAAACAAAATGTACTGGTCTGGTCCAGTTTTAACTGGTCTGGTCCGGTTTCTTTGGTCCGGTCCGGTTCCAAATTTTTTTGCTCACCCCTACCAAAAATTATGCTTTTGTTGAATATGGGACGGGAAAGGGCATATACGGGTTTAACACTCTACAAAACGGGGCGGGTTCTGTATAAAGAATGTTCACTGCAGGACGGGTTCGGCGTCGAGTAAACCCACTCCGTATCCGCCGAATTGCCATCCCTAGGACTATCTAGTCCAAAAGACAGACTGCGGGACATCAACTTGGACTCCTACTTAGGTTGATAATTTTGAGAACATCGGGACTTCTGTTTTCAGAAGTAATCTTCAAATTCCTTCTGCACACCTTGTTTTACCAGAAAAATGGCTGCCCCATCGTCGTCCTTGCCGCCGGCCGGTCTTGCTGAGAAATCGGATGCCGAGAAAGAAGAAATGCTTGATCGGATGTTGACTCGGTTGGCACTGTGCGACGACTCAAAGCTACAGAACTTGCTCTCCAAGCTTCTTCCCCTTTCAATCTCTTCCCTTTCTACCAACTCCTCTGCTGTCCGCAACAAGGTCTATATATCTACCTCTATCGTTCCGTTCGAAGTATTGCATATTTGTTCTTCTTTATCTATGTTTTTTGAATTTGTGATTTTTCTGATTTTGGAGTAGATCATATAATTCCTAGTATTGCATAATAAAGCTTGTTCTTTGAATTTTTTTAAATTTGAATTTTCGATTGTCTGAATTTTGAAGTGGATCATTTAATTTGTAGTAATTCATAAAGGTTATTCTTTTTCTTTTTTTTTTTTTTTTTTTTTTTTCAATATTAGGGAAATAAATAATTTCAAATGAGCGAATTTGTGTGAGCGTGCCTGTAAAATTTGCCTTCAGTAGGGGATGGAAGGGTGGGGAATCTCTGGAACTTTCACTCATATGATCCTTTTGCCAAATGTTTTCTTGGTCTTTTTGAGTCTCTCACATTTTCATTTTTCTCAAGCTCAATATATTCGAATCTATATCTCAGGAAGGATCCCATTTTGAAACTCTAGATAACCTTGAATATAAGTACTTCCACTTGGTTGCTTGATCTTAACAAGCCTAACAGTTTGGAGATGTTGCAAAGACGTAGACCTGCTAATTAGATTTCTCCTTACAGATCTGTGATGTGTAAAAGCTTAGTAGAGATGCATGACCATTTATTTCTTCAATGTGGCTTCCCGGTGTTTATGGAATCATCTTTTTGGCTTAGGTGATAGACTTGGGTGAGCCTTGAGACTATAGTTTCTTTCCTACTAATCCCCACAAAAAATTGGAAAAAGCGGGAACAAGTTGATGCTTCGGCCTTGTTGTACTTTTGCGCTAGTGTTTATGGACAGAATATGGTCCCATAATTTTTTGGGATCATACAACATCTTTGAGTCTGGAATATAGTAGGTTGTTGGCTTCTCCTTGGGTAACGGATATGGGTGCATACCGGTGCATTTAATTTTCTATTATCTAGGCGGTTCTTCTGTTCTCTCATTTTTCTTTTTGCATTGTCTTTTAGGATGGACCAGTTGCCCACAAATTTCTATTTTTAATATCTCTCTTTCTGATTAGAAAAGAACAACTCTTGTTGGTATTTTCATCTCATTGGATTCAGCCTTCAATCATGTCTTCTTTCCACCCCTCTTCCTTTCTTCACAAAGCTTGAGATCCTTTCAATAATAGAGCTTTTGTGTGGTTTTTGGTTTTTAATTAGCACTGTAAAATCACATGTTTAAAAGGTATGCCCAACTGGTGTACCTGCCAGGTTTGTGTATGACATGTTTGAACTCGCGAAATCTCACAATAATTTGTTTCTTCAATCTGTCGGTGCTCGCTTTCTTAGGCCCAAGCTTCATGTGGTGTTTGAGTGGCCTGGGTTAGTCGTTTTATCGGTTTGTCACCTCAAATATAGAGATTAGAGGTTTCGGCCTGGTGAGAATGGTTTGGTATTGTGGCAGTGTGGGGATTTCCCTCATACGTTGGTGCATTGGGACTGATGCCAACTCCATTTTGTGAGAGGTTGCTGTTGATGGTTTTATGGGATAGAGCGTTATTTCTGTCTTCTCTCTGGGCATTAGTGAGGGGAGCATTCTAAATGTTGATATTTTAGTTTAGTTTTTGTATTTGTCGTCTATCTTAGGTAAATATTTGTTAGTTTTTTTTTTCCCTTTTGCTGTTCTTTTGATGGACCTCTTGTTCGTCTTTTTTGAATTCATCCCTTTTAATCTTTTTAATGTATTTTCATACTCGTATAATCATGTATTTTCATACTCGTATCTTATATGATATAGTTCCATACGTCCCTTGGTTATGAATCAAGATTAAGCTTTGAGCTCATCACATATTTCTGCTTTTCCCTTGCAAAGATATGGTGTTTTATCTGTGAATTATGTCAAAAGCTCCATCTGCCATCACTTTATATTCTAGAAACTGATTCTGCCCTTAAAATTTAATTATATAACTCATTACTCGACGATTGTATAAACCAATTTAAGGAATTCTTAGTTACTGTGGTGATTGTGACCCTAGAAACTTCTTATCTGATTTATAGTGTTCTACTTGGCCGCATGATTTTGTTGTGTTTTGCTTATCTAATTAGTAATGCGTGTATATGTTCAAGAAGTATATAGTAATTATTGTTGTTATCGTATTTTAGCTCAAGTTGTAGCATTACTTGTTCTCTTGGTAGGTCATTGAGATCCTGAGCCATGTGAACAAGAGAGTGAAACACCAACAAGAAATTGGATTACCCTTGGAAGATTTATGGAAGCTGTATATGGAAGCTAATTCTGCCCCAATGGTTAGAAACTTTTGTATCGTGTATATCGAGATGGCTTTTGAACGTGTAGGTACAGAGGTGTGTATCGATTTGTCTCTCAGTTAAAGGTTGCTAAGAATTGTTTTCACTTGGTTTTGATGACTGCTTGCTACAAGATTTTTTTGGTCGCCAATTATTGACTGTAGATTCTTATGATTAGGAAAAGGCAGAAATGGCTCCTATGCTTGTCGATAACATCTCAAAGCTTCCTCCACAACATCAAGAGATAATCTTGAGAATCGCTGTAAAGGTATTTTTGCTTATATATAGTACTCCCTCAGGTCCAAAATAACCATAGCCGCCGCTTTAGCGCTTTTCACAAGTTTTAAGAAAAGTATATATTGCTAAAGTTTAATGAACAAAGTACCAAATGTATCGTTGCTATAATTGTCTCTCTCACGTACATTACTTCTCACAATAAAACAATCAATAAATTTCAACAGTTTCCAATTTAAGAATAAAAGACTAATTTGAATACTTTTTACCGAAAAGCGCTAAATATTTTGGACCAAAAATTTGGTCCAAAAGTGACGGGTAATTTAGACCGGAGGGAGTATATTATAAAAATTTGGAGATTGCTTTAGTTTTGTAATTATTTAAAAGGCCTTGGCCATAATCTTGGTATAAGTTTCTTTTTTCCGTATATAACATAATAAGCTTTTAGATGATTCGGTAAGTTTTTATGGTATTAGAGTTTAGGTTTTTCTTTCTTTGTCGATGGACCTCTTGTCCATCCTTTTTGTATTCAATTTTTATCTTAATATAATCTTCTTTTTCTATCAATAAAATAAAATAAAATTCAAGTTTAGGTTTGGCAAGGTCAGGAGTTCACATCACCATGTTTACATTTGTTACATGATGTATTGTGAATGCATGATTTGTTTAGTTTGTACAATCAGTTTGATCTGAAATTCTTTATGTATAAGAGAGATAACAGAGAGAAAAAGCAAACTATACAAACCCAATTTTGTTGATTATGATGAAAATGTAATAGCCTTTGACTAGTAAAAGACTTGCTATTTTACACATTATAATTTGCAAGCCATCTTTGCAAATGTTTTGCTGTTCAAGCTTATAAACCGCTAAATTTACTCGATATGGATTGAGATACACATCATGCCGACATTATGCCTACAAACGCACGATTACCCCAAAGAGAGTGCATTAATATTTTAACAAACTGATCTATGCTTCTATCAATTGTGTGTTCTTGAAAATGGGTGCAGGCACTTGCATTTTAACTAGGTATGATGTAAAACTTGATGTGCTCCTATTTTCTCTTGTAAATATCTTAGACTCTCTTGAGCTATATTCGACAATGATTTCAGTCCTTTCATGAATTAGGTGCTTGGGGAATGTTATGCAAAGAAAATTGATGATGAAGTTGCAGCCAAGTATAGATCTACAATGGGTAGTCAAGACAGAGAGATATTTCTTGAGTTTTGCCTTCATACAGTTTT
Organism: Campanula takesimana; assembly: GCA_026119855.1. Taxonomy (NCBI): domain Eukaryota; kingdom Viridiplantae; phylum Streptophyta; class Magnoliopsida; order Asterales; family Campanulaceae; genus Campanula; species Campanula takesimana. The sequence continues at coordinate 42,554 of JAOWBW010002362.1, forward strand.
ATATCAACCACCACCACAAGGGTCTGGATCTTGTTTATTATTGCAATTTTGGTCAATTTCTGCGCACATATCCACATTATTATAGATAATAACACATTTATACTTGCAGTGGTGGATCTCCACCTGGGCTTTCGATCTCTCAAAGTGCCCGTGTCACAGGAAAGCATCCATTAAAAAGTGATACACTTTTGCTTAGAAAGGTGAAGTTTGTGCAAATCTAATATCTACCTCGTATTTTTTGAACTTCTGCGTTATGTGTTAGTATGGCCATACCAATGATGTCTATCACAGTTCCTGGATTCTCATCAGTTACTTTGTATTGACTTTTGATCATATTTTCACATCTTTAGTTAGGTATATTGAATGTCATTGGGGCTATGAACCTGGCACCTGAACTTGTCTATCCAATGTATGTCGCTGCATGTGCAGACAGGTACTTGATACTTCCTCATTGATTACATTCATTTTTACTACCATATATTCTTCTGCATACTCCCTCCGTCCCGAAACGATCTTCCCACTTTTTTGTTGTTAAATACGAAGACAATTTGAGCAATAAATTTAGGTTAATTTAATTATCTTTAGGGAAAACTTAAACTTGTTATTGATACACCATTATAAAAATTATCAGTTACAATTTTAAGATGTTCACTAGGATAATTAAAGTAACCTAAAATTATTGCTCAAAGTACCTGCGTGTCGAAAACAAAAGAAGTAGGAAGATCATTTCGGGAGGGAGGGAGTATTAAACAATCATGATCATGAAACATCACTAATAATCATCTTTTTAGTCAGGAGCCTGTTGTCAAGAAAGGAGATGAACTCTTGAAGAAGTCTTCTGGAGTGAATTTAGATGATGAGAACCTTATGAAGAAGATATTCTTATTATTCAATGGTATGGAAGCTAGAGCCTTTGTGTCCCATGGACACTAAATTCTTTATTGATGTTAATATTTTGCTGCTTTTTTGCTAGTATAGACATGCCAGGCTTAATAACCTTTCGATTATTAAAGCCATATTGATGCCATTTTTTAAAATTCTACATTCACAAGATAGAGCTGTTTACTGATAACTGAGTTAAGAGTACAAACCAAGAGCCATGTCAATACGTTTACACGATTACGCGGGCACTTTCTGAATAAGAACGAGCTGGAAGTGTCTACAGAACCTTATTTCTTTTAAGTATTGGGTCGAAAACTGGACGGGTCAGACATGTATAGAAAGTGGGATTGAACTCGATTGCCAATCAGAATGCACCAAATTTTGAGGCTAGAAGTTGATTTGTCTTCAAGATTGAAAGCTAGTTTGATAGAGTAGAAATTATTTTCAGGATAAACTAGACCTCCCAGATGTATATGAATCCAACTCATAATCCTACTTGATGTCCACCAGTCTGCCATTTGTTTGCTTTTTCAAATTCTGTATTCACCCCCAGGAAGCCTTTTCTAAAACTGGATATGTTTATTTCTCCCCTTGTACATTTTCACCCAGCTTATTTCTAGTTCATTTTTCATTATAGTCTGTAATAAATGATTGTATGTTATTTTCTTAGAGGACTTCATTTGTGCAGGGACTGCTGGAGCGGAAAATATTGCTCCTGATTCCAGAGTTAGTCCTGGAAATCCTGCTTTGCGAGTGAGACTGATGTCTATTTTCTGCCGGTCCATCACAGCAGCAAATAGTTTTCCATCGACCTTGCAGTGCATTTTTGAGTGCATATATGGTATGATATACCATGACTTGAGCAGCTTGAGTTCATAACATATTTTAAGGGCACATGCCATTTTTGTAAGGAGTTTACGACTACTCTGTTCGGAGTTCTCTTAGGGGAATATCAATTGTATGTTTGGTACTCCCTCCGTCCCAGTTTAAGGTTCTTAGTTTTTTTGCTGTTTGTCTGAAGGATCTTTGAGCAATAATTAAAGGCTAATCTAACTATTCAAATGGAAATCTAAAACTTGTTATTGATAGTATATATGATGGTCTATCAATAACTAGTTTTAGATTTTCATTTGGATAGTTAGATTAACCTTCAATTATTGCTCAAAGATCCTTGAGACAAACAGCAAAAAAACTAAGAACCTTAAAATGGGACGGAGGGAGTATATATTTGTTTGTTTTTGGTATATGAATGTATGCATTTGTGTGAATGAGACTTGTGGAATACTATGCTGTTGATTTAATTTTCTTTGCTACCTAAACCCGCTCTTTTAAGGTGTAAACAATATCAATGGTTTGTCTATCTAAGTAGATCTAAATGATAAGGTGAAAGATGAAATATCGCTGTTCTTGATATCTTTTCGTAACTTTCGTTTGTTACATGTTAAAGCTCATAGGCTTGGAGGCTTGTTGTTTACAGTATTGGATGGATAAACTTTTTCTTTTTAAAGGCAAGGATCTTTCTTCTTAAATGCTGTAGAATGAGGTGGTTCTTCTTGCTCCTTATGGGCATGAATTTTAGTGGTTTTTTGTAAAGTTTACACATTTGATATTTGGTGGCATGGTTGAGTGCTAATGCATCTATTCTTTCTCGTTTCCAGCCTACCAGTATCTTTTTTGTACATTTCTCTCTGTTAGATATTATTTCATCCATCTCAAAAGAAAAGTCTGAAACAGTGCAGGGGGACTAGAAACTCACACATCCCGTACTTAAGCCCTGCCATATCTTTTTGAGAAGGGTACACAATAGGGGCATATAAGAAGTTGGTTTAGTTAACTTTCTGTACACACTCTTGTGAACATTGGTTGATAGTTTTTTTTTTTTTGTAGCCAAATGAAGGAAATGTGACTAGTTATACATGCCAGTTTTATGTAGTTGATTTCCTGGTTGTCTATATCCATGGCAACTCCATACCTTACAGGCTTACACAAAACCAACCATATCTGTATTCCTCATTAAACTTGATTATTGACCATTGATTCTTTTATTTAATGCGTGCACTTCTATTCATACCTACATGGATTCATACGGACATAGATTTTCTGTTGGCAATAAGCTGATATATTTTCATTTATTGACAATCTGTCAACTGGAAGGGAAAGGTACCACATCAAGATTGAAGCAGTTGGGAATGGAATTTACTGTGTGGGTTTTCAAACATGTAAGTTACTCGTTATTTAATTCCGTATTTGTTTTATTCCTTCAAGTACTTGTTCTAAAACTTTCTAGAACATTTAGAAAATGATGAATAGCATAAATAGACATACTAAGGATCTTCTTCACTTTCAAAAGATGAGTCCATAGGTCCCTATATCGCTTCTTGAAGCTCGCTGTATGCAAAGCAATCCCCTCTTTCATGTGGTCTCCAAAACATTTTCTGAAGGTAGTGATCGGGGCATCAAAAATAACCTTTGCCCGTTCTTTAGAAAGATAATTCCAGCTCTCCCCTTCTTTTAACCAGAACATTTAACTGATTCAACAACTCCGACAAGGCTTGCTGTTCTTCAGTAATCTGCAAACCAAGTTGGATCTTTTCTAATTCATCATGTTTTCAGCCATTGTTGTTTCCTTTTTCTTATTACAAGGTTACACACGACACTAAGGGTAAAATAATTTAGTTAAAGACCCAACAATTTGTCCCGTTTGGGCCCCCTTTCACTTCACCTTCATCCATCACTTTTCTGTTTGGTCTAATTTGTTATAATAGCAAGTAGCAACAACCATTAAATAACAGTGAGATTTTTATTTACTTGAGAGAGAGAGAGAGAGAGAGAGAGAGAGAGAGAGAGAGAGAGAGAGTTTAGGAAATAGGGAGGATGGATAAATGAACAAAGAAGTTTGAATACTGCAATTTGACATAAAAAAAAACAGGGGCATAATTTCATTTTTTATGAGATAAATTTCAAAAGTCAACGAGAGAATTGGGACACACAGACACACTTTGATCTCTGGTCATCTGCATACACTGAACATATATTTTTCTGTAAAAAAAGTAATTCAAGATTATGATTGATTTCATTTTCCACAATGTCCTAAACAAACACAGGCAAGATTTGAACAACTCAAGCTTATGGGCCCGGTTATACTGAATGGAATTCTGAAGTCCCTTGATGGCTATTCAGCTTCAGAATCAGGTTTCCACTTGATGCGTATTTACATGTCACGTCCCTAGCATCTTCCATTGACCTTTTTATTTCATTAAATACTAAGGAAGTTTGCTTTCTGTACTATCATATTCTTTGCAGATACAATTGCACGGGAGACCAAAACCTTTGCTTTTCAAGCAATTGGATTGCTAGCAACGCGCATGCCTCTACTTTTTAGGTTTTTTTCTTTTTTCTTCTTTTTTTTTTTTAAAGATGCATACTACAAACTCTCTTTAAATTTTGAATTACATTATTGTTTTTCTTTTTTCCTCCCAGAGATAAGACCGACATGGCTGTTCGTCTTTTTGATGCTCTGAAATTCGAGACTCAGTTTATTCGTCTAGTTATCCAAGAAGCAACCAATGCCCTTGCGCTCGCATACAAGGTATCATACATATACTTTTGTCTTGTCCATTCTAACTGTTTCCTTTTTAAGTATCAATTGCTTTTGGCTGATTTATTGCATGACTATCAGGGAGCACCTTCAAACGTGTTAAAGGATTTGGAGTCGCTTCTCCTGAAAAATTCCCAAGTGGTATAATTGACTTAACAGCTCTCTTTTTAATTTTTTGCAGCTTTGAAATGTCTCTATCTTGTAGTTAGGGATATTGGTTTAGATGTATCATAAAATATCACACATGGATTTTTTGTTTGACCCGATTTTTTTTTGTTTGCCACAAGGAACAAAGTGAAGTACGCTTTTGTGCTGTGAGATGGGCCACAACCTTATTTGACTTGCAGCATTGCCCAAGCCGATATCTTTGCATGCTTGGTGTTGCAGATAGTAAATTGGACATAAGGTAGCTTAACCTTCATACTCCTGTAATGTGCTTTTGTCTACACATGATGCTATCCTCTCTACATATTTTTGTACAATGTCCTTCAACAAGTCACGTCAAGACTAGCTGGTTTACTGTTAGGCATGTTCCGCAATCTTTTGGGAGCAATTCTATTCATTGTTACATGTTGCGCATGTTTTGATATACACTCCAGCTCAAGGGGATGATTATTTAGGAGTGCTTGCACCTTGGGGTTAAATAGTGTTATTTAGAGTTAATGGTAAGGAGCGTCCTCTGTACTGTCACACTTTTTCAAGTTGGTCAATTACCTTTTTGGGTTTAAAATCAAGTTACTAATGGATTCTAAATACTTACGTTATTGTCACTTACCTAACATATATTAAAAAAGTAGCAGAATTTGAAGTTGCTTTGATGGAGTAATGACACCATTAAATATGATGAGAGTGAGAATTATCAGCTGACATGGCAGACATAATTCAATGAGAACAAAATCGCTATTTAGATTCACCATAGTAGAATCTTGACAACCCATAAATGAAGAAAACTACAATAATTGATTTTGCTTGATGGGAATGTTGCCTCGCCTTGGCTGTGGAGTGTTCACTATTCTTTAGTGTTTTTGAGTGGAGACGGAACCCTAGAATCTTCAAGGATGTGATCTTATCACTGCAATTATTTGCGACCGAGTGGTATTCATGGCTTCTCTTTGGGCCTCTACTATGGGTGCTTTTAGTTACGCTATTAGACTTTAACACCTAATGATTTTTATAAATCAAATCCCAACATCCTCTCCTAAGTCTAATCGCGCGAGTCATGATTCACAACATTTAAGACCATCCACTTAACCTCATCAGAGAGTGTAACATTGAAAGCTACTGCTTCAAAGCAAATCTAGTTGAAGAACAAACATGAATAGGTCATCAATGGTGTGAGTATGCTATTAGCAGCAAAGTTAGTTAGTGATGATGACTGAGATTAAGTATGGTTTGCCTAAGCTTTGGAGTTTGAGCTGGAGGTTTGACGAAAATTGTGGAGGTCTGGATGGTTTGAGATCGAGTGGCTTATTATGGAGATTTTTGTTTCTGGATTTTTATAGCTTCAAGATGATGAAGATGCAAGGCATCAAAGGTGAGGTGCTGTGGCGGTGTGGCTACAGTGGTGCCGTAATGTACGGTGAGGGTGAAGCTATTTTTTTTCATGTGTATTTGTCAAAGTGAAGATATTGATTCATCTCTCTCTCTCTCTCTCTTCTTATTTTTTGCAAGGTTGTCGTGAGTTGATTTTTATGTGGAAGTGGGGAGTTCATTATGGTTGAGGTGGGGTTGGTGATGATAATAATGGGTTAATGAGAGCAACCCCTCCCACAAAGAGAATTCTCATTTTTTTGAGTGTATATGTAGATGGGTTTGTGAGAGAGAGAGAGAGAGAGAGAGAGAGAGAGTGTGTGTGTGTGTGTGTGTGTGCGTGTGTTTATCATACTTACCAAATTGGCCCGCGTACTATGTGAATAACATCAATTTTACCACCTTACTATCTGATGGACATCTTGTCCTTCTCCTGTACATTTTCTTCTTTATTCTAGTATACTTCTTTTTCATAAATAAAAAAAACAATTTGTTAATGGCCATTAAAGGATGTTAGTAACTTAACGGATGTTACAATAAAAAAAATTCAAATTGCCCCCTAAACAAATAGATTCCTTAACTCGCTTTAACGAAGTAATAAAAGGCATATTTAAGTTCTTTTCTACTAACCATCACCAGCTACCACCTTCGCCACCACCTCCTCCCACCACCATGTCTCAATTTCAATTAAAAGAAAATAAAGATGAATAAGCAATGAAACACACAAGAAAGAAAAACCTCAGTCGCTCAACCTCCCACAACCAAGTCGTGACTTCACCTCTTCTTCAATGTAATCTTAACAACCAATGCGCCGGCGCTCCTGCTTCTTTCATTAGCGTAAGCCGCCGCTCCTTTTTCTTCTTCTTCCAACATTGAACGAAGAACCTCGCTATTGCGGACCCTCTTAACTTCAAACCCGACCAGCCGTGACCCAACCCCTCTCTTCCGTGAATATTGCCGACCCCCTTTCCTCTTCCTAGTCAAATCCCTATTTCCTCTCCTAACTGCCACCAACAAACCCCTAACCCGCACCAATGACCATTTTTGACCTTCAAAGCACTCCAAGCTTAAATTTTTAGTCCATATATAGCAATGGTGGTCCAAAAATCAGTTGTGAATCAGCATTACAGGTCTGGGTGTTGACAATTTTCAATTTGGGTTGAAACTGAAGATTTATGTCAATTTGGAGAGCTTACAGTACAGCTGATGACAGGGTATCCAAAATTCTAAATTCATCATTATTGTTCAATAATGCTTTAGAAATTAAAGAGCCCATTCAAGAATGGCAGTTGGAGATTGGCGAGTATTATGGAACAAGGGCTTGGATGTTTGTACAGGTGAACCCGTTTTAATAGATTTGAGAGGGGCAGTCCATATTGATTGCTTAGCAAGGTATGTCGGGTAAAATTTTGGAATTTAGTTGTGGTTTCAACCTTGAATAGGGTTGAGGAGATTGGGACCTAGTTAGTGAGGGAGTGTGTAGCAGCTCATAAAGCTCATACGGAGAAAAATACTCAGAGGATTGAAATTAAGAGTGGGTGGTAGCGGGAGGTGGTGGTGGTTGGTGTAGAAAAAGGCAATAGGTTATTAGTACCAAGTTAAAGAAAGGTAGGAATATGTTTGTTTAGGGGGGAATTTTAAATTTTTTGATTCTTATAAGTTACTAACATCTGTTACCGTCCATCATCATCCATTCACGATTTGGGTTGATTTGACTAGTTTATGAATAGTACGCTGATTAGTTTGGTAGTTTAGATAGTACGGTGGTTAAATTGATGTTATTCACATAGTACGCGAGTCAATTTGGTACCAAACTCTACTTTTATGTGTTAATAATAAATTAGAAATAAAGTAAATGAGATAGATATTTCTTAATGATTCGTTCTTTTTTATGTACTATATTTTAAGCAAATCAACAAGTTGGTACCTCGCCGTTTTGATACCTAAACTGGCCCCACGTGGCAACCTAAATATAAAGGACAAAATGAGGAGGCAGAAGTCATGTTTAATTTTTTGGAATATTAGTCCGGAATATTATAATAAATATAAATTCATTTTTTGACAAGTGGTAAAAAAGTAGGGCAAAACCTCATTTTCATAGGGTTCTTTGTAGCTTATGCCATTGCAAGTATTTCTTGTTATCTGGTGAATTTACACGAAAGAGAATCAACTTCTTTCTTGGTCTTTGAGTACTTGATAGATTGGATAATAGGATGTTGACAATGAAAGAAGAGTGAAAAATATTTGCGAAGAGCATGAACGTTAGTTTCGACTACAGCACAAGCCACTTTTTGATCTACTCTACGTCATTCATAATTGTGAGGAACTGAACGAGATCGAAGTAGGAAAATATGGTTTGTTCAGCATAGTTGGTAGCCTAGCATGGTTCAACTGGTCAAAAAATGTATAGAGCATTTTGGAGATTTTCGTTATAAGTTGCATGAAATCAAAACCGTGTATACCCTCTCTAGGGACTTGCATCATCCATGGACATTTTGGTGAGCCAGGTGTAGGGATTAATTGAACAGCGGCTTACTGCGACATTGTGCGGTCCATATATATAATTCCAAGTTTTCTGGCCTATCAAAGTTACAATTGGTATTACAGTGTGTACTAGCCAGAAATGTCGGAACAAAGTGTTGGGGTGGATTAAGGCTCGATTAATCAAGAACTGGTAGTTGCCACTTCTTAAACCCAACCGTGGAAGCTCTTGAATCTTCTTGGGTGCCAATCCTAGTAGGCTTGACGGAGGCCACCTTTTACTTCTGGGCACCAACATCATCCATGGACTTTGGGTGGGACCTATTGCGTGCATAGTTGACATAGGTGCTTGGTGGGTCAATGCTTGGGCAATTCATAGTGGACTTTTGGGCCTTGTGGCGTTGGGGCGGGGTTACAAAGAGCTATCTGGCCTTATTTACTTCTGGAATGCGATCATGAAGAGAAAACACCCTAAATTGCTAGGACTTGGCATGCTAGAGTTTTGCCACCTACAATGAAGGGAGATTAATTCTGTCATATATGGTCCTGGACACCTTTTGGCTATTATGTGTCTGGGCGAAGTGTGCTTCTACGCATTAGGTAGGCCTTAGTTTGTTGAGCAACTTGACATATATAGCAGGGAACTTGCCAAATAGGAATAGATGGAAGGAAACTAAACCAGGATACTGGGTAGGAAAAAACAATTAGGACACTGCTAAGAATTAGGAAACTTCTTACAGGTTCCGGTTTTAGTAAAAGCAGAACCTGAAACAGATTCATAAAATAAAAAATAAATAAATTGAGGGATAGACGAACTTGGTGTTCAGAGTTACAGAAAGAGGATTCTGAAACCACTTATTATTGCCATACTTTTGTAGCACACTTGTAGATAAGATTAGTTAATGTATGTCTGTCCGTGAGGGCGTGTAGAGGAAAGGCCAGAGGCGAAGAAGAAAACAGTGGATATTTCAAAACGAGTGTCTGAAAGATTGAAAAGGACAGATTTCAACACTGATGTTGTCAAATACTCCCTCTGTCCCAAAATGATCTTCCCATATGACTATTCAAACTTTTTGAGAATATGAATACTTGCTTCACTAGCTATGTTTTGTTTATGCACTTTTAAGCCCAAATTGTTGAATGGGAAAAACTTTTTGGGACAATGAGAAATGGCAAATGGGAATATCATTTTGGGACGTAGGGAGTAATGATAATGTGTCCCATTGCACTCCATACTCCATAGTCATTTCTTAGGTGTACACTCGTTTTTGCTGGAATATTTCATTTGAGCTTTGACAGCATTGCTTAACTCGTAATGAGTAAAATGGAAACCATTGTGGGTCATGAGAAGTTTGTGTCTGATCTATGTGCAACTTTTGGTTTTGGTTTTTCTCTTCTTGTTTTGGGCTTTTGGGTATAGTTTTGCCAACTTCGTTTGGCCAAAATGAGAAGGCTGAGATGGATTTATGACATAATTATAAAAGATGGAAAATTAAAATGAGAAATTATAACATATCCCAAGTCCCAATTAAATGGAACAAAGGTTGTGTTGAGGTTGTTGTATTTATTTGAGTTTTAAGGCCACTTTAAGATTCTTACCTAACATAAATTAGATTTCAGAATGGGTTAATGACAATTTAGACCCTGAAGTACCATACCACCCTTCCAATCGAGCCTTGCATGTCTTTTTTCGCTAGATCGGACCCTGGGGTGATTCATTTTCGCCAGTTAGGACCTTTTTGACGGAATTCGTTAAAAAGTCAGTTAAAAGGCATGAGCCGTGCACGTGACTAACGGAATTGAGTTGTTTGAAGTTGATATTAGCTAGTAGGGTGTTTAGTGTAAATTCTAAAAATTAAAGGAGCAAAGAAAAGCATTTATATATCCCTTCATCTTCCCCTTCCACGCAAACATCCCAATACGCAGATCGACGCCGGTGAAACCAGTCCTCCCCATGGCAGCTTTCTACCTGCAGATCGACGCCGGCGAACCCATGGCGGCAACCTCCCTTCTCTCTACTCCCCCTAAACGTCCTTCTCCCCTGCCTCCACTTTATGGCCGACAATTCTCTTCTCAATTTCTCCAGATCGACACCCCGTCGGACACCACCGGAAAAACCAGCGAAGCCCAATGCCGCCACCTCTCTCCTAACCATCGCCTTTGCCCTTCAATTCAAAATCTCTCCTCAACCATTGACTGGGTTTCAAAATCTCTTCCCAATTTCTCCAGATCGACACCCCGTTGTCATCCTCGTCGTCGTCCATCGTCGTCGCCGTTCGATTCTCGATTTGATTTTCGATTCTCGAACCCATGGCGGCAACCTCCCTCTTTTGATTTTCGATTTTTGATTTGGGTTTTGAAGATGGGTTTCAATTTCGATTCTCGATTTCCCCCTTTCGATTCTCGATTTCCCCCTTGTCGATTCTCGTTCCCTGATTCTATTTTCTCCCCCAAAAACTTAATTTTTTTAATTTTGATTTTTGAAGTTTCGATTTTTGATTTCTGGGTTGCTTGTGTATATAATCTGTGTGTGTTCATGTGGCGGTGTTTGGCATGGCTCTAGGTGGTGGCGGTGCAGTGGTGGCGGTGCGGTGGTGTGGTGGCCGGTGGTAGTAATGGTGGAGAGAATGGTGATGATAATTTGATTGAAATGTAAAATTTGTATTTTGAATTTCATTAACAAATTTGACTGTACTCAAATTTTATATTTGGACAGTTTTTAGGTAAATGATTAGTGCTTAATCATAAATGTTAAATCTCTTAATTTAATTCATTATCACCTATTATTCCTTAATCCCCGTGTCAGGAGAGAAAATCCTAATTCGGATGAGACGGAGGGAGTAATGCTTATGCGTACCGGTCTATCAAACGAGCCAAAGAAAAAAAAATTAATAGCCAAATAAAAATTATTTTGGGAAGGAGAGAGAGTAATTAAGAAGTAATAAAAAGGAAAATGAAATAGTTAATTTTTCATTGTCTTAAAAGAAAATGATTATTTATATAAGATAAAATACTATAAATAGTGAATGCTCGAAAAGAAAATTTATTGGCTTAACAAAATCATTAAAATAGTTTTTTTAAATCAAAAAATTAAAAATTTTGTAAATTTAAAAAATTCATGAAAGTAATTATAATAAAATTATATTGTATGGCTTTATTTAATATTTTGATAATTGTTTTTTGCTCAAATAAATTTTTTTGATAATTGTTTTGATTTCAGCCCTGTTAAGTTTGGAATTATCATTAAACCCCTTAAAAGAAACATCAACTTCAAACAACCCAATTCCGTTAGTCACGTGCACGGCACATGCATTTTAACTGACTTTTTAACGAATTCCGTCAAAAAGGCCCTAACTGGCGAAAATGAATCACCCTAGGGTCCGATCTGGCGAAAAAAGACATGCAAGGCTCGATTGGAAGGGTGGTATGGTACTTCAGGGTCTAAATTGTCATTAACCCTTTCAGAATATACATCTTTTGGTGTTTAACTATGTGGTATTCCAGCTTATTGTGAGAGATGTATGCCAAGACGTGTCATGTTTATAGTATTGCTGAAAGACTATAGTTTGGCAGGTAGGCTGTGACCTCCTTAGTACTCTAAGGCTTAGAGTACTAAGGAGCTATATCACATTCTTATTCCATCACAATGTCTTTTGGTCTTTTCCAAACTAATGATTCATTGATTTTTCAATTTTTTGGTGTCTCTTTATTGACCCTTTTTTTTTCAGGGAGATGGCACTGGAAGGTCTGCTTCTCAGTAAAGATCAAAAAAGAAACATCAATGAAAACACAAAGCTGAAGTACCCAAAACTTACAGAAATGCTAAATTATATAATTGAGCAACAGCCACGATTGTTAGAATCCTGTGAAATGAGGGAAACAGAGCTTCTTTTCACCTCCAAGACTTATGTGGCTATGATTAGTTTTTTGCTAGAGTGTTTCGAGGCAGATGTAAAACAAAATAATGTGCTAGAAAGACCTAGTGACTTTTTCCCTACCCTGGAAAAGATGTGTTTGTTGTTAGAGCATGCAATGGCATATGAAGGCTCGATTGAGCTACATGCAAATGCCTTCAAGGCGTTAATAACACTTGGTTCTCGTTTCCCAGAGGTTAGTTACTTGACTCTTTATACTTGTCAGTTTAATATTCCTGTTTGTGATTATATTTTTAACATATTTTTTCATATGTAGATAATAGCTTCTCGTTGTGCTTCCAAAGTACTCTGGCTAAAGCAATTTCTAGGTCACGTCGATTTGGATACTCGGGAATCTGTAGCCCGTTTGCTTGGGATTGCGACATGTGCTCTTCCTATCTCTGCTTCATCTGATGTTATTCATGAATTGATTTCCTCAATTGGTGGATCACAGAAGACCAGGTTAGTGTGTGCCATGTCCCTTAAAAGAGTTTCTCCACGTACAGTATGCTTGAACATCATACGTCTGTCCTTAAGGCCATCGTTTGAGAAAATGTAACTGTTGTTTTTTGAATTTGGCAAATTGATTAGGTTTGAAGTCAAGCATGGAATGCTGTGTGCTCTTGGATATATCACAGCAAACAGCATGTCAGGAACACAGGCGGTAAGGCCTACATTTGTAGAGCTCTGTTAGCGGTTTTGGTGTGTATTATTTCAGCTTAAGTGCATGGGTTCACAGGATAAGGATTGTTCGCCAGTTATGTTTTTGAATTGTGTATGAAATGTAGCTTGTTTTCTCTGCCTTTCGTTTACTTTGAGATGCACGCATGAATACTACTCGTGATTTTTGTAACACCATGACCCCAATTGAATGTATGTGGGAGATTGTAGAAGCTTATAAGTAGCCACCTACCAGCACATGGCGCTAATAACGTCGATGAGCTTATGGGTGGACCTAGTCGCCCCTGGTCTTAGTAGGTTAGTGGGTTGGGTGTTGATATAGGATTGGGCTTCAGGCACAAGTCAAATGGTGTTTATCGGTTCAGGCAGAAATTTGGGCCCAGATAGGCGAAATTGAAGGGTGGAGGTATCATAGGCTCACAGAATCAGGGGCAACAATAACACTTGTGGAATTTTGGTTTGGTCAATAGTAGACCTACTTTATGTTGGTACTTTGTGGGCTAGCGTGCAGGTGATGTATCGAGGACCAGGCTTTTAGACTCAGGTTGTCACAAGTTGTATCATAGCGCGGGCAAGCGAAAATATGAAACATAATGTTTGCAGCACATAATTGCTTGACAAATGATTGGAGTCGTCTCTTCAATGTGTATGACCCACCTATTGATTCCTATGTATCATGGCCGCCGATCTTAGTGGATCGCGATGGAGATTCCAAAGATTGAAGTGGATGATTGTGACAACCCAATCCCATATCGGATGGATGACGGAAATAGTGGATGCTTAAAAGTTGTTGGCCTAAGCCACAATACACCAATAATATCCATGGAATTTTGATTGGATATGTAGTGGGCTTAGATGACCTAATTGCTTAGTGGACTAGTTCGTAGACCACAAGTAGCAGACCTAGATTTCGGTTTTAATCATTACAGTTTTTATCATCATTCATCACTGGCTATTACAGATTGTGCAGAAAGCAATTTTAGAGGGTTATGGAAAATAAAATGGATAGGGACTGAATCAAATGCCTCAACTCCCTGTCTCTCCATTAATATCTACACCACCAAATTACTCAATAAAGTGTAAGACAATCCACACATACACACATACGTGTGTGTGCTGTAAGTACGTAGATGTCTAATGGTGGACCTTGACTACCTGTACCTCTCAATATAGGGCAAAACACGTGTTGACAGAGGACTTGAATCGTATTCAGCAGTTGTGGGGAGGGTATGGTAATGAAAGCCAAGAGGCAAGGCAGCGGAAAATCTCTACACGTGCCATTTTTTGACGGTGCGTACGTTGACAATGGCAATGTTTTCACTAAAAACCACCACCACCAAGGTCGCATCTCCTATGCGAGCAAAAAGCCTAGAGAACAACAAAGAGATGAAGGCGCATGTTTCTCTTTATTTCTTAAGTGTTGAGATATCGGATATCAGATATGATAAACCTAATTTGTTGAGTAATGACAAAAATGCCTTCATCATTCTAAAAAGAACTGAGAGAGGGGGATGTATTGACACAACTACCCTACTGTTTCTATAAAAACAAAGAGAGAGAAGGGGTTGTGTTGACATCAATATTTTTATTATTCTAAGGAAAACTGAGAGTGATGAAGGATCCCCGGATCCATATCCGCACCTGGTCCTTTTTTCCATGCCCATAAAACATGGTCAAAATGTCTGATTGTTGGCACTGTATAATTAATATTTCATCTATTTAATACTCTTTAGGCAAAATCTTATAAAATGAGTTTTTCCAACGCTTTAAGAAATAACCCATTTTTAGATTTGCGGTTCGTTTTAATAAAAATCCAGGTTTTAAACAAAGGCGTGCCCCCTTATATTTTTTGCTTCTTAACAGCTCCCAGAGTCGTTGCTTCAAAATGCAGTGAGATGCTTAGTTGATGTAATAAAGACGGAGACTGCTACACTTGCTTCTGTTGCAATGCAAGCATTGGGTCATATTGGATTATCAGTTCCACTTCCTTTGTTTGTTGATGATTCAAGTCCAGGTGATTTTCTTTATATTGATTTCAAAACCTTTCCACTATTTCAGTTATATGATTTACATTATTAATCTTCTGCAAATTGATTGAACATAAAAACATAGCATTTTAACTTGAGACATTAGTATAAAATAAATTCTAGGAAGCATTAGTTATTCTTAGTATTTACTTGTACTTCAAGAATACATGTTAATATTTGCTTAATCACACTTTCATTTTGCTATGGATTCATATTGGTAAAAATGAAAAAGCAAGAATAATTTGGAAAAAACTTGTGAGTGTATGTATGATATATAAGGAAAATCATGAAAAGTTAAACCTATACAAATTATGTTGTATTATTGGTCCCAAATATTTCACTAATATTCATCTTATATAATATGAAAGAATATTTAGGTCCTTCAATCTTAACATTTTTCCGCATCAAACTTTTTGTTGTGATTTCTGAAGCATCTGCATTATTATACAAAAAATCGCAGATTATTGCAGCCTCCAGTATTTTACTACGTGCACTAGATGATATATTTATTGGTTGTCTATTGCCAATTGATTATGTCCTCGTTTCCTTGTTTTCATCTGCAGGTGCCGTTTTGACAGTCTTGCGTGAAAAGTTGAGCAAACTACTCGGTGGCGATGATGTCAAAGCCATCCAGAAAATTGTTATATCTTTAGGACATATGTGCGTAAAGGAGTCATCCTCTTCACATCTAACGATTGCCCTTGATTTGATTTTTACCCTTTGTCGGTCTAAGGTGGGTAGATCTTCCTTAGTACTGTTAATATGATAGTGTTCCATCTAATGCTCATTTAAGGTTAAGCCTGTGGTTTCTTAAATTCAATATCAGATGTTATATACAACAAAGATTCCCTTTTTTGGATCATCAATCCTTCCTTTCTCTCTCTCTCTCCCTACACGTACACACACACACTTGCATGTATATACACATATATAAATATATGTATGTGTATATGTGTGCACACATGTCTTTCTCTTTCTCGCTCTCTCATATTTACTAACTAGTTATGGGGATTAAGCAGGTAGAGGATGTCCTCTTTGCTGCCGGTGAAGCTCTTTCATTTCTATGGGGTGGTGTTCCTGTGACGGCATCTATCATCCTGAAAACTAATTATAGTTCACTTTCCATGACTTCGAACTATTTGATGGGAGATTTATCCTCAACTTTGCCAATGTCAAGCTCTCTAGAGATCAAATCGGATGAAGATAGCCATGTCATTGTTAGAGATGCAATCACTAGAAAGCTTTTTGATGTTCTATTATACAGCAGCAAGAAAGAGGAGCGATGTGCAGGAACTGTTTGGCTACTGTCTCTAGCAATGTATTGTGGTCGGCACCCGACCATCCAGCGAATACTTCCAGATATCCAGGTTTGACCTTAGCACTATACTTCTATTGAAACAAGTTGTTGATTTTCTGGATATATTTAGCCATAGAGCCAGTGGAAGGCCACATCATACGTGGCCTTCCACCTATGATTTCTGTCTAGCAAAAACAAGCGGGTTAACTTTTGGGGCTGGAGAGGAGGGTTAAAATTTGTACAGTGGTATAATGTTAAAAAAAAAAATACAGTGGTAAAATTGAAAGTGCCCTCAAAGTACAGTGGACAAAAACGAATTTTGGCCATCTATTAAAACATTTCCAATGAGAATTTGAAATAATTAAATTCATAATGAAAAATTGAATAACAAACGTGTGTATTATATATATATATATATATATATATATATATAGAGAGAGAGAGAGAGAGAGAGAGAGAGAGAGAGAGAGAGTACCTTGGTTGAGATGATTCTTGTGATTGACGAGTGGGTGTGTATGTAGAGTTATCTTTCTTCACTTTCTTGCCCTAACCATTGCTCTTTGCGTTTGTGTTTGGGAAACTGAGTATTCCTATTTTGGACTGGAATACAAGGATAATGCTCGTCAAAATTCACAATTGCTAGTAGCGAAGTCAATGAATTCGCTACGACAGTTGCAAATTCTTTAATATGTTTTACAGTTAGCAATTGCAAATATGTACTTTATCTCCTATTTTTAAATAAGTAATTATTACATAGTGAAATGACATTTACAATTTTAATTGATATTTTGTCCTCTAATTTTAAAAAAATGATTTATGAAAAACATAATTAATTTGGGAAAAAAAGAATTTACAATTGGCAACTGCAAATTCTCACCGAGAAAACAATGAATTCGGAAGTGCCAATTACGAATCTCCAAACTGGCACATTTTGGAAATCATTTTTTTTTAATTTTTATCATCATGGGAAATACTTTTCATAAAAATGCTATTTTTTGAAGAAAAAATCCACTATCCTACCCCCATCAGCTAAAAACTCGGGGACAAGTATCAAATGAATCAAACCAAAAAGATTTTGATGAGGAATACCTCGAACGAGGAATACCTATTCACACATCCTCCCATAAAAAATTCATCACCATTCCTCAACCGTATGGGACCAAGAGACAAAACAAATGATATAATGGGAGAATATAAGTTTTTTGTGTCTTGAGGTTTGTAGCAAAGTTTTCTTTTTGATAGTTATTACCTACCTGATTATGTGCTAGAATGCCATAAATTGAAAGTTGTGGGAAAGAGGGAAAAACTATTGTTGAAGGAAGATACTGGAATATGATGCGATTTAGGCTCTATTTTTGCCATCTTTGCAAGTATTTTAAAGCTTGTACTCGCCTTTCATTGTATTTTGGTTCCGAAGCACCCGAGTTCAAGAGGTTGAACACCTTTTAATACTGTTTCTTCTATCGCAGGAAGCATTTTCACACCTAATTGGTGAACAGAATGAACTAACGCAGGAATTGGCATCTCAAGGTCTGAGTATCGTGTATGAACTTGGTGATGCCTCAATGAAGCAGAGCTTAGTAAATGCACTTGTTGGCACCTTGACAGGTTCAGGAAAGAGGAAAAGAGCTGTCAAGGTATGGAGAAATATATGTACATATATATATTTAACTATTCTTATCTTTTACTTCAACTCTAAGCATGTTGGGGGTTCTGTTATTCAGCTTGTTGAGGACACTGAAGTGTTTCAAGAGGGGGCCATCGGGGGTAGTCTCAGTGGAGGGAAACTTAGCACTTATAAAGAGCTCTGCAATCTGGCTAACGAAATGGGTCAACCAGATTTGATCTATAAATTTATGGATTTGGCTAATTATCAAGCTTCTCTAAATTCCAAGAGAGGTGCAGCTTTTGGTTTCTCTAAAATATCCAAGCTAGCAGGGGATGCTCTTCAGCCGCACCTCCGATTGTTGGTCCCAAGGCTTGTTCGCTACCAGTATGACCCTGATAAAAATGTACAGGTATATAACATTACATTTTGATGAATAATATATAAAATATGCTGTTAGGTCAAATTATTTTTAATCGTCTTTTTATTGGATCAATTTGATTTATCAAAGTTCGTAGTATGGCTTAGCAGGGTTATTTTTTTGTTATTCTCTACCTTTTATTTTCCCATATACTGTGTTTGTTTGTACATCTGCATTTCTCGCAGATTAGTCCATCATCTATTACATGTTTTCTTGGCTCTCTTTGCTCATGACTTATACTTACATGTTTGTTTGTTTGCTTAGGATGCAATGGCACATATCTGGAAATCCTTAGTTGCAGATTCGAAGGGAACTATTGATGAACACTTGGACCTTATCATTGAAGATCTTCTGGTACAATGTGGATCCAGGCTTTGGCGCTCGCGTGAGGCTTCATGTCTTGCTCTTGCTGATATAATTCAAGGGCGTAAATTTAATCAGGTGATAGGCTTTATATTGTGTTAAGTTACCAACTCATCTAGAAGCTTAAAGTGTTAGAGATAGGCCAAACTATGTACTCCCTCCGTCCCAAATGAATGTCCAAAAAGTTTTTGAATTCGCTCTTACGACCAAGAGCAAATTCGAAAACATTTTAGGCATTCATTTTGGACGAAGGTACTTCAAACCATAACACTCCCCCTCACTTGTGCTTGTCCACGTGTGGACGTAAAAGAACATATCATGCCAAGGGCATCGCAAACCAAACATGGTGTCTGCACATGCACTCAGAATTTTATGGGTAACAGTTGCAAGTGGGATGACATGAGTCCAAGACCTTGCCAAACCAGAGCTGTGATGACATGTTAAGTTCCATGATCGTCTAGAAGCTTAAGTAGTTAGAGAGAAATCCTACTATATATAGCAACCCTTAGCATATTGATTTATCCCAGTGGAGGAGCCAGGAATTTTCATCAATGGGGGCAAAAGTTACACAATAAAAAAATTTAACTGTATTTTCATCAATGGGGGCAAAAAAAAATTCTAATGCATTATTACTTTTATTTCAAAGGGGGCAAATTTCAATAAATTGCACTAAACTCCCAATTTTTTTTTAAAAATTGCACTAGTAAATTTTATTTTTTAAAAATCAATGGGGGCAATTGCCCCCTTTGGCATGGGGGTAGCTCCGCCACTGATTTATCCAGATGTTGTTTTCCTTGACCTGAGAGTTACTGTTAGATATTTATTAAAATATTGAAAACTGCAATCTTGTACTTGAGCATCATGGCTGTGAACATGGAGATGTTTGTCATTCTGAACTGTAGTTCTTGGTTTTAAATGTCAAAGATTATGTACCCATTACTTAACTGTATTTTCGGGCTCTATTATGAAATCCATCATTGACTATTGTTTCCACGTTTGGACGCTACTGATGTGCTTGAGGTTTATGTTTTACAGGTTGGAAAACATTTAAAGAGAATATGGATAGCCGCATTTCGTGCCATGGATGATATAAAGGAGACTGTTCGAACTTCTGGCGAAAGGTTATGCCGTGCAGTAACTTCGTTAACACTAAGGCTATGCGATATCTCTCTCACAGAATCATCTGATGCAAAATTGGCAATGGATATTGTTTTGCCAATGTTGCTAACTGATGGTATAATGAGTAAAGTTGACATCATCCGCAAGTCATCAATTGGGATTGTCACAAAGCTTGCAAAGGTATAAATAGTTCTGGTAACAAAATCGTCTATTCAAGAGAATCTTAAACTTTTCAATGTCAACACTGAACATACAATATTTTTATATGCATTATAATTTTTCTTACTCTATTTTAGTGCTAGAACTTATCTTAAACTAATTCTTGTGAAAGTTGAACATGGATTCTATATGCTTTACTGGTTGTACATGCATTATAAATAGTTCTTCCTTTTTGCTGATAAAGCACTACGAAATTTCAACAATAAGAATGAAATATAAATAAAGGGAAGGAGTCTCTTTTTTTTTTCTTTTTTACTTCCTCCGTCCCATAACAATGGTTATTGAATGCGCGGGAATTAAGAAAAAGTAAATATAATAGAGATAGTGGAGTTGGTGTTGTGAGTGAAAAGTAAAGTAGGAGAGAGAATGTGGGGTAGGGAATAGTAAGTGGATTGTGGTTGTGAGTGGGCAAGTGGGTCCAATTAAATAAAAAATTATTGTCACATTTCCATTTTGAGTTAGTGACCATTGTTATGGGACGCCTAAAAGGGAAAATTGTTGTGGGACGGAGGGAGTAGTAATTTAGGTTTTCAGCTCCAATGCAGTCTGCAGTTTCTTCCTGGTTTCCTTATTGGTGTCAACAGCGGGTCCCTTTTACTTAGTTGCATCTACAACATTAAGAGAGGCTGGAGAAACACCCCCCCCCCCTTTTAAAACATTTTCCTACTTGGTTTCTTGTGGTCCACCCTTTGGGTGAAATCCTGTGTGCATTTCGTTATAGTTAACTGCCTTCTTTTAGTAAGAAAACATTAGAAAAAGATAACCAAAAAAAAAAAAAGTTGGTTGTCACTTGCTATTATCTCCTGTTTTTTGAATACCAAATGTTCCTTACAACTATTCTGAGATCTATAAGCTCCTTGCTTTTTCAGGGCGCAGGCATAGCAATTCGTCCTCACTTGTCCGATTTGGTTTGTTGCATGCTGGAAGGCTTATCGAGCCTTGAGGACCAAGGACTGAATTATGTTGAGGTTTGGCATATTATACGTGACACTTCATTTATCCTCTTATATCATGCACTTCTTGCAGGGTTCTTGTTTATTAGTATGAAATTGTTTTGTCATTCATTTCGTTGTTCTTTTCTTGTCTCTGTTGTTGGACTTAAGAGCGGGGTTTTTTTTTTTTTTTTTTTTTTTTTGTACTTGTATAGATGCATGCAGCAAATGTTGGGATACAAACAGAGAAACTTGAGAGTCTGCGAATTTCAATTGCCAAGGGCTCTCCATTATGGGAGACGCTTGACTTATGCATAGATGTTGTGGATGACCAATCACTAGAGCTCTTGGTTCCTCGACTTTCTCAGTTGGCTCGGTCTGGTGTTGGTCTTAATACAAGGTATAAACCAATATTCAGGCTCATATTACCTATTTTTCGCATTATTTTTTAAACTGTAGGCTTCATACGTGATGTTTTTTAACTGTGATGCCCTAGTTGTCTTTCTTACCATGAACAAATAGTGTATAACTGGCGACATGAAGTTGCAGTCTCATAATGTCAGTTTAATGATTTGAAGTAACTTTTTTGTATTATATCCATTAGCTTGGTAGTGTGTCAATTATATGGTAATATTTATTTATTTTATTTTTTTATGCTCAGACCTGCTGTTTAATACATTGCCTTCTATTGTTTTCCATATCCATGTTCATCTGTTGTTACTAAGCAGATGAATGAATATCCTTTACCTTATTAATTTCTTCCTTGATCGTTCATTTACTGCACAGGGTTGGTGTAGCGAGCTTTATCAGCTTGTTAGTTCAAAAGGTTGGTGTGAGTATCAAAGCATTCACAAGCATGTTGTTGAAGCTCTTGTTTCCAGTTGTTAAAGAGGAGAGAAGTGCTTCATCTAAGCGTGCTTTTGCCAATGCTTGTGGGGTAGTATTAAAGTACGCAGCTCCGTCCCTCGCCCAAAAACTGATTGAAGATACTGTTGCTTTGCATACCGGTGATAAAAATGCACAGATTTCATGTGCACTTCTTTTGAAAAGCTATTCATCTACTGCTGCTGATGTATTGAGTGGGTATCATGCCACTATTATTCCGGTTGTGTATGTTTCAAGGTTAGATACACTCCTGCTTCAGCCCTGTGCTATATATGAGCGTTATTGCTTCCTATTTCTCATTCTATTTGTATCTTCCGGCATGTGTTTGATCTTTGTTTTTTCTATTCCTTTAACGACTTTATGAATAAACTGTATATCTTCCAATCGTGTGTTTAGTTTTTTTATGAGAGGGTTTATTTGGCAAGTAGGAAATACTACTCCCTCCGTCCGCGAAAGTTAGTCCCACTTTTTTGATTGTTACCTTAACTCAACTTTGAGCAATAATTTAGGTTAGTTTTAACTATTCTATGAGAATCTAAAACCTGTTATTGATGGTATTTTACAATGGTGTATCAATAATAAGTTTTAGATTTTCGTAAGGATACTTAAAACTAATCTAAATTATTGCGCAAAGTTGATTCAAGTTAAAAGTGAGACTAACTTTACGGGACGGTGGGAGTACTTTTTAACATTGTGTCTCACCCCGGAGCTTAAAAATGACGGAAGACACTTTGCTGGCATCCCATATTAGTTAAGATTGGTTATGCCTTCATGTTCCCGGTTATTTAATGCATCTAAAATTATTTATCCAATTATATTAAGCATCACCATAATGCTTTTTATGCAGATTTGAGGATGACAAGAATGTTTCTAGTCTATATGAGGAATTATGGGAAGAAAATATGAGTAGCGAACGTGTCACCCTTCAGTTGTATTTAGAAGAAATTGTTACTCTTATAAGTGAAGGAATTGCATCATCATCTTGGACAAGTAAAAGAAAGGTAATCTTTTTGTTTCCGTATTCTGTTTCTGATAACCATTGTATTTTTCTCATTTCACATTACTAATTTTGTAAAGCACGTTCGCTTATGTAGGCAGCCAAAGCCACCAGTAAGCTCTGTGAAGTTCTGGGTGAATCTTTATCTTCACATCATCATGTGCTACTCACACCTATTATGAATGAAATTTCTGGCCGCATATGGGAGGTAGGGCCACTTGGATCTGATTTAGTTGCAAGTAAAAATTGAATTATCAGGATTATGTTTTAACTTTGCTAGAAATTGGTCGATAGATACAAATATAGTTTGTTTTGCAAAGCCCTCGCCCTGCTGAAAATATTATGTCTACTTTCATGAACGGATAGTTACTTCTGTCTATTGCTTGTGCAAATTATTAGATTGTTAATTCACTTTGTTTCTCATTTTATTGTTAATCAAAGTTATCATGTTAACATTTTGCTTCATCCCGGAAACACACTAGTATCATTTAAACCAGCTTTGATTATTTAACTTGAACTAAACTTTTACTGAAACCATTTACTCGTAATTTTTACATGTGTTGATGGAAACATTCAAAAAAATTTACTTGAAATTTTTACTTAAACTATTTATTCACTCAATAATATGATACTGGAAATCGTAAAAAAGATTTAATCTATTATTATATGTGTTGATAGAAACGTTCAGATGTGTACAATAAATGGTATGAACCATGTTGGTTCATAAGAAAGTAGGATTAGTAATTACTTATTAGTTGTGCTTGTCTAATTCTACATTTAATTTCCTTTATCGTGGGTGAATCACATAATGGTCAGGTTCTTGAGTTATTTGATTACTAGCTCAGTCTAACTACTGTAAGTACCTGCAGGGAAAGGAGGATCTTTTAGAAGCATTGTCTTCTCTATGCACATCTTGCCATAAAGCAATTTCTGATGCGGTCCCTTCCAGTACAACTGCCATTTTGAGTGTGGTGATTTCCGCGTGCAGAAAAAAAGTAAAAAAATATAAGGAAGCAGGGTTTAGCTGTCTAGAGCAGGTACTTACACATACATTGCATCAATATATGAAGTTTGATTTTGATTATTATATATATATACTCCCTTCGTCACATTAAAAGATGCACTCTTTACCCAAAAGGGTGTCCTACTAAAAAATGCACTTCCCCGATATGGAAACTTTAAATTACTTCTTTTCGTCAGTGGGACCCACTTGCATACTCACAACAACTATTCACTTACTATCTCCTACCCCACCTTCTCTCTCTTACTTCACTTTTCATACTCACAACACTTGCACCACTTGCACATTTTCTTAATCCCCTTGCCTAAAACAAAAGTGCATCTTTTAGTGGGCAGAGGGAGTGTGTGTGTGTGTTTTTCTTGTGTCTTCCTTTTCCAATTTTTTTCCCACCTGTTTCTTCTTTTAAATTTCTGAGTAACCTTCTCATTTTTTTCTCACCTCTTTTCATTGACGTTTCATGTTAGCCAACCTATTTCAGTTTGGGACTAAGGCTTTGTTGTTGTGAGATTTGATTATTATATTGAAACATGGGTCTAAACTTTGTTGATTACTTTTATAGAATATATCTTTATGTTTGAAACACTTGTGCAATGATTTCTATGCTCCTGATGTCAACCTCATCATGGTTTATATTGTTTTCTCAGTGCTAGTTAGTAGTTAGTTACATGCTACCCTAATTCTTTCCTAAACCATGAAGCACTTGTGCAATGTCTATGTTACTGAAGTCAACCTCGTTACAGTTCGTACTGCTTTCTCAGTGCTAGTTTTCCTGTTGGCTGTTTGTTAGCATCGTTTAACATTTCTTGACAATGTTTATCTATTAAACGATTGCTCTTTACCAGGTTCTTAAGGCCTTCCGTGATCCAGACTTCTTCAATACAGTTTTCCCATTTTTATATGAGATGTGCAATTCTGCTACTAACTCAAAGTCCAACCAAGCACCTTCACCGAGTGACTTTGATAAAGCAGGTGAGACCACATTTTCTGTGTTCATTCAGGTGCCAAAAAGACAGTTTAATTTTCCATACATCTTATTAAATAAAGTTTTTTAAGCATGCTTTTCTGAATTACCATATTAGTTATAGCACCAGCCTTGATGTTATTTAATGATTCATAAAACATAAAAAACAAAGCATTTTATGATGGGTATTGTAGAAAACTATATACATTTCAATGCTTGAAATGGGAGAGGATCTTGGGGGGCAGATATAGGTAGTAACCAAGTCAGCGTATTTGGGATGGATTATCTAATGATGTGCTCTCATCGGTAGCCTATGTGCGCGCATAGCATCTTGACAGAAATTAAAATAAAGGTAGTCCTCAATTTGTGTCTTCCAGAAATTAAAATATGTTCCATCGAACTTTTCAATCGTCGTCTTCTTACAATCGCACCCACAAAATCCCAAAGAACGACCTTGATCCAAAATCAAACCCGAGATTTGGATCATAAGCCAATGCTCTGATACCCGTTGTTAGGAATTTGGTACCCTAGCATTATGAGACTAAAGAAATAAACAAGCAAGAATCATACACTAGAACACAAAGATTGGTACCCAGTTCGTTGAACAAATCAACTACATCTGGGGGGGCTGCCAAGCCACGATTATACTCTATAATCTGTCTATGTGGTGTTACAATGTGTTTTAGGGCGGCTCATATGCTTATATAGAGTTTACAACGAAAGACCTAAGCCTATTTTGAGTAGGAATCCCGTTCAGAATAGGAAACTGACAAAATCCTCGGATCGCACCTATGTCCACTCATAGAAACTCGACAGCGTATGCGCGCACAAGCATCTCTGTAGTCTTTTTCTCCCCATTTTCTGCTTCCTTTTCCTCCACCTTGAGTACTTTAGCTCCAACTCAAACTCCTACAACGTTTAGAGTCTTTAGACTTTCATTTCAACAACATTCCTCTTGGTTTAGATTCCATAACCCAATAGCGTAATTATCTTGAATTGTTTGGGTGAGATGGACAGTGTCAAGTTTTTGTATGGTCATTTTCCAGGAGCTCAGAATCTGCATGAAACTCAAAGCTAGCTGGATTTCTTCATGTGGCTATTGGTGAAAGGAGTGGATGATCCCTTTAATTTGTGAAACTATCTTCTTTTGTCATGTTTGTATCTTGAAGTTTAAGCTAGTTTTCTTTTTGTTGACTGTACATTCCCAGAATTCAAAGCTTCTTTTATTAATTTTAAAGAAGGCTTTGCTTGGGAGCCAAGTGCAATGGTGGAGCCAGAAAATTTTGCAAAGGGAGTCAATATAATATCGTAGTACAAAATACAAATCAAGGGGGTGTAGTAATTTTAGTGTACTTTACTAAAAATTGAAGATACTTAAATGATATATCCCAATAGTTCAGGGGTTCAAGTGAACGTTTCGCAAAAAACTGTCAATTAATTGATTTATTTATTCATAATTTCCTCTATTCATTATATACTTGCAAAATTAGAAGTTTAGAAAGTTGATAGCAAAAATTTTCATACACTTTTGTTACTAAAATTTACGAAGGTCGAATTTCTTCAAAATAATAAGACAATCATTTTGGGACGGAGGGAGTAAATTTTAGTTGGGTTTCGCTGGGAAGAAGATGCTCTTAATGGGCATTTTCTCCCTTCATATCAACTCATTTCAGCTATTATACAATTTTCAGTAAAATACCAAGTTTTACAAGCTGTTTACATGTAAGAAGTAAATTCTGGTTAATGTTTTGTCATACTTCTAATCTGTTGAATGCAGAATCAAATCAAACAGACGAATCTTCTGTTCCTCATGATAAGATTGTGGACTGCATAACATCTTGCATTATCCTCGCGCGCTTAAGTGACATTGTTGAACAACAAACGAAGTTGGTGCATGTAATTGCTACTTCTTTGTTACCTGGTATTTCTTGGACGGGTAAGTCTAATTTATTTAAAGCTCCTCCTATTGACTGACCGGTTCCTCCACTAAGGTATTCTTTACTCCTACTGTTCACAGTTAAAGTTTCTGTGTTTACATCAATAAAAGAACTTTGCTCGAGGGTCCACGAGAGTCAAAATGATGCGGGCGATAATTCTCTACGTTCCAGCATATCTGCATTAGTTAGTGAGGTATTGTTCCAGTTCCTAGTTGTGTTTCATATTTAAACTGTGAATAAAAAACTATGGAATTCTGAGCTCACTTGGGTTTTGCTCCAGTTGTTCCACTCTGCAGCACCTAAAGTGGTGGAATGCATTACAACCGTAAAAATTGCCCAGGTCCGTCCATTTTTTTTTTTTTTTTGCTGGGTACAGCTCATTTTACCCTGCATTTATATTATAATATTTACTGCAGTTACTTCGGCTGCTACTTTTTGTTCATTTAACAGTAGTTGTACGGCAAAGGATCCACCAGTTATATGTCATTGACTTTCATTTTATCTGATTTTTATGACTTGCTATTCCATTATGATACTACAGTCAATCAGCGTAGTTGGCAGACCAAGAAGTACCCCCCCCTCAGATCCTGTCTGATATACTCCCTCCGTCCCAAGTGAAACTACAAATATTATATCATTAAGCAAAATAGAAAAGAGAGGATCATAGAGCAATTCCCTCTTAATCCCAGAAACAAAGTTGAAAAAATCTCTGAACCTATTAAATAATGGAGAAAGCAACTGTCAACACATGATAATTATGCTACTTTATGTAATGAGAACTCGCACTGATGCTGCTATTTGACTCTTTTTACTACTCCCACCATCCCTAAATGAATGTCCATTTTCAAGAAATTTTTGTGCCAAAATAAATGTCTTTTGGAGAAAACTGCCCCTAATTGTTATTTTACCAAATTATCACTAGTCTCTTATACTTGCAAAACTAAATGTTTGGAATGAAATTTGGACATTCATTAAGGGAAGAATGGAGTATTTGTTTCTAGTTTACTTTTTGTCCTGATCACATTTGAACGATGTCATCTGGTGGAGTGCTAACATATTTTTCTTAAGTTGTGTGTTTATTCCATTTACCCAAGACCACTTATCGGTTACAAGTCTCAACAGTGGCATTTCAAATATATTTTTCTCATTGCCTCCTTTCTTGGTATTTTTGGTCCGTGCTGCAACTGTTAAAATACTGGGGGAATATTATTGCTTTCTCATTTTTGCTAATAAATTTATTAATTTTAATTGCATTTTGGTTATGAAATCAGGTTCATGTTGCGGCTTCAGAGTGTCTATTGGAACTGGTGAAGGTGTACAAAGTTCATAGACAAGAAACGGATTTGGCAGAAGTAGAACTAAAGAGTGATGTTGTTCATCTGTGGGAGATTGAAAAGAATGAGCAGGCCAAGTCTTTGATGAAAAATTCCATTGACCTCCTCCAAACTCTATAACCATTTTGTTATCCTCCATTCTTGAAAAAAATTATTGTCCCCGAGTCGTACAGGAATCACAAACAGTATCATAGTTGTAATTTCTTCACTACTTTTTTTTCTTATTATTATTATTTTCTGAGTATTAGTTATAATTTATTATTGTCTCTGTCCCTAAATTTAAATGAATGTTCAAAAAAGTTTCAAATTTGCGGTTGATACTTGCTAATTTCGCTACTTGTTTTAACTGTGTAAAATAGACTTGTTCCTCAAATGTACTAAAGTAAAATACTCTCTCTGTTTCAAAGACAAGATTACAGTTGAGAGGGATGGAATATTTTATACAGTGGGATATCATTCAGAGGAGCAAGTCTTATTAAAATCAATTTTTTTCTGAAACTAGAAAAAACAAAAAAAACTTCATCTCAAATAGTTTCATTTAATTTTGATAGCAAACACAAGTAAATTTTTATTAAATATTACTCAATATCAATTTTATAATGAACTTTTAAAAGTGACTATTGATAGATAGCTTAGTGACTTGTCAATTTCAGTGGTAAAGTTGAATGAAATTATTGTTTGGTAAAAATTTGCTTGTATCAATAATAGAAAGAATTAAATGACTATTTTTTAAGACAGATAATGCATTCCATTGGGCAGTGAAGAAATTTTCAAAATTGCAGACTTTATTTGTAACTAAAATTTTGGGGCTTGGACTCTAGGGCCCTAAGCCCAGATTCAAACCCAAATAAAGAAAATCCAGATGAAAAATTCCTCATACACCCCTCACTAGCAAAAAGATGCAATAAGACTAAAATGCCCTCATATCTCCTCCCACACCTCACCAGCAAAAAGATGCAAGAAGACTAAAATGCCCTCATATCTCATCCCATCCTTACTTTTTTGGTCAAATCCTAGTCAGCTCTTATAACTTACACATAATTATATATAAGAGTCAAAAAAAT
This sequence comes from Campanula takesimana, assembly GCA_026119855.1. NCBI lineage: Eukaryota > Viridiplantae > Streptophyta > Magnoliopsida > Asterales > Campanulaceae > Campanula > Campanula takesimana. The sequence continues at coordinate 71,823 of JAOWBW010002362.1, forward strand.
TAATTTTTTCATTTTTTTTAGAAAAAAAATTTATTGTTTTGGTCAAACTGAAGTCAAACTCTTATAACTAACACATAATTAACATATAAGAGTAAAAAAAAAAAAACTTTTTTTATTTTTTTAGAAAAAAATATTAATAATATTTGGTCAAACTTGGTCAAACGATAGTCAAACTCTTATAACTAACACATAAGAGTAAAAAAAAAATCACTTTTTCCATTTTTACCAAAAAAAAATAACAATTTTTTTGGTCAAAGTTGGTCAAACTGCAGTCAAACTCTTATTACTTACACATAATTATCATATAAGAGTTACAAAAAATACTTTTTTTTCGTTTTTTTTACAAAAAAACTATATATTTTTTTGGGTCAAATTTGGTCAAACCCGGTCAAACAGCAGTCAAACTCTTATAACTGACACATAATTAACATATAAGAGTAAAAAAAATTGTTTTTTCATTTTTTTAGAAAAAAATATTAATAATATTTGGTCAAACATGGTCAAACTTGGTCAAACAGTAGTCAAACTCTTATAACTAACACATAAGAGTCAAAAATTTCACTTTTTCCATTTTTTTACAAAACTAATAATAAATGTTTTGGTCAAACTTGGTCAAACAGCAGTCAAACTCTTATAACTAAGACATAATTATCATATAAGAGTTACAAAAATTATTTTTTTTTCATTTTTTACAAAAAAATAATAATTTTTTAATCAAATTTGGTCAAACGACAGTCAAACTCTTATAACTAACGCATAAGAGTTAAAAAAAAACACTTTTCCATTTTTTACAAAAAAAAAAAATTGGTCAAACTTGGTCAAATAGCAGCCAAACTCTTATAACTGACTCTTATAAGAGTCAAAAAGTCTTATAAACATTAATAAGACTTTTTGCTCGAACAAAACTGAAAAGTCTCACGAACATGGTCTGAACCTAATCATAAGACTAAAGTCTTATTAAACCCATTTTGATACAAATGAACATGTTTTAATGAGATTGAAAAGTCTTATGAACAGTTTCAATAAGACTTTTAGTCTTATGAACACAGGTTTCAAATGAACATGTTTTAATAAGACTTTCCAAACACCTATTTGGAAAACATAATGATTAAACACAAATTAAAAGAGATAGAGAGAAATTTGACTACGGAGAAGACCAATAACAACGACGTCAAATCCTAAACTATTCCGACCATTCCACCGTCGTCCCAACCTTCCTGTCCGGCCAACCAAACCCTAATTTATCCTCCATCAACTAAAATCCCTTCATCCATCCACTGTATCTATCTATCCTTATAATTTCTCTCAAATGTATCAATAAGGTTAACAATAATCTCCACCTCCATTTTTTCATCCCAAATACGTGATGTTCAGATATGAGACCAGATTGTTCTCTGGTCAGGAAACAACTCAGGCATCAAAATCACCTGAAGGATTGTCGATTTTGTAGAGTTCCGACGTCGGACGGAGAATAATGAGAAGGAACTTAGAGCTCAGGCGACTAGATCTGGTCGGAATGTAGAGATTCGACCATAGGCGACCAGATCTGGTTGAATTTGAAGAGCCGACAACGCCAGATCTGTTACTTGTAGTCCAGATCTGGAGAGATCCGGAGCAGCCGATGGCGTCAGAGACGAGGAATGAGATGGGGCTAGAGAAAACGAAGAAAAACGACGGCGGTGGGCGTTGGAGAAGACCAGAGTCGCCGGGGTTAAGATCGCCGGTGACGGAGAAGGAAGTCGGAAGTGGTGGTGGAGTTCGCCGGAGACGATGAAGGGCGCCGGCGCCGGAAAAGGAGTCTGCCGTGTTTTTTAGAGAGAAGGTGTGAGTGTGTGTGTTTTAGAGTGAGAAAGCTTGAGTTGGAAATGGGAATGAGGGGGAGGGGAGGGGAGGGTTTTGTTCGAGGGAGGGGGGTAGATTTGGAATTTAAGTGTTTAATTTGACTGGTCAATGGAGGCTTGGGGGTGTATGGGGAATTTTGATCTCGTCCCAACTCCTTATTTGGTATTTGATCTGGGCTGGGATTTATGTGTAATAAAATCTCGCACTAGGGGCCCTTGGGGAAAAAATCCCTAAAATTTTGTGAGGTTTTTGGTAATCTTAATATTACTTTTTCTTTATTTAATGAGAGCACTTCCGCTCTTACCTTGAAATATTACAAGTACCAAGACAATTAAATGCTTTTACAATGACAACTACCATCATAAATAAGGGTATATTTGACAAACAATGTCAAAGATGTCTAGATAAAAGCAAAACTACAAACATTTTGGGACAAATTTCAACCTCCTAAACTACATATATTTTGGGACGGAGTGAGTAGTAAATGCAAATTTCAACTACAAAAATGTAAAAGACACTACCCAAAAAAAAAAAAAGTAATAAATGAATAAAATTATAATAGCTCTAATACTCCTTGAAAACATATGTAAACATGTGTTTTGTGCATTTGAAAAAAATGTTATTTACACCACAAAGGTTTCATATTTTGCAGTGGGATTTTTATAGTACTCTGAGAGGAGTGGCTCTAAATTCACTCATCATCATAGTCACAATAATCATCTACTACTCTTTTTGTCTTGAAAAGTTAATCCTCTTTTTTTTTTGTTACTGCAACGGAATTCTGAGTAATAATTTAAGTTACTTTTTAATTATCTTAATGAAAATCTAAAAATTAATATTGATACTACCTCTGTCCCTAAATGAGTGTCCAAATTTCATTTAAAGAGACATAACTTTTTGTACAATTTGATGACAAAATTCATATATAATCTTGTAATTCTCTTTACAAACATTTAGTTTTTGCAAGTATAAAGAGACCGGTGAAAAAAAATCGAAAAAAAAACATTTAGGGACAAAGTTATAATCAAAATGGACACTCATTTTGGGACAAAAAATTTCTGAAAATGGACACTCATTTAGGCATAGATGGAGTAGTATTTATTATAGTGTATTATTAACATGTTGTAAATTTTTATTCGAATAATTAAAAATAACTTAAATTATTACTTAAAGTTCATTCGTTTTAACAACGATGAAAAAAAAAAAAAGAGCTTACCTTTTCTAGAAAGAGAGAGTACTATTCTCGAACTCGCTTTCTCTCTCGTATTTCATTTTTATTTTCATGTTCATACTCATAACACGGTACTGCCAACATTTTTCAATTAATATTACTTCTGCAGTCTTGGAGTGATCTTCTCACTTCTATTGGTATTATTATATGAACAATTCTTAAATGCGGCAGCCCTTATGGTGCGGCGGGCGCGACCCGCGGGTCAAACCCGTCCGCCCGACCCACCTGACCCGCTATCCGCCTCTCCTCCAATCCCCAGGCGACACGTGGCGCGCTGTGAACCACATCTGGTTCGCCCAACCGCGCGCTGCCACGTGTCGTCTCTAAAAAAAAAACCAAAATCTTTAAAATGCTATATCTTGAGATTTATAAGTCAAAAAAAATATTTAAAAATACCGTTGTGTTCGTCTCGACGAGACGAATAAAACTACATAGGTCATGATATGGTTTGATTTTTTTTTTTTTAAAAAAAACATACTTTTTAAGACAAAAAAAATTGATCTGCTTGTCAGCTCAAATGTAACACTCTGTTCTGATAAAAGTAACACTTTCATCTTCAAAAAGTAACACTTTTTCTACTGTTAAATGTAACAGCAGTTTTTACAAAAAAAATGGGTTTGCATTTCAATTGTTACTTTCTCAATAAAAAATTGTTACATTTCATGTATAATGTTACATTTCAGAATATAAACGGTTACAATTTGAGAAAAAAAAATGTTACATTCATTTTTTATAAAATGTAACATTAGTTTAGTTGTCAATCATATGTTAATTTTTGGGTGAAAAAAAGTGTTACATTTGAAAAAAAATGAGTGTTACATTCCTTTATAGAAAGTGTTACACTAATTTAGTTGTCAATCTTTAATTTATTGAAGCAAAATTGTGGTACATTTGTGTTTTAAAAAAAGTGTTACATTTGAATTAAAAAAAGTGTTACATTTCGCTATAAGAAGTGTTACTTTTGTTGGAGGAAAAAAAGCTGGGGTGGCAAAAAAAATAAAAAAATAAATAAATAATGTCGGCTCGGCTCCTGGCGCCGTCGCACGCCGTGCGGCGGCCGCACAGGAGAACGGCTCTTATTATATAAATATTTTCAATAACAATTTTAAAATACTTACTAAAATACTTAAATTAATTAAAATTATTGTTCAAAATATATGCTCATTGCAAGTTTAAATAAATACAGCAATAAAAAAATAGAATTGAAAATAGAAAAATCATTTTAAAAACATTTAAAACAGAAAGAAAGAGTTAAGGGAATCTTTTCTTTTTTGAGTAAGTGGGACTTTCCAATAGAAGGCTTAACATGGTAAAATGGGAAGTTTGTTTTGAGACGGAGGAAGTATCCAATTTTTTGTGTTGTATGCCATTATTTTTACGAGAAGGGCGAGCAGTAATTTTTGTTTTTTCCGACAAATTATCAACTTGTTTCATTAAGAAAGTCGGCTTAGGACCGATAAAATGTTGGTACATATTTTTAGCGTAATTAGCGTTTACATGCGCAAAATTAACAACTTTCCTATCTACTTTAATAATATTAAACCTTTTACAATCGGTCGACAAAAGAGTAATGTAAATGATAGCTTAGAGGTTGATGTCCCAGTTTGTTGGATGTTTGATGTAGTCTCAGGCTTGTGACGAATCAGTGAGGATGATGATGTCGGTGTAGTTGTTGTAGACTTCCCATTCTAGGTCTTTCCATATGGCAAGGATTTTGGTCTGAGAGGGGCGACAGTCTTACATGAAATACTACCCAATGCTAGACGTCCTTTTCTTGGGCCCATAGCTCCCATCCTAGGCCGACCCATCTTTCATTATTCTTCCAAGATCCATCAGCGATCAGAATTTGTGAATTACCGATGTTTGAATTTTTTAGATAATCTTCAGTAGTCTTTTCATTTAATGAATCAAGACTCGAGGGGATTCAAAAAGGTGGGAGAGAGTTTTGACGGTACCGGGTTGAGGTTGTACAGGATTGGAGGCATCTCCATATCCGCCTAGCCCATACTAGTAATCCTAACATAGGAGAATAATTAACACATGATAATATGAAAGAAAATAACGCCGATATTTGATAACCTAGGTCGTCAACACATGACTACATCTGGGGGCACCAAGCCAGGATATCAATATAATAATATATGAAGGCCGTTACAGTTTGCACATGCACTCACTACAATCTAGTATGGCTACTCTCCATGAACAACCCTTACACATATTATCTCACCTCCCCAAGAACACACACAACACTATCATGGCCTGATTGTAGGATCTCCCCCGTGGCTCTCCTAGGCACCCGACCCCCCCTCCTTAACATTATTTGTGGCTCTTCAATATGTATTCTAGCTCTCTTTTTCAAGCACACATGTTTTGTGCCAGTCACCCATGTTTATGTATTGTTTACAAAAGCCCTAAACCTATTTTGAGTCAAAATCCCGTCAAAATAAGGAAACTGAAAAGAAAAAATGGAAATGGGGTCATGCGACCGCATGGGCTTCCACTATGCGGCCGCACCATGCGACCGCATGGCTTCCAGATTCATCCTCCGCAATTTTGATCTCATTCTCCTTCTTTTCCTCTTCCTCGAGTACTTTGACTTTGTTGGTGTATATGCCCTAGGCACGTTGTTTGAACGATGTTTTGTTATCATTTATTCATTATATATAAAGAGATGTTTCAGATTATTATTTGTTGTTACATATTTTGTAATAATAATCTCCGTCCCTAGTACTTATGAAGAACTAGTATAAGTTTAATTAGATAATCATGTGATGATTATGTGTATGTGATACAAGTTAAACTTATGGGTATATGTTGGTTAACATATACTGGTGTTGGGTATGCCCACTTATATCTCATGTTTTTAATGTTAGATTTGATTGATACATTACCTAAGTTATTTTTTTTATGGACTTTAGGATCCTATGCAAGAATTATGTATACTTCAATTTTTAGATAGTCCATTTTATAGACTAGGCTTTGAAATATGATCAATGCCAGAAATTTTCTAAGTGTCAATAAGCCACAGCGCGCCTCAAACTCAATATAGCGCGCCCAGTACAAGTTGGTGCGCCTCTTGTATTGGTGCGACCTATCCCATTAACGCGCCTAGCCCAATGTTGTGCGCCTAGAATATTGGTGTGCCTCTCTTGACCTAGCGCGCCTATACGCATATAGCGCGCATAGCCATTCTTAGTGCGGCCCAATTCATTCCCATTCAACACTTAGACAAATTTGAAGACTTATGAAGATATGAAGACTCCTGTATTCAAACTCAAAGCCAGAATCCAACGGTGAATCAAAGTTTTGAGAGAACTCAAGATGAAGACATCTGTCCTCAACGGCTCTCAAAATACTCTGTGTCTAGGGCTATAATTGGACACGTGCTCCAATCAACGAGCTACAACACATGGATTCTCAATGTCAACATTTCTCAAGCTCACTATAAATACCTCATAACTTCAAACCTTTGAAGTTGCTAGAATTCACGCTTGAGAGAGAAGTTTGAAGATTTGAAGATTGTTTTTATATTTTCCAGATTTCCAAGATCACCTTCATATATTCATCACTAGCCCAGATCCTAAAAGCCTTGTAACACTTTAGTTTTATTGTGCTCTCAATCTCATAGATCTAAGGAGCCTTGAAACTAAGAACACACACTCACCTCTTCAAGTTTGATCACTTGATCTTTCCTGAAGAGATACACTGGTTTTAGTCTAGGATTTGTTCTTTCATAGATAATAGATCTTGAGTTGATCATACTCACAAGTTGTAATCTGTAATTAAACTCATTATATAAGATCTCCATTAGAAATCCAAGACTAACCATCTTGGTAGAGGACGTAGATCTTTTCACGATCGAACCTCTCGAAATAGCGGTCCTTTACTATTTGCAATTTACTTTCAAGTTTTCAATTTCATCTTACTACTTGCTTGTTTGTCATTTGCAGATTTTGAATATTGTTGCGTTTGTGAGTTATTTCCCTAGTTCATTTTCACACACTCTTTAAGTCAAAATTACTTAGTGTGTGTGCGCTCCTTTTCATTGTTTGCGCTCCTTTTACTTAACTAAATTCCGCTGTGCATTTCACTCTATCTTTGGAGCGCCTTTCATAACACTTAAAGGACTTAGTGCGCATTTGCAATTGAATTTTCAAGGGTTTGAAAAGAATTTCAAAATAGCTATTCACCCCCTCCCCTTCTAGCTATTTTTCATACCCTTGTTGCCCTTTGGGACCAACAACTGGACATGACCCACCTATGAGGTTTATGTCATGGTGGAATGTCATAATTAAACCTCTTAATAGTTATGTTATTAGATTCCTTAGACCTGAGATTATTATGATCTTCCACATAATATAGATCACATTTGACATGTTCAAACGTTACTCTTAACCAAGTAATTATAAAGGATATGATTGGCATGATCAAAGTTATGTAGGGAAGTGTAATAAGTCAAGATGAAATTTGTCCCTCTTCGTGAGAGATGTCAAGCTTGGTCCCCTCGATGAATAGTATTGATGAAATGCATGGTCGTGCTCAAATGAATTGATATGATCAATATCATTTGTATTAATCAATGTATTCAGAATCGATAAAAGTATTGGGCATCGTAAGTTTACCATTGACCATGGCTTACGCTCAATGACATCGTGGACAAAGGGATTGTGAAATGTTCTATAAAGGATTCATGAACTTTGACAATTTATATTAATTGGGCAATCATGATGGCTTGCTAAATTCCGCTCATGATTTATGAGAACGGCCTTAGTCAGACTCATTACCAACTTAATATAATCCTATGGGGTCACACACAAAAGAACGAATTAATAAAAAAAAGGGCTAAATTGAGTTTTTGAGGTGCAAGGCCGAGCATGTTATAAGACACGGCCGAGATGCTCGGGCGAGTCCTATACATAACTCGGCCGATTCCTAGTTACAGAATGTAAATTTTTTTCTAGTCGTATTGCAAGGCCGCTCTCCCCAAAGGACTCGGCCGAGCTGCCTAAAGTACTCGGTCGTGCACCACCGCCAGAGGGAAAATCTGGTTTCGAGTTTAGACGGGATTTTGACTATTACACCTTAATAGTTAAGGACTAATGAGTTTAAAACACCCCTCCTCAACCCTAATCAGAACCAATTGATATTGTATCAATAAGAGAGCCTCCAAAGAGTTTGGTAACACATATTTATTCCTAGATCTCAAGATCAAATAATAAATTCATATAACCTTCATATAAATAGTTTATATCGGATCTAGCAATCCGGATCAAGAAGAGTTCTTGATATTTGTTCGCGTGTGGATACACATAGAGGACGTTGATCTCAACTCCTTCAAGTTTGTGACTCATCAATTGAAGTTGTGTTCCTGTGATCGTGATTCAATGAAGCGCGAAGAACAAAGATTGAAGATTCAAAAATTTTAAAGCATCATCGCGGTTAGTATGCTAAATTCATATCTATATTAATTTAATCATCTTGAACGGATCTAGGCTTTTGAGTTTATTCTGCTGCGCATGATAGTGCAAATCCCAACAGTGGTATCAGTGCCTTGTTCATCATGATTATTTTAATAATAACATGTTGATGATATGTTGGATATTATGCCCTAGGCCCTTGAAAAAGGCCTATGCGTTATATCATAACTTCATTGTTATAGAGATAACAAACCCGATTATTATATCTTTTGCATGTTTATTATAATAATCATTGTCCCTATCACTTATGAAGGGCTAGCATGAGTTTAATGGATAATCATATGATGATTATAGTGCATAGGATGCGGATTAAACTTGTGGGTACTTGTTGGAGAATAATGTACTGGATAGACCCGTTATGAGATTTATGTCATCGTCAAATGTCATAATTAAATCTCATAATAGTCATACCATTTGAATCCTTAGACCTGATATTATCATGGTCTTACACATGATGAACATTATGTTTGACGTACTCAAACGCTACCCCTAACCAGGTGGTTATAAAGATTACGATTGGCATAATCGGATTCTTGTAGGGAAGAATGATAAGTCAAGATGGGATTTGTCCCTCTCTCAAGAGAGATATCTGCTTGGCCACTCAATGAGTGAGATTGATGATAGTGTATGGCCGTACCCAAATGAATTGATGTGTTCAATGTCATTCGCTCATATCAATCTACTCGGGATCGAGAAAGCATTGGACAACATAAGTTGACGTGGACCATGACTTATGTCCAATATGATATCGCATGACAAATGGATTATGATATGTTCTATAAGGTTACTTTGGACTTTCAAAGTTATACTAATTGGGTAGTCATAATGGCTTGCTAGAGTCCGCTTATGACTTACGGGTTCTGACGGGTTCGGACTCGTTGCCAACATAGTATAATCCTATTGGGTCACACATAATAGAACGGATTGAATAAAGGCAGAAAACCTGGGATTTTGAACAAGCATCTGTACGGTTTCATTTCCACCGTACGGCTCCTGGTGAGCCGTATGGCTGGCCTCCGATTCTGTACAGTTTGTTTGGTTTTCTTGTACGACAAGGAATCCTGATCCCAAACGGAATTAGGTCAGACCTCATATAAGATATGCAGCCGGGTTTGACAGCCTCCAATGGTGATTTGTGAAATCATAATACATGGTTTTAGAAACAATAAAATATAGAGATGTAGGATTATTTATTTTGAGATTGTGAATCATCAAAATACAATAATCAATGGAGCAAAATAATTCCGATGAAGAAATCGTTTCTTCACCAAGCCTTGGATCTAGCAATCAATCAAGAAGGTGTTCTTGAGTCCGTTCGACGTGTGGATACCGATAGAGGGTGTTTGCTTTAGTACCTCAAAGTCCGTGTCATGGATTCGATTTCAAGGGTATGTTTTTCTTTCATCTTGTATTTAATTTAATCAACATGCACGGATCCGGGCTCATGGGTGTTTGATCTTATGTTTATTCCGATGCGCATGATGCATCAAAACCCAGCATGATATAATTTGATTATATGTGTTAGCATGCTTTTTGAATTTTGATTCATGACGTTTATGTGGTTTATTTTATGTATGTATATGAGATATATGATGATCATAAAATCGCACTGTTAATTAGATAATATATTGTTATGTGGGATCTAAGATTGCAATATTAGTATGATTAATATGTTCCTTGTGATCATCAAAGATTAATTGGATTAATTTGTTGATGATCCTAGATTCATGAATAAATTGTTTATTCAAGGTTTGATGAACATGGTGATTTGATCATCATGAACACCAAACCCCATTGAATCGGTAAGGCAATTTTTGGTTAAAATTGAAACTTGGAATCTGTCAGTCGTAGTGCACAGCCGAGCAGAACATAAGACTCGGCCGAGCAGCTCGGTCGAGAAGCTTCTGTGGAGTGGCCGTGCAGACTGGTCTGGGAAGGCGTTTTGAAACGCAAAGATTTTTTAATTGAATTTGTTTTCAGATGGCTGGTTTTTGAAACCGTGTTTCTTTTAAATTAAATCTCAATTCAAGAATATTAAATTGATGAGACAAAGATTTAGAATCGAGTTACTTTCTGTAAGGTTTGTTGATGCCTTTTTAGCTTAGTTTCGACGTTACAAGATTGTTTCTTCTAGTTTCTAAATTACATATGTGATTATGGTTGCCTATTGGGTTAGTTCAACCGTATGTTTGGGCTTTAAATTTATGAACTTTCATACGAAATTGTGGTTGCCTTTTGGGCTTAGTTCGACCGTATGAATTGTTCTTTCTTAATCATTGATTTTTTGAAAATCAAAAGTTTCATATTTATCCTATAAACTAATGCAATAAATCACATGAATATCATGCTTTAATTAATGGGATTAATTATGTGAATAACCGATGTTTTACATGTTTATATTATGTGGATAAATATGTGCCATGCTATATGTGTTGAACCTTCTTATAAAACTTAAATCATGTGCCAATCCATGATTAAAACACTTGTGATTACACAAATAGTTTTATGTAGGCTACGCCCTAGCAAGGTGAATTAATTCTATTTGTAAAAGCAAGATGAGGAAACAGTGATTCATATACTTTTAAAATGGTTTGATTTAATTAGGCTATCAAACAGTTTTGGGCCTAAGGCACAGATAAGATTAAACATACTTTTGACATATGATGTCTAAAAGAATATCATAAAAGGATCTAAGAGTCATATATGATATGATTGATAAGTAGTTATCTCCTAAAATATTTGATTTTGAGCAGTCGTGCCCTAGTCAACTCAAATTGAATGAAATATGGATATTAGCCCATTTAAATTATATTATACATTTTGTATTTGAAGGTTATATAATTTAGTGTGAGTATTTATGAAATACATTATTTATCCTTTTATGAAATTGGTACTTATACATATTATTATATGTTTGCATAAAATTGTAGATAATGGCTCAACACACACAAAATCTATCTTTGCGATCTATCATTGAAAAGGAAAAATTTCAAGATATTGGAGCTAATTTTTTGGATTGGATCCAAAACTTTAGAATTGTTCTAAGTCAAAAGGATAAGCTTTACATTATTGATGATCCCCTTCCTGAAGAAGAGCCTGAAGCAAATGTCCCTAGGGCGGACAGGGATGCTTACAAGAAACACAAAAGTGATTCTCGTGACGTCAGCTGTCTTATGCTTGCTACCATGTGTTCTGAACTCCAAAAGACTTTGGAACACTTGGATTCCTATGAGATAGGCACTGAGTTGAAAGATATGTTTCAAGAGCAAGCTAGGAAAGAAAGGTTTGATACCATGGTGCTTTAATGTCATGTAAGATGACTGAACGGCAGCAGGTGAGCCCTCATGTTTGAAGATGAAAGGCCACATTGAGCATCTAGAGAGGTTGTTTATGATATCCATGTTGAGTTGTCTACTGACATGATTCTTAGCTTACTACCAAAAAGCTATAATCATTGAGAAAACCACATCTCATGTGGTCATGGTTAATAAAGGAAAGGGATTAAAAACAAGGGTAAAGGTAAGGAATTGTTGCCAAACCTAAAGAAAACAAGGCAAAGGTTGCCAATGTTGCTGTAGTAGATAAACCATACACTTAAAAGGATGCAATTTGTTTCCATTGCGGTGAGACCTGTCATTGAAAGAGAAATTGCAAAGCCTATATGGAAGAAGAAGAAGAAGAAGAAGAAGGAAAGAGAAGAAGAAGAAGAAGAAGAGCAATGCTATTGCCTCTACTTCAGGTATCTATGTTATAGATATTCATTCTCCTTTCTACTTCTAGTTCCTGGGTATTAGATACCGGATGTGGATCACATTTGTTTAAATGTGCATGCACTAACATAGGATACTACTCAAGGATGGTGAAGTAGATCTACGCGTGGGGAATAGAGCAAGATTGTTGCATTAGCCATAGGAACTTATAAAGTCACTTTACCTAGTGGTTTAATTCTTGTTTTGAACAATTGTTACTACGTTTGGATTTTAGTAGAAATATTATTCAATTCTTGTTTGGGTAATGAAGGTTATAGATTTCTTATTGAAAATAAGAGGTTTCTATTTATTCAAATGATATGCTTTATTGTATTGCATATTCATTTATGGCCTTTATGTCCTTGATGTTGAGAATGAAAATAATGATAATGTATGTAACATAAATAAGAAATCAAAACCTAATGATGTAAATCACACTTATTTGTGGCACTGTCGTCTTGGGTTTCGTGCAATTATGCGCAGCGGAAGACATAACATGAAAAACCCAAAATCCTAGATCCGTTATGTTCAATAATCATAATATGAAGATGAAAGAAACTAACCCTTGTAGATCGAAATATGAAGCCTTGGATTTAGAAGCTAAGAAAAGACACCTCTACGGTGATCCACAACTTTGAACGGATTTAAGAACAATTCTAGAACTTGACTGCTAGGTCCTTTAGGCTTAAAAACTTTGGCTTTGAAGAACCCTTCTTCAATCTCCCTTGAATGAATATTATGGTTTGATAATTGATAATAATCAAACCCTAATACCCTTGAATAATGTGTATTTTTTATTTTACCAAAAACCTCTCTTTGATTTCTCAAATCAATGTGGAAGCATGTGTTTCAGCTGCTGAAAAACGTCCATTATATCCAAGGAAGAAACCTAATTTCATTAGGAAAGAGGTTTTCTTGATCAGCAAGAAGTTACTAAAAACTCTGCCGGACAAACCATCCGTACGGATCAGTTGGTGGCTCCCAAACCATTTGTACGGATCCTCCAGTAGGATACAGTTTTTCTCATTTTCCGTGTCTTATTCGATCCGTTCTGCGTGTGTGACCCAATAGGATTATACTAAGTTGGCAACGAGACAGAACTTTTCAGATCTCGTAAATCATAAGCGGACTCTAGCAAGCCATTATGATTACCCAATTAGTATAACTTTGAAGATCCAAAGTTACCTTATAGAACATATACATAATCCCTTTTGTCACGCGATATCATATTGGACATAAGTCATGGTCCACATCAACTTATGTTGTCCAATGTTTTCTCGATCCCGAGTAGATTGATATGAGCAAATGACATTGATCACATCAATTCATTTGGGTATTGTCACGACCCGAAAACCCCGTCTCTATTTTATTAATAAATAATTATTTATTTGTTTATTTATTTATTTGATTAATTATTATGTGCGCATTTTATATCTCATAATATTAATTTGTGTCTAGCATTAATTGGTTGATTTTGTGTTAAGTGTGAAGTAGGGGTTTTAAATTGGTAGAAGGGTTATTTGGGTTTATTTGTCCTAAGTAGATGAGGAGGGGCCTAAGTGTAACTTTTTGAATTAATCATTCTCCTACTCTCCCTCCTACTTCCCCTCTCCCTCACCTTCTCCCTCACTCTCCAGCACACACACACAATCCCTCTCTCTCTCTCCATTGTTGTAAAAAGGGTAAGTTTCTTCCTCTCATTCTTCCTTCATTTTAGTCATCTTCCTCTCACCTTTTCTTGGTGCTCATTTTATGAAATGTGTTTAGATCGTCGATAGGATCGTGTAGAGCCAAAAAATATTCGAATTCCGTCATCTTTTATAAATTCCAAGTAAGTTACTTTCCCCATTTGTTATTTGCTAAATTTTATGCTAAAATGTTCACATTTGTGTATATGATGCTTTGGTAGTATTTATATGAGATTTTGTTTGAATTTAGAATAGAATTTATTCGGATTTTTGGTTAAAATTGTGAAAATATGAGTGTTGGGATTAAATCTTGATTGGGGTTTCTAGATGTTGTTATTTAGGCCCTTACAAGTTATAAGTTGTTTTGGTACATGATTATGCTTGGTGGAACATTGGTTGTGGTTGATTTGAGAAAAATGGTGAAATGGGTAAGAAAATTGAAGAACCCAGCTGCTGATTCCCGACCCAGAACCAGACCGAGCGCCCGCCCGTGCTGAGCCAGGCGCCCGCCTACCTGGCTTTTTCCTTCGGCCAAACCTTCTGGTCAAATGAGCGCCCGCCTGCCCCCGACCGCGCCCGCCCGCCCCTGTTTCTGGAATTTTCTCCTTTTTGGTTGTTTAAAACTAGGTTTGCTCCCTTAGTTTAAATTTTATTATTCTAATTAAATTAAGTTAACATCGTGGAATACTTTATTAATTAGAATTGGTTCCTTTGTGAATAAATATGTTATGGAATTTAATTAAGTATCGTTTTGGGAATGTTGGCCATCTTTATGTGTTATTTGGATTGGTTTACCTTTGTGGTGAATTATTTGGAATGGTTCCCTACTTTGGAATCATTAGTTGTTTATTTAAGCTAGTATTTATTACTTGGCATTTATTTGAAAGTCCAGCTGGTATATGTGGTTGTGTCGGGCGATGGGAATATTATAATGGCTCCGAGCCAAGTCCATTATAATGTGACCATTGTTTTGCCCTTATTTTCCTCTTCCAGATTGGCCTTGGTTGAGATGAGCTAGCTTCCTTCGAGAAGTAGTGTAGCTAACTTTTGGAGTATGACTTCGTCTCATGACTCCCGTCCTTTGTGACATGTTACTTTGTTATGGTTCCGATACCGGGTTTTCTCTTCAGCTTTGATGCTGCTATGAAGATGTTGATTGGTTGATTGTTGAAGCTGCGCAGCGATCTTTATTTGGTTCTATCAGTTGGGAAACCTTGGCTAATATCCTTTGTTATTTGTTTATTTCCGCTGCTATCTGTTAACTGCTATTGCTATGTACTATATGTGTTTTATTATTGTTTATTGCATCATAGCATGTCATGTAGTTGCATTAGTAACTTATTGAGATTTATCTCACCCCCTTTTCTTTTATCTTTGTTTTTCCTTAACCACCCCCCAAGGAGGAAATGATTAGTAACTCGCTGATCACGAGGAGGACGTCGAGTGTGGAAGTAACTTTTGGGAAGGTTGTTTTGGTTTACATTAATGTAAAACATTTTGGGAATAGTATTACCAAACTTGACGTCATTAAGAATTGTATATTTTGTATTTTTGGGTATAAGCTTGTGGATCTTATGCTAGTTAGTATTGTTTATTGTCAAGCTTGGATTTATAACACTTGTTCTATCATCTTTGGTATAAAATGGAATTTTTATCTTCTGTAGTTTGGTAATTGTGTGTTAAGTCGACGTCCAGTTCGCGTGCTCTTGGCCCGCGGGGTCGGGGTCGCGACAGGTATGGCCATACACTATCATCAATCTCACTCATCGAGTGGCCAAGCAATATCTCTCTTGAGAGAAGAACAAATCTCATCTTGACTATCATTCTTCCCAAACATGTATATAGGAAAGCAAATTAATGTGGCTGATAGATTGGCTTTCATAGCTCATCAACACAGAGGAAAAGAGGTTTATGCAGGTTCCCAAACTTTACCAAGGGAAGTCTGTGAGGCTCTTCATAGAGACCATACTGGTGAATATGTGTATAGATAGTATCTTTAGTTTGTATAGCTTTTATGACTTAGTCACTTTGAGGTATAGGCTCCTTGTTGCTATAATAGCACTTGGTTTGTCCCCCTCTGTACCTTGTTCTTTCAGTATGAATACAAATGCCTAAAAAAAAAAAAACTTATCATTCTCCCTACAAGAATCCGATTATGTCAATCGTAGCCTTTATAACCACCGGTTAAGGGTAGCGTTTGAGTACGTCAAACATAATGTTCATCGTGTGGAAGACCATGATAATCTCAGGTCTAAGGATATCAAATGATATAACCATTATGAGATTTAATTATGACATTTGACCATGACATAAATCTCATAACGGGTTTATCCAGTACCTTGTTCTCGCACAAGTACCCAAAGTTTAATCTGCATTCTATGCACCATAATCATTATATGATATCCATTAAACTCATGCTAGCTCTTCATAAGTGCTAGGGACAATTATTATTATAATAACATGCAAAAGATATAATAATCGGGTTTGTTATCTCTATAACAATAAAGGTATGATGTAACGCATAGGCCTTTCTCAAGGGCCTAGGGCATAATATCCAACAATCTCCCACTTGCATTAGGCCCAATCAATGTGTATCCAATACACATTGAGCTTAGTTATGATCTCCATCATTATTGCAAGCAATCTTATGTAAGATGATTATCCATATTATCATCATATGGTATTTTGCATATTTTGACATCTCCCATCTTTGACAATTTCTCGAATAAGATAGACACGTCCGAGTATATGTTTAGATAATACATTAGCCCCCTTGGATTGTGCAAACAGTTATTGACACAATGAAGGTCTATTAAATTAGTGACACTAGAAACGATTTCTAGTTTACTAATTAGTATCTTAATCCAAACAATTTTTCTAGTCGCATCTGATGATGCTACTAGTTACTCAACCTTTTATAGAATAGTAATTGTGTATTTAGAACTCTTCTAAAACCATTATTAAACGTAAACATGTATTTATACTGCAATATTTATCTTTGTTGGTTTGGAAGAATGCATCTATGTAACTATTACAAGATCATCTTTCATTCCATCAAAGATCAAGATGCATCCTTTAGTTCCTTTTCAAGTACATAAGGATGTTTCTTAACTAGTGACTTTCACTAGGATCTGATTGGTATTATTTCATCATACTCCAAGTATAAGAGACATCCGGTCTTAGTACATTAACATGGCTTACATGTTAGATCCAATTGCCGAAGCATTTGGAATCCTAATCATGTACTCTTGTTCATTAGTCTTCTAGTAAGACTAAATCTTGCAAAGATTAATGCCATTAGACTTTTGCAAGTAACCTCTCCAAGAGTCTTGCATAGTGAACTTTTCACTATCTTGTCTATGTTAGTACTTTGACTTTAACTAATCAACCTTTTAGATTTATTTCCATAAATCTAAATTCCAAGGATATAAGCGGCTTTAACCAAGTCTTTCATTATGAAACTCTTTCAAAATGAATTATATGTCAACCACATATATAAGACTAGGAATAATACTATGCTCCCACTAACTTTATTGTAATCACAAGTCTCATCTTGTGTGAATTCAAACTCTTTGAATCTACTACATCAAAATGATAATTTCACTCCAATTTGTTTGCTTCAATCCATCTCATGGATTTCTGCAACTTGCATATTTTATTAGAATTTTATGGATCAATCAAAACTTTTAGGTTGTATCAAACACATCCTAAAGTAAGTTCCTGTTAAGGAATATAGTTTTGACATCCTTTGTCATATTTCATATTCAAAATATAAGGTCATGACATTAGAATTCTAATAACATTAAGCATGACTACGATGATAAAAGTTTCATCATAATCGATATTATGAATTAACTTTTCTCTCAACTAGTCGTGCTTTATCAATATGCACCTTGCACGATCCTGTCCGTTTTTCTCCAAGAAACTCATTTTCTATCCTATGGTTTTTAAAGCCTTAGGGTAAAACAATCAAGTTCGAAACTTGACTATGATACATGGATTGCACTTTTAGATTTTATGACTCCAAGTCATTGATCTAAATCTGGAGCGGACTTTGCCATCTTGATAGGTGATAGGTCAATCCATTCTCAATGATATCTTCCTTATTACTATCTATTACGAGAAATCAATATTTCTTGTTATAGATAGTATCTTATCATATATGCAAATAACTTGTGTATACTTGAACGAATTTCCACAACTCTTGTGAAACTTGTTCAATCTCCATCTTAGGTTCTATGTCATTTTTCTGGGTCTCGAACTCTTCGAGATATATTTTACTCCCACTTGTTCTTTAGAGATAAACAATTTATCTAGAAAGTGCTATTTAGAGTAACAAACGATTTGTACTCTAAAGGGCGTAAAATTAATATCATTAAGATATCCCATGAAATACATTTTACTATATTTAGGTGTGGTTTTGTTCAAGACAATACTTTTTGCAAAAGTGTCTGTGGTCCAGATGGCAACAAGGGTATAAACCTCCTAGAGGGGGGGTGAATAGCGGGTCCAAACTTTTCGTAAAACACCCTTAAAAACAAACCGAGTACTTATCAGTTTGGTCAACTGCGGTTTAAAGCACTTAAACCGAACTGATAAAATGCACAGCGGAGTTTTGCGGTTTTGGCCAAACTGGTAGTTAAAGAGTTGGGCGGTTTGACTCGGGTTGAAAAACACTATGATGCAACCGATAGATCAAATTGAAGATCAAAAAAACACATTCACTTTTCAAGTCATTTCATATATGGATTCAAGTTAAAGACCACAACAGAAAAGTAAATAACAAGACAGAAAA
>JAOWBW010002363.1:0-90560 GCA_026119855.1 Campanula takesimana
AAAAAATAAATAAATTATTCTTATTAAAATTATTTTTCCAACAACTCCACACTCGCGCTCCCTACCCCCACTACCCACCCCCCAAAAAAATAAAAATAAAATTTCACTCATATTAAAATTATTTTTGAACACTCCCCAACTCCCACACCTACCCCATCAGCCACCCACTAGGGATGGCCAAACGGGACCGGAACCAGGAAACCGGACCGGAGAAGCCCGGAACTGGAGTAAACCGGCGAATAAACCGGAACCGGAGTAACCGGAACCGCCAGACATCTGGGCCAGTTAGGTTTACATAAATGGCGAACCGGACCGGAACCAGACCGGAAATCCCTTGTTTTTCAATAAATTTTAACTTGTTTATTCATTATTGACCGGAACCGGACCGAAACCGTACCGGAACCGGATTGTGATAACCGGAACCGGTGTAACCAAGGGCCGGTTAAGGTTCATATAAATGGCGAACCGGAACCGCCGGTTCCGAACCGGAACCGGAGTTGGCCATCCCTACTACCCACCCCTCCCCCCCCCCAAAAAAAAAAAAATAATAAATAAATAAATAAAAAAAAAAATCTTACTCATATTAAAATTAATTTTGAACACCTCCCCCACCCCCCCCCCCCAACTTACCCCACCACCCATCCCACGCCAACCTCAACCCCCACCACTTTCAATTTTTCTCATTTTAGTTTTTTTTTCTCAAAATAATTTATTTTTTTCTCATATTAAATTTTTATTTTTCTCATATGAAAATACTTTCTGAAAAACATTTTCCTTAAATTTACAAAACAACCAAAAACATGTTTATGTCATTTTTCGGAAAACATTTTTCAGGAAACCCATTTTCTGGAAGTTGTTTTACGCGAAACAAACGGAGCCTTAAATTCAAAAATTGTAACGGGTTAATTTGTAGAAAGTACAAAAGTCGGTGCTCCAAGTACTCTCCTCAAATGGCCTAGATCCGCCCCTGACTGCACTACTGGAGATTTAATGCTCGGTTACAGCCTATTTACTCACTAGATTTAATCTTAATCACGTAAATCAATAATTATTGATAAAATCGATTTGATGAAGTTTTATATGGACCCAAAGTCATCTCTGTAATTGATTATTTCGCATGATTAAATTTCATGTACAAGCTGCAGTATAACATCCAATCTTTCATTAGAGCAATTTCAAATCCATCACAAACAATCTTAACTTAAATTCACAGGCCAATAATTGGCTTTTAACGATGGATGGTTAGCTTGGTAAGCTCACCAACGCCATCCATGTTTCGATATTTTTTTCTCATGTGGTCCAAAATTAATACTACTAGTTGGTGCAGTGTTAAGGGGGCTCATGCATTATGTCTGGTCAAATATTTATGGTATTTATTGCTCGGTTTTGATTTTTTATTCTTTAGTAAAAGGAAATTTTTGATCTAATTTCCTTCAATTGACCATGTTACCAGGTCTATGGACTATGAATTTAGTACTAGGTGATATCACATGAAAAAAGAACGAACTCACCTTATTATTCAGCAGCGGAAGCGATTTCAATTCATTCACAGACAGGTGAATATTTTTTTGAATTATTAATGTAAATAGCTTCGCTTGAACTAATTTACAGACCAACCCTCTACTTATCAATTTCGGGTCACCTTGGCTCGTGGTACACTTGAACCGGCCCGGCTCAATCATTTTAGGGGCCCTATGCCAAAACAAAAATATCGGCACTTAGAATTTTATAAATTTACACAAAAACACATATACTCCCGTCTCATTTCAAATTGTAAAATTAATCACAATAAATTTAAAAAAAAATTATTAGACCAAAGATTAAAACCTAAAAACAGCCACCCAATAAGACCAAAGTTTAAGAAAAAATGGCGAGAAATGAAATACAAACAATAAAAAAATCAGACCAAAGATTAAAGCATTTAATAATTAAAAAAAAAATATCAAGGTTTTTGAATCAGACAAGATTGCTTCAAGAAGAATTAGAGTATTAGACCAAAGATTAAAACCCAGAAACAGCCACCCAATTAAGAACCTAAATATTTTAACCAGTTGGATTCAGTTAAAAACCAAGAGTTAGGGCTTCAAACTTGATTTCAAATCTGAAATTGAATCTCTTAATTTAAATTATGAAAATCCAAGAGGTGAAAGTTTAAAGTTATTACCTTCGTACAGCTTCATGAGTCGTGAATCATGGCCTTGGCGGCTGGCAAGGAGCACGATCGACGGACGATGACGATGGCGATGGAGAGACGAGAATGCGGCTTGCGTTTGCGGCAAGGAGAAAACGCCAGAATAAACCAAGATGCATATAATGGGCTGGACTAAAATATTTGGGGCCCTTCCATTTTTGGGGCCCTGTGCGATTGACCTGGTTGAACAGGCTAAAGAACCGGGCCTGCACTTGAAATACTAATATTATCAATTTCGATCATCTTTGTTTGTGGTAAAATTTGTATTATAATATTATTTTACCCTCTTTTTACTAATATTTATATGAAAAAGTATACTTTTGTCACCTAAACAATCTAACCCTCCTTGCTTAAAAACGAACAAAAACACGTGGTCAATCTTTGATTATTGGAATATACAAACATGAAATAGAACTTTCACTAGGGACAGGAAAGCAACATTTCAGAGACAACGTCCGTACATATTACCCCACCCCCAATCTCTAAAGAATAGCCACGAACGTAATATGTGGTGAGCGCTGAATAACGCGGACATGGGTCACCACCACCGGCGCAGGAAGCGCCACCCACCCCCGTCATTTCCAGCTAAGATTGCCCGATGGTTGTGCTGGGTCATTGCAAAATCCTATGTAATTATATCCGTAATTGTTTATGTTTCTAGTACCCATTTCAATTTTATTGTTGTTGGTTCGAAACTACTTACCCCCTCTGTATTACAACTAATCTCTAGTATTTTTCATTTCTCGACAGTTTTGAAAATATTTACACTCCCTATAAGCAGTGGCGGATCAACACCAAAAAGTTTGGTGTTGCCTATTCATTCCTTAAATAAATAAATAAATAAAAAAAGACGCAAAACTAAAATTCAACACATTTACAGTTGGGGCTTGGACTCTAGGGCCCCTAAGCCCAGATTCAAACCAAATAAGGAAAATCCAGATGAAAAATTCCTCATACACCCCTCACTAGCAAAAAGATGCAATAAGACTAAAATGCCCTCATATCTCCTCTCACCCCTCACCAGCAAAAAGATCCAAGAAGACTAAACTGCCCTCATATCTCATCCCATCCTTACTTTTTTGGTCAAATCCTAGTCAGCTCTTATAACTTACACATAATTATATATAAGAGTCAAAAAAATTAATTTTTTCATTTTTTTAGAAAAAAAAAATTATTGTTCTGGTCAAACTCGGTCAAACTGAAGTCAAACTCTTATAACTAACACATAATTAACATATAAGAGTAAAAAAAAATACTTTTTTTATTTTTTTTTTAGAAAAAAATATTAATAATATTTGGTCAAACTTGGTCAAACGATAGTCAACTCTTATAACTAACACATAAGAGTAAAAAAAATCACTTTTTCCATTTTTACCAAAAAAAAATAACAATTTTTTGGTCAAAGTTGGTCAAACTGCAGTCAACTCTTATTACTTACACATAATTATCATATAGAGTTACAAAAAATACTTTTTTTTCATTTTTTTTTACAAAAAAACTATATATTTTTTTGGGTCAAATTTGGTCAAACTCGGTCAAACAGCAGTCAAACTCTTATAACTGACACATAATTAACATATAAGAGTAAAAAAAATTGTTTTTTTCATTTTTTAGAAAAAAATATTAATAATATTTGGTCAAACATGGTCAAACTTGGTCAAACAGTAGTCAAACTCTTATAACTAACAGAGTCAAAAAATTCACTTTTTCCAATTTTTTTACAAAACTAATAATAAATGTTTTGGTCAAACTTGGTCAAACAGCAGTCAAACTCTTATAACTAAGACATAATTATCATATAAGAGTTACAAAAATTAATTTTTTTCAATTTTTACAAAAAAATAATAATTTTTTTAATCAAATTTGGTCAAACTTGGTCAAATGACAGTCAAACTCTTATAACTAACACATAAGAGTAAAAAAAAAACACTTTTCCATTTTTTACAAAAAAAAAATATTTTTTGTCAAACTTGGTCAAACAGCAGTCAAACTCTTATAACTGACTCTTATAAGAGTCAAAAAGCCCTATAAACATTAATAAGACTTTTTGCTCGAACAAAACTGAAAAGTCTCACGAACATGGTCTGAACCTGATCATAAGACTAAAGTCTTATTAAACCCATTTTGATACAAAATGAACATGTTTTAATGAGATTGAAAAGTCTTATGAACAGTTTCAATAAGACTTTTAGTCTTATGAACACAGGTTTCAAATGAACATGTTTTAATGAGACTGAAAAGAGCTCTTATAATACATATTATTAGTCAGCAAAGTCTTATAAACAGATTCAATAAGACTTTAATCTTATGAACAGCTTAAAATAATACTTTAGTGTAGAGGCTTATATTTTTTTTTTTCAAAAAAAAAAAACTTCTGAAACGTTTAAACTCAAAAGTAGTTGGTACACCTCATATAACCATAAAGAGATGAAATGGAGAGTATTTTAACTCTTGCTTTTCTTAAGGTTAAAAGTGAAATAGTAATTTTCGTGTGTAAAGTATTTGTATACATGTACTAGGATAGAGAAGTGGAGTATAGTGAATGTTAACAAATGTAGATTCAAACTTTCAACAGGAAGTGGTTTCTGTCATACTTTTTCTTTTCCTAAACAAGCCAACTGACAAGGTATTTCATAGACTTAATGCACTTTTCAATCTGCTCTCTCAACCCCGTTCCCAACTATCTGAATGATGAAGAACTTCGCACCTGAAAGTCCAAAGAGTTGTTGAGTAGATGATTACAATAGAACTGACTCATTCTGGACAGATTTGAAGTAGATCAACACCGGATCTGGAATTTAATTTTAATTTGGTCGATCGGGAGATACGTGGTCTAAGTTCGTGTGCGCAGTTGGTGCGAAAATGAAGGGAGTTCGTCCGATTTGATAGAGTTTGGCCGGAGAAGAAGCTCTCGCCGGCGGTGACTTCATTGGAGAAGGATCTAGAGAGAGAGTGACGGATCTGAGAACTCTAGATGAGGTTTCCGGACAGATCTGGGTGGAAGGAGCTTCGCCGGCGATGGAGCTTCGTCGGAAAAACATGGAGCCGGCGACAGAGAAGATGAGGCACGGGATAAAGGAGAAAAAGATCGGAGTTAGATTGGAGAGAGTGTTCGCCGGAGAAAGGAGGTCGGAGCGGGGGAAGAGGGTTCGCCGGAGAGTTCGCCGACCGGAGGAGGGGGGAGGCGATAGGCTGGAGAGATGTGAGAGATAAAGAGAGAAAGTGGTTTGTGCGTGAGGGAGAATGAGAGTGTGTGTAAATGAGGGAGGGGAGGGGAGGGGAGGGTTTTGTTTGAGGGGTGGGGTTAATTTCGGTATACAGGAAACGACGCCGTTCACGCAAAAAAATAATATAATCTTGAACCTTGATTTTTTTCAAAAATTATTTTTCGAAAATTAACTAATGTATCCAAATGTATCTAATGTATCTAACATTTGGACCCTTGATTTTTTTTTTCTAATCTAATGGTTATGATTGGTTCTCACGGTTCTCATATAAAATGGTTCTCACAGGAGCGCGGACCCTATATATATATTATATATATATATATATATATATATATATATATATTGGTAGTGCTCAAATGAGAACCTAAATATCGTGAGAACCAATCATAACCATTAGATTAGAAAAAAAATCAAGGGTCCATATGTTAGATACAATTGATACACTTAGATACATTACAAAATATTTGATATTACACTTGGATACAACATGTTAATAAGTATTGTATTTAAGTGTTGCACTTGGATACACTATGTTAAAAAACTAATGTATCCAATTGTTTTTGAAAATTAACTAATGTATCCAAGTGTATCCAATGTATCTAACATCTGGACCCTTGAATTTTTTTTCTAATCTAATGGTTATGATTGGTTCTCATGGTTCTCATATAAAATGGTTCTCACAGGAGCGCGACCATATATATATATATATATATATATATATATATATATATATATATATATATATATATATATATATATATATATATATTACTTTTACCATTTGTTGGAATAGAGGACCAACCGGGAAGTAGCGATCGGAGCAAAAGGAAAGAAATCCGTCGGAGGGACTGACCTTTTGGGCGGCCGCCCAGGGTCATGGTGGGCAACCGCCCAGGTATCGGGACAGGTCGGGGTTGAGTCAGTTTTTGGGCCAGATTTCGGGTTTCTTTGTCCATCTAGGGTTAGGTTTTATTCTAGGATGCCTATATAAACAATGTTCCACCCCCATACTCATTGTAACTCCATATTTACATATTATAGTGCAAGATCCTGGCTTGGTAGTGCCCCCAGACGTAGTCAAACATATTGACGAACTGGGTAAACAATTTCTTGTGTTCGTTTTGTTCTTTTGCTTTGGTTTTTTATTTCTTGTGCTTGTTTGTGGTGCTGGGTTTTCTTGCGATTTGCTTGGGTGTTAGGTTGGGAAGGGTCTATTCCACAACAACATTGCCCGGTCATTGGTAGGCACAACAGTAAATCCGCCCCCGCCTAGAAGTAAAAGTCGTACTGTATGAAAAGTTGTTGTTTTTTTTTTCTTTTTTTTTTTTTTTATTAATGAGACTCACATGTTTATACTTATAACGAATTTTATTTATTATTCCCTACCCACTTTCTTTTTCTTTCATACTCACCAACCTACTTTTCGAACCACTTTTCACTATTAGTATTTTTTTTAATTTTTGTGTCGGGACCAAAATTCTATTTCGGATGGAACGGAGGGAGTGTTAGTTTTGAACGTTATTAATGAGATAATAAAAAAAATAGCTTGTACTCCCACTGTCCCGAAAAGCTTATCTTATTTTGATTTTTTATGATCAAAATAAATGAATTTTGTCCAAAACTTGATGTCGACTAATCATCCTAGTGACATTCTAAAAATTGTAATTGACAATTTTGAAATGATTTATCCATAACGATTTTTGAATTTCGTTGTGATTAATTGACTGACACCAGCATTTGGTCAATTTCATTTGTATTGACCACAAAAAATTAAAATAAGGCAAACTTTTCAAGACAGGGAAGAGGAAGTCTCTTGTGAGGCCGTCTCATGTATGAGACTGGTTAAGATGAGAGAGAAAATGTGTTTGCCCCGCCCCGCCAATAGTGGACAAACTATTTACTCTCTCAACGAAACACGTCTCACACGTGAGACCATATCACACAAGTTTTTGTCGAAAGGGAAACTATATGTTTAAAGTGAGTTGAGGACATAATTTAAAATTGAATTTTGTAAAAGTAGGTTAGTAAAGTATCCGGGTTTTTTTTTTTTAATTATACAGGCTATAGAAGGTGGCGAACCTACCCTTTACACACACACAAAAAAAAAAAAAAAAAAACACTTTCAACCTACTTTTTACCTATATTCATACTCCCTCCGTCCCACTCGAATTATGACAAATTTCTATTTTGGATGTCTCATTCGAATTAGGACAACCCAAAAATAGAAGTGTTTTATTTAATAGGACCCACATTCACACTCACAGCAACTTTACTCATTATTCTCTACCTCACGTTCTCTCTCCTACTTCACTTTTCATACTCACAACACCTACCCCACTACCACTTTTTCCTTAATCTCCGCCCCCAACCCAAAAAATCTTAATTCGGGTAAGACGAGGGAGTAATGAATAGTGTTTTGATCAATTATACTCTCAACCTACTTGTATTACTTAGTCCTCTTTTGTTGTTTCTTATTTAAGCGTGTGAACTCGATGTAATTACTCTGGGACGAAGAAACATCTTTTTAGATCTTATACTCCTACAATTGTAGATCTTACTTCTTCCGCCTTATTTTATATCGCAAAATTTTCCGTATTCAGTCTTCTACTTAAATTGCAAAAGATTAAAATAGAAAGATTATAATAATTTTTAATTAATGAGACTCATTTGCCATACTCACCTAAACTAAGGCCTTGTTTGGTAAAACTGAAAAATAAGCTTTGAAACTATAGAGTTGGAATTGTAGAGCTGAAATCATTAAGTTGCTGAATTTGTAAAACTTCAGTCTGTTTGGTGATAACAAACTACATATATCTGAATTTGATCAAAATTTTAAATAATCACTCAAAAAATAGTCTCATTTCCTTTCACTTGATTTTTTTTTTGTTTTTTCTCAAACAAATAGTTATATTTCTTAAAAATAAATACTAGTATTTATAATTCAAATGAGTATTATTTATCAAATTATCTTATATTTAGGTCAATAATAATAACATTTGAACATTTTTATTTGGTACTCTCATTTATCCCACATTAATAAATTTCATCTTCAATATTTTGGTCAACTTTATTAAATTTTGACCAAAATAAAATTGATAAATTTTAATTATGATACTCTAGTTCTAATATGAAAAATTACATTTTAATTTGATCAAATTTAGTTTGTATAAAAAATAAAATATTTCAGCAAAAGCAAGTAATATTGAATAAATAAATAAAAATGTTGATGAATGTGTTTGAACTCATTCATTTTTCTTTATATTTCCTCTTAATATCTTGTAAAGACTTGCATTACCACCTTAAAATTAGTACCTTATTTCAAGATAGTCTTAACAATTTAAGTGATTTAACTTTTTCTTAACAAACGAGCTTCATTTTTTTAATATCTTAAAGTGTTCCAAATTAAGATCGTAATTGGGTTACCAAACAAGTCCTAATTCACTACTATTTTCTACCCTACCTTCTCTTTCTTACTCAACTATTTACACTCATATCATTTTTAAATTTTCCATTAATTCTCGTGGATAGTCTTAAGTTTGCAATACGAAATGAGATGGACTGAGTATGTTGTCGCAAAACCAACATATTTTTTCACATTTTTCAAAGAGAAGCTTTTCATGATGATGTCAGTAACGTTCACATACTGTCTATAGATTTTTTAGGAAGAGGCTATTGCCACTACGAATAATACTTTTCCGCTACATCATTAATAAAATTATCAAATTATGACAAATTTACCCTTCAACTATAAGCAGATAATTAACTATGCATTCACTTTTCGAGTTTAGTTTTTGATAACTATGCATTAATTTTTTGAGTTATAGTTTTTTGTTCTTTCCATGTTTAGTTACACTACCCATATTATTTTTATATCAATTCCCTTTTAGCTCAATACACCAAACGAAATGAGTATAACTTCATTTTAATTTTAATTAAACAATTTTTAGTCACTTATTCCCTTGTAATATAGTGGTAAAAGAAAAAAAAACCATGTAAGAAACAAAATATTTTTTATGAAAAAAAAATGTTTTTACAATTCTATTTAAACAATCAAAATTATTTTTCCCGACATCAATTGAAAAAAATAAGATTACTCATTTACTTTTATGGAAAATTATCTTCACGAAAATTGACCTAAAGTAAAAACACCTCATATTTTTGTAAAAAATTGTTAATATTTTAATCTAGTGTAAGAAGTCCTATCTCTATCCCAAAATGAAATTTTTATTTTCATTCTTGATCAAGAATAAAATATGTATTCAAGAATACTGGGTACGTATACTACAACAAAAATGATTTTTCCCGGCACTTATTTACCCGCACTTTCATATGTGCTGCAAATTTCCGGCATTTTTTGAAAAAGTGCCGCTAATTTCCGGCACATTTTATCAAGTTCCGCTAATTTCCAGCACTTTTTATAAAGTGCCGCTAATTTCTGACACTTTTTTATAAAGTGCCGGAAATTTAGCGGCACTTATGAAAAGTGCCCGAAATTAGCGGCACTTATTAAAAAGTGCCGCTAAATTTCCGGCACTTTTTAATAAAGTGCCGCTAAAAACAAGATGTTTGTTTTGAATTTTTTATTTAATTTTTAAATTTAATCATATTTTTCATGTAACTTTGTTTTAATTTGTTAAATATATTAATTTTTTATGCACTACAATTTTACAAATGCACTAATATAAGTTTTTATTTTGTAATAAATAATTGTATGCGAAAATTTATAACAAAAAATGATTTAGCCTAGCGGGCGTGCTTCATATGCAAGAGGTCTTGTGCTCTAATCCGTGTAAGTTCAACAATATTTTTATTTAAAATACGGCACTTTAAAAAGTGCCGAAAAATGCCGACACTTTTAAAGTGCCGGAAAGTATTCCCGACACCACTTTTTCCCGCACTTACAAAAGTGCCGGAAATAGCTTTTCCAGCACTTTTTCTCATTTCCGGCACTTTTTTAAAGTGCCGCTAAAAGTCATTTTTGTTGTATTTTATGATTTTTTTTCTTGAACTAATTTGTCCCTAATTTAATTTTTTGTATATATTACAATCAATAAGTATAATATATTTGGGCAAATTGCACTATACTACCACTAAGTTTACACGGAGTTGCAATGTGGGTCATAAAGTACCAAAAGTTGCAATTTAGTGCATAATGTTCACACAAAGTTGCAATTTAGTGCATAATGTTCACACAAAGTTGCAATTCACTGCAATTTTGGATGGTAGTTAACTAAAGTTAACAAAATATATATATATATATATATATATATATATATATATATATATATATATATATATATATATTAAAGTTGGTGAGGAGGGCTATGGCTTTGACACATAGACAAACATAGGTTAAAGCTTCATTTGGGTGAAGCCACATCATCACTATCCTAAATGTGTCTGACTTTTGATATTCTCATTATTAGCTAATACTCCATCCGTCTCACTATGTTTGGCCACAAGACAAAATTTCGTAGTTTAAGAAACCTCAATTAATGACTTGTTCAATTTCTATAATTCCTATTATACCCTTCTTTAATAATATGTACATGAGAATCTGTGCCATGTTTTTATACTAACTAATATTAATTAGCTTGCAAGATGTTAAACTTAACGAAGGGTATAATAGGAACATAATGTATAAATTTACATTGGTTTTATAAGTGGCCAAACAAAATGAGACAAACAAAAATAGAAATGTGGCCAAACATAGTGAGACGGAGGGAGTACTATTAGCTCATAATAATAGTAATGATATGAGTTAACTATTACTATTAATAGTAATACTTAACTATAATAGTTACTATACAAGTTAACTATTACTATTAATAATATTAGTTAACTATAATAGTTACTATACAAGTTAACTACTACTATTAATAGTATTAGTTAACTATAATAGTTACTATAGTAGTTAACTATTACTATTAATAGTATTACTTAACAATAATAGTTAACTATTACTATTAATAGTATTAGTCAACTATAATAGTTACTATAATATATAACTATTACTATTAATAGTATAATTAACAATAATAGTTACTATACAAGTTAACTATAATGGTTACTTTATAAATTAACTATTACTATTAATAGTATTAGTTAATCATAACAGTTATAATATATGTTAATTTTTACTATTAATAGTATTAGTTAATCATAGTAGTTACTATATAGGTTAACATTATTATTAATAGTATTAGTTAATTATAATAGTTACTATAAATATTAATAAGTATTATTAATAGTATTAGTTATTGATATTATTATATAGATTAATTTTTACTATTAATGGTTTTAGTTAAGATGTTGTTTACTATTTTAGTTAACTATAATTAAAAAAATATTTTTTTCATATACAATATATTTATAAAAAAAACTGTTATGCTACTTTATTAAATAAAAACATAAAAAAAGTAAAATGCAAAAAAATAGCAAATTAGTTACCCGTGCAGAGCACGGGTTACCCACTAGTGAATGGAAAGGTTAACGGATTTTCTAAAACTTGCATTGATCACCCTTATAATTTTTTTTTAAAAATCCTATTATTCCTCCAATTATACCACAAAAAACCAAAGAAAATAAAACAAAATAATAATAATAATTTCTATAAAATAACAATATTTTATTTTTTTTGGAGAGTTAACAATATTTTAATAAATAAAATATATCTTTTTATTAAATATCAATATAAAAATGTTACTATTAGGGTTTAAAATGAAAAAAATTGCGACAAATTTCTGTCACATTTTAAACAAAAGTCCCCAAATTCCATTTCAAAACATAAGCCAACACATCTTCGATGTTGCACCACTGTTGTTTTTTCTTGTGATTTTTTCAAATCAATTTTTTTTTTCGGATTTAGATCTGACTATTACGGTTCAAAATGACAAAATGAAAAAAATAAAAATATCTCGGCTGCGATACAAGAGACCGTCTGAGTTGAGGGTTTATTGTCAAATTTTCTATTTCATTAAAAACAATTGTGATTTATATCAATATCACACTATATGACATTAACAACTTCATGGCAACAATTTTGAATGAAATAGAA
Source organism: Campanula takesimana (assembly GCA_026119855.1). Lineage (NCBI taxonomy): Eukaryota > Viridiplantae > Streptophyta > Magnoliopsida > Asterales > Campanulaceae > Campanula > Campanula takesimana. The sequence goes on from JAOWBW010002363.1 coordinate 12,476, forward strand.
AATTTGACAATAAACCCTCAAATCGGGCTGTCTCTTGTACTGCAGCTGAAAAATTCTTTTTATTTTTTTGTCATTTTGAACCGTAATAGACAGATCTGAAGCTAAAAAAATATAGATTTGAAGAAATCACAAGAGAAGGCAACGGTCGTGCAACACCGAAGATGGGTCAACTTATGTTTTGAAATGGAATTTGGAGCAAATTTTTGAAAGTATGGCCGAAATTCATCATAGCAATTTGTCATTTTGAATCGTAATAGTAACATATATTTTTTTGTTTCTTATATTAATTTTTAATAAAAAAAATTCTATCTTTTTTATTAAAATATTGTTATCTCTTCAAAGAATTAAAAAAAAATTGTTATGGTAGTTAACAATAGTTATCGAAATAAATGAAAAGGTTAACGGAATTTCTAAAACTTTCATTGATTACCACTATAATTTAGAAACAAATTTTCAATTTCCTAGTATTTCATCAATTATACCACAACAAATCAAAATATAAAATAAAATAATAATTTTTATCCATCCATTATAACAATCATCCAAAATTACAGTGTATTGCAATTTTGTGTGAACATTATGCACTAAATTACAATTTTTAGTACTTTATGATCCACGTTGCAATTACGTGTGAGCTTAATGGTAGTATGGTGCAATTTTCCCAATATATTTTTAATTGTTACTTATCATTTTTTACAATTTATTTGGCATAAATAACCAAATATTGTTTTAATGAAAGAATGTAAAAAAATCTATCCATTCAGTTTTATATATTGAGATGAAAGATAATTGATATAATTGAGAATAGGTATAATTCAATAAGGAAAGAAAGTATACTAAATTTGAAAAATCTGCTAATAAGTAAAGGGCAATTTTGTCACAATGTGATAATTTTGTAAATGATGTAGTGGAAAAGTATTATTCGTAGTGGAAATAGGCCTTCCCTTTTTTTTTATCATTGAATTATTTTGATAAGTAAGTGTTATAAATAAAAATTTGTTTAACGTAATTAAAAAATAGACAAATTTCAATTTAGTTATTTGAGTTATACACGATATTTTAATTGATTATCGAATCTGCTTCTTGACTATTTGATTACTTGACTTTGATAATTGGTTGCAGTTGTTGGGTTTCGTGCAATCATGCACAGCGGAAGACATTACATGAAAAACCCAAAATCCCAGATCCGTTATGTTCAATAAGTCATAATATGAAGATGAAAGAAACTAACCTTTGTAGATCGAAATATGAAGCCTTGGATTTAGATGCTAAGAAGAGCACCATCTACCGGTGATCCATCCTAGAACAATGATTATACCATTGATAAGATCAATGTGTAGTCATCACCTTCATCATGGGAGAGTTACTGATCATGGGAATAATTACCTAAAGTTTAAGGGTTTAGAAGTAGTTCCTAGATCTCGTTGATCATCATCGGCTATCCATATGAATAGTGATTAAAACATTAGATCTAGCATGTTACGCATGATAAGCCATAGATCTAGCATAATAATAAGAACATCATGAATACATATGAGATAACACATAAACATGAAGATCGCTACCCTAGTCATAGAGCATATTATGAATTCTAGTAAGAACATGAAGAACACGATATGAATCATATGAATATAGGTGTATAAACATAATGAAACTAGCATAAATCAGATCTAAACTAAGAAAACATGTAGAATACTCACCAATCTTGACAAGAACGAAGTCGAATCTTGAACGTGGATTCGCCAGACCTTCGGGATTGCTAGAAAGGCTTAGAGAGAGAGAGAGAGAGAGAGAGTTCTGTCTGCAGTTTAGACTGTGGAACTCGGGGGAGAGAATTGTGTATCGAAATAATGAACTGAGGTCACCTATTTATAGGAAATCTTGACCTGGAGGAAGTGGCAGCCCGGCCGGCAAATGTGGCCGGCCGATCCCGAAGATTGGCTCGGTTCCCAAGGCTCTGATCAATCTGGACTCTGGAGAACTCCTAGATAACTCTATCTTCGATCCCTCATCCGATCAGTCGAGAATATCTTCTTATCTGGGCTTTTCGGGAATTCCGGATAAGTCCTGCGCAGCTTGTAAATACATAGGAGGTCCCTGTGAGTTCTAGAATGCCTAATAACTCATTTTCAGGTTGGGTACTAACAGTATCCCCTCGGCGACGCTTCTTTGCAAGGCATGGAGGGTCATCGATTAAGAAAGGAACCGATCTGAAACATGAGTTCCAAATTGAGGAGAGAAATGTAAGAAGGTGACTAGGTTGGTCGGGCGGCTGAACCTATGTCAGGCTACCTACGTATCCAAAGGGAATCAAGCCAATCGTAGTTCGAGCATATGAGGGAGAAAGAAATGAGGCTTCGTAGAGAAATAAAGTCGTTGCCAATGGACTTTACTGGGGAAAGGAGATGAGGCCATACGTACGGTACGACAAGAAGTTTTAAGAATCGAGAACAGAATTTAGGGATGGATTCTAACTTCCTATAGAGTACGCGTAATCGATTTATAGATTGATTTTAAGGATTAGGGTTTATGGAGGTTTCCGACCTTCAATTTATAATCATTAGGGACTAAGGATATTTTCGACCATTAATTATAGATTGATTTTAAGGATTAGGGCTTATGGAGGTTTCCGACATTCAATTTATAATCATTAGGGATTAAGGACATTTCCGACCATTAATTATTGATTGATTTTAAGGATTAGGGTTTATGGAGGTTTCCGACCTTCAATTTATAATCATTAGGGATTAAGGACATTTCCGACCTTTAATTATAGATTGATTTTAAGGATTAGGGTTTATGGAAGTTTCCGACCTTCAATTTATAATCTTTAGGGATTATGGACATTTCCGACCTTTAATTATAGATTGATTTTAAGGATTAGGGTTTATGGAGGTTTCTGACCTTCAATTTATAATCATTATGGATTAAGGACATTTCCGACCTTTAATTATAGATTGGTTTTAAGGATTAGGGTTTATGGAGGTTTCCGACCTCCAATTTATAATCTTTAGGGATTAAGGACATTTCCGACCATTAATTATAGATTGATTATTAAGGATTAGGGTTTATGGAGGTTTTCGACCTTCAATTATAATCTTTAGGGATTAAGGACATTTCTGACCTTTAATTATAGATTGATTTGGTAATTTACGAGGTCTTTTGGACCAAATTTCGGAATCTTGGAGGCCTTTCGGGCCGATTTTGGTTAGTTTTTGGTTAAATTTGGCTAAGGGTGCTAATTTTGGATTAAAAATAAGCCGAAGGGGCTGAAATGTAAATTCTGGCGCCTGAGGGAATGAGTGGCCGTGGCCACTCCTTCTGATTGGCTGGAATTCGTTGACGAGGATTGCTAGTGGGCGCGCGAGATGGAGGGCTGAGATCGCGCCACGTCTCTCGGAAAGACAGGCCGCGCGGCTAGTCCCTTCACTGGACAGACCCTACAAACAGCCGCGGGCTGTTGCTTTCTTCACTTTTCTTCTTCTTCTTTGTCTAGTTTAGAGAGAAAAAGAGAGATTTTTGAGATATTATTGCTATTGTCGCGATGGATTTTCAATATCTTTTTAGCGCGGAGCAACCTTATGAGCAAGGTGAAGGTGCAGGACAGCAATTCGAACAAGGTGGAGGTGCGGGGCTATCTCAACAAGAGGAGCAGCATCAACAGAGGGTGAGGATGGCTTCTAGAAATTTCCGTCCCGATGAGTGGCATTTTACGATGGGACAACACTTTGATTTATACGTAGGCCCTGACAAACATTGGTCTGGTGGGAGACTGATGGAGACAAAGGAGGTAACGATCTCGCTTTTTATTGCTTTTGGGTACTTTATGTCTTTTATTTCATACTTGTTGTATTATTTTAAGACTGCGTTAAATTAACTAATCGTTTGTGATTATTTAATTTCTGAGATTGTTGATTATTTTGGGGGCGGCCAATATAGCACAAGTAGACAAAATAAAGTATGCATGTATACTTTAATTATCGCACATAATTTATATTGCCAGTTGGGTAACGTATCTTTGCTGTGTTTACCTGTAGAGGATGAAATCTCGTGGGTCCACAAAGGTAGTGGCAGAGATATGGCAGAGATTGCCGTTGGCTGGTGCGGTGAAGGAGAGGATCAGGGCCCTTGGTTTCGGTCCATTTTTTGACGCGGTGCATGCCGTGGAGGGGACCCAGAAGGTCATGGGTTTGGTCGAGATTATGAGAGAGTACTGGTGGGACACTACCCACACATTCCATTTCAGCTGGGGAGGGGTGACCATTTGTTAGTACCCAACCTGAAAATGAGTTATTAGGCATTCTAGAACTCACAGGGACCTCCCATGTATTTACGAACTGCACAGGACTTATCCAGGATTTCCCAAAAAGCCCAGCTAAGAAGATTTTGACGACCTGATCGGATGAGGCTGCAAAGATAGACGTTATCTAATCCTTCTCCAGAGTCCAGATTGATCAAAGACTCGGGAATTGTGTCAATCCCTTGGACTGGCCGGGCGGCCACATGTCCCGGCCGGGCGGCCACTTCTTCTAGGTGAGATTTTCTTATAAATAGGCGACCTCAGTTCATAAATTCAACACACAATTCTCTCCCCCGAGTTCTATAGCCAAAACTGACGGCATAACTCTCTCTCTAAGCCTTTCTAGCAATCCTGAAGGTCCGGCGAATCCGCGCAAGAGATTCGACTTCGTTCTTGTCAGGATTGGTGAGAATTTGTCATGTTTTCTTAGTTTAGATCTGATTTATGCTAGTTTCATTATGTTTATACACCTATATTCATATGATTCATAACGTGTTCTTCATGTTCTTGCTAGAATTCATAATATGCTCTATATCTAGGGTAGCGATCTTCATGTTTATGTGTTTATTCATACATGTTCATGATATTCTTATTATTATGCTAGATCTACGGATTATCCCATGCATAATATGCTAGATCTAATGTTTTAATCCCTGTTCATATTGTATAGCCGATGATGATCCACGAGATCTAGGAACTACTTCTAAACCCTAAACTTTAGGTAAATATTCCCATGATCAGTAATTCTCCAATGATGAATATGATGACTACACGTTGATCTTATCAATGGTACAATCACTATTCTAGGATGTGATCATCTTACAGATTCTTTCTCCTCCCCCTTCATTATGCATGATCCCGCTTTTTCTCTCTATTCCAATTATGTGCGAACTACGTTGACCTGAGCTTCTCATCACGAGAGGAACGTAGGCAGTCTTAGGATCCGGTCTCAATCATTAACACACTACTAACACATTCATCATGATAGAAAGTTCGATCTATCGGGCGATAGGAGTGATAACTTGATATTCTTCTCTTGTCTTAACTTGACCCCCAAACCCTCTCTGTTAGCTTTTTCTCAATGTTTTAGCTCAATAAAAACAACGTGGCGACTCTTCATAAAGTTAAATTCTAACTTGAATATCCTAATCCCATAGAAAAGATAAATAAAAGAAAGACTTCCCGTGCGTCGCCCGCATTCGGAAAGGGGTATTCACAGTGGCGACTCCGCAGGGGACTAGCTTTGAACATCTTCAAACATAGAGGGTCAAACTTTCGTCAATATCATGATTGTACTTACTTGTTCTTTTCCCCCTGTACTTTATCTCCTGTACATATTTTCTTCCCTTGTACTTTAGTGCGTTAACATCTTAACTCGCTTTCTAACTGTTTTGCATTGCATACATGTAAATACAAAAAACTCTCTGTTTTCTCCCTCAAAAAATAACTAGTTGTTGTCCTCACACTACCACTAGGTCCGTGTCACACTGCACACCCTACTGGATACTCCGCTGAGTGCATAGATTTTGGTGATCCTGTCGCCTCTATCTTCGTGGCACCCGGGCTATCTAACTCACTATTTTCACTTGTGAAGCAGTCGAGGTTAATCCTTGTTCATTTCGAAACCATGCACTCACAGAGTCTAGGACACTCCAATGTTGACCGGTTGGTTTGACTAGCTTTTCTTTATAGACAATTAACGTGTCGTTCATGCCGTCATCTGTTATGTCTTTAATGAGTCAAGATCATTCGAGAGAAAAGCACAAAAAATGAAATTCCCTACAAGGGTGTGCATATGGTAAGCCGAGTGATACTTTGTACAAGGATCTCAACTCGTTAAAAAACTTAACGGAAGTAACATAAACGTTACGTTAAATGCCTTTAAACAAGGGTTAGTCGCTAGGATCTGTTAGGTCAGTGGAAGTCGCTTACCCTACAGGACCCTCGCCCAAATTGTCCGTTTGAGATGTGCAATACAGGTGAAAAACGAGGGGTCTATAGACGTAGTGGTGACCTCCACTGATCCAGGTTTTGTAGATAGTAACCCAAAAAGGGGTACCCCTTCCAACCATTAAGACTAATAATACATTGCTTTGTAAATAACAAAGTACATTGCATGAGCCTTGTCCCGTCCTAAACCTCTCGTTCGCTATCCTCTACAGCGAAGCAAGTTTGGGTCCGTTCCGGTGGTCGTCTTCAACGGTCAAGCCTTCATCAAGTTCAGTCTTCAGTTTCTGCATCAACAATATCTTCATCATCAGAGCCTACTACTCCTAGTGTCTCCACTCCGCCAGTCTCCGCTGCTTCTGCCAATCCAGATATCGCCGCCAGTATCAAGCCCTCGGACATTCCGCCACCTCTCCATGCTTTCTTCACCAACCTCATGCTACAGATTTCTAAGCTTGAGGATCGAAGCAAGTCTCTAGAAAGGGTCAACCAAGAGCTCAAAGATCATCTTCATACTGAGATGAAGAACAAGGGTGTAGCAACTAGTTTTCACGATGAAAAAGCTATTCTGATTGAAGACGAAACGGTACCTGCCACCTACCCTTCCAACAAAGATGCTATCCCTCTCAAGGTGCCTAACTACCAAAGGGTCCCTCCTCCTGATTTCGGTACTAAAGCAACCTCCAGCAAGGGTCCATATGAGCCGTCACCAGAATTGATGGGTAGTTACTTGTCCTCTACCAAGTTGCCACCCCCTTCACTGCCATTGATGTAACGCCCCGAATTCTTAGATTTGATATGAACCATAGAATTCGACACGTCACTACTATCTTAAAACGGATAAAATTTAAAACTAAATACAACTATACTCCTTAAATGTATTGGGAGATACACATTTCAAGATGGTTTACCACATTACCACCTCCACAACTTTACTTTAACATTCTAAGTTCTATTCTTCAACCACTCGGCCTAAAAGCCGATAAACAAAAGAAGACAACTTTATTTACATATACACAACTGTAACGCAAAATTCTGAGTTTAACATACTCAATCTAACTAACGTCCTCACATAACAAAAGTATAATAACCTACCCCAAAAGAAATCTCACTTAGCACAAGGACTGGATTCTACGATCCTCACTTCGAGCTATCACTAGCCTTATTTGGATCTAAGGAAAACAAAGAAACAAGAAACGGGGTGAGATAAAATCTCAGTAAGTTACTACGATAATAACATGATATGCAAACATATAACAGTGAAGTATACTAGTATCACATAGAGACATATATCAAGTAGCACATCAAATGAGTAGTTAATCCTACCCATTAAGTATCACGTATAGCTAAGTACACATTACAAAGGATATTTCTTCCCTCCTTATTACTCCATACCCATTCAGACGTTGATGTAGATCTTCATATTGAAGGCAGCTTCACTATATCAAAGGAGACCCGTTACCCAGTATCTCAAACTAAGAACCAAGAACAAAAGAGCTATTTAATCATTGTGCATAATGCTCCAATCATTGATAAAGCTAGACCCCTACCGTGATCAAGAGTAGGAGCAAACGGTCACAGATGCATAGATTCACGGTTATTACTAAGCCCCAGCTCTCATACTAAACGTGAATCTATACACCCCCGAAACACACAAGCCAGCTGGACTCACACTTAAGTATACAAGTAATATTTACTTGACATTATGAAACTAATACTAGGACCAAAGTAAGGGACTAGTTTATTAACCATATAAGTCATTTATGCATAATTGCATAATTTTATAAATCAACTTGTAACACATTTACTATGTATCATTTATCAATTCATCTTCTAGTAATCATGAAGAGTTTAAAACAATCATTTACTTAACAATATACTTTCTTATAATACATACATAAGATTCCTATCATTTCCCAAACTTATGAATAAACTTATCAAATGAGGCTGAAAACAGGGGAAGGGGTGCGCACGCCTCCCCACCAAGGGTGCGCGCGCCTCCAAAAATCAGAAATGAGGCCTTGCCAATTTGACTAAGGGTGCGCACGCCTCCCTACAATGGGTGCGCGCGCTCTCTCCTTCTGAAGCTATGAAATTCCAAAATTTATAGGGTGCGCGCGCCTCTCCCTAAAGGGAGCGCACGCCTCCAACTAACCCCAAATAATTCAACTTCAGATGATGGGTGCGCACGCTTCCTTTTATGGGGTGCGCACGCCCTCAACTTATCAGAGATAAAGTCTTCTAAATTTTCACAAGGGTGCGCGCGCTTCAAATGAGAAGGTGCGCGCTCCCTCAAGGTCGAAAAACAGAACCTGGGCATTCCTCCTGGATTGTTCTTGCCCAATTCATCATGTTACCATAACACACATAATCCCAGCAAATTGAGTTCTTTCCCTAACTCATCTGGGCTAATTCCTGAGTTTTAACAACTAAATTTAAACATAAGAACACTTCCCATAACACTCATCAACTCAGAACTTGGAATTTAATTGCAAAAACCTATAAAGGCACTTCTTGCATATAACTTCCTAGAAACCAAATCAAATCCTATATTACTCATATATAACATCATAGAACTCAAGAATACTCCTTATAACATTACATTAGGGGAATTTAGTAACTTACCTACTCCGGAGAAGTATCAAGAAAATGGAAATTGAATCGGTAGAAATACTTTATTCAATGCCCTGAACATTTATATATATTTAGAATTTGAAACGGAATAGTAAATGAATTTAGGGGAATTAATACAAGAGTTTTTCTTACCTTTCTTCAACCTGGGTTCATGAACAAGAGGGAGCAATTTTAAGTGTGTTTTGTTAACACAGAGAAAGAGAGATAGAAATGGGATAAACATAATAAGATTATATCCCATTCTCCCCACTAAGCCCAACCTATTTCCCTTAATACCATTAAAGCCCACAAGTTACACTAGTTCATTGATGCAACTTAACAAAGTTTCTACTAACACATAAACTAACATATATTCCCAATTAATATATGCAAGCCATAAAATATTATCTAGCATATAAAATGCGCACATAAATCACATAATAGATTTTAATCATATAAAATGCAAAATCTGAAAATAAAATTGGGTAAGGCGTTACAATTGAGCATCGGTGCCGCCGTACCTACAATCTCCACTGCTCCTCTAGCTACCCAAGCCTATGGTAGCACAGACTTCTCCAACCACCCTCTAGTAGTTTCCATGCAAGAACAGATCCGCAAGCTATCCAACACGGTCTCCAAGCAATCCGCTCCAATAGTCAAGACCATTGACCCAAGCAATGTGGGTGCTCTACCTAGAGACTTCAAGATGCCGAAAGTCTCTACATTCCACAGTATTACTTGTCCCAAGACTCATCTTGACTATTATGTGCTAGCTGTTGGGTTTCAGAGTAACATGCGCAGCGGACGATAGCATTTAAAATTTTATGAAACCCAAAGCCCATAGATCCATTCATATGATTAAATCAAATACAACAATATGAATACTAGAAAAGAAAAACTAACCCTTGATGACTTTGATTTCTAGCTTATGAACTTGGTGGAGATTTTGAAGCTTGATCACAAAAGCAAGAACACGAAATTTGAAGATGATAAGCTTCACCCTCTAGCGGTATCCACACCACGAACGAATATCAAGGAACTTCTTGATCCTGGTTTCTAGACCAAATTATGAAACACACTTTCACAATTGCATGAACTATATGGAATTATGGATATTCTTGTTCTTTACTTTTGGGATCTTAGAACAAGAAAATAACCTCTCAAAACCCTATGGAGGCACTCACAATCATATGTCTAATGGCTGCTGAAAGGATCCTTATATAGGTCCTAATCCTTAACCCTTAAGGACTTAGGAACCATAAATCCCGTCACCAAATTAGGCAACAAGGAACTCTGGCCGACTTGACTAGCACGGTCGTGCCCTATAATCTGGCACGGTCGTGCCATCAGGTCCGTATGATTCCCCCAGGTCGACCATTTTCAGCAAGGTCGTGCTTGTCTTCTTGGCACGGTCATGCCAAACATGCCGACAGGCTTTGCCTTGGTTTGGATTTATGGCACGGCCGTGCCATTTAAAGGCGCACGACCGTGCCAGAGCCAAAATCTGACATTCTTCAATAATTCCAATTTAGTCCTTTATGATTCATTCTATTTGTGTGTGACCCTCTAGGATTACACTAAGTTGGCAATGGGCTCAAACATGAACCCATAAGATATGATTAGGTTCTAGCAAACTGTCATACCTACCCAAATAGTGTAACTAGATACAAGTTCGCATTCCTTTTAGAACATGTCATAATACCTTTGTCCACGATGTCATTGAACACAAGTCATGGTCAACAAGTCAACTTGTTTTGTTCAATACTTTCTCGATTCTGAATATGTTGATAATCCAAATGACATTGATCTAATCAATTCATTTGAGTCCGGCCGACCATTTTCATCAACATCATTCCTACGAGAGGCCTAAGCTTGACATCTCTCCGAAGAGGGACAAATCCATTTAGCTTATTACTCTTCCCTACGTGAATCCGATTATGCCAATCATACCATTTATAACTACCCGGTTAAAGGTAGCGTTTGAATATGTCAAACATAATGTTCATCAAGTGGAAGACTATAATAACTTCATGTATAAGGATTTGAATGACATAACTAATATGAGATATATGTACGACATAGACCATGACATAAATCTCATACAGCGGGTCATGTCCAGTACCTTGTTCCAAACAAGTACCCATAAATCTAACATGATCATCCCATGATCATTTAGCCTTTATACTAGTGCTTAATAAGTACTAGGGATGGAGATTATTATAAGTAAACATGAACAACAATAATAATCAAAACATCTCTTTATTGATATGAAATAAATGATAACAATTATAACGTTTGTCAAACGTGCCTAGGGCACCACTACCAATAATCTCCCACTTGCCCTAGGCCCAATCTCCTATGTATACCCATGGACCTAACATGACCTTCATGTTTAGCTTGTAGAAGTCCCTTTGTTAGCGGGTCCGCAACATTGTCATCAGTAGGTACTCTGCATATATTTACGTCTCCCCTATCAACGATTTCTCGAATGATATGAAAACGCCTAAGTATGTGTTTGGATTTCTGATGTGCTCTTGGTTCTTTTGCTTGAGCAATAGCACCATTATTATCGCAATAAAGGTCTATTGGATTAGCAATGCTAGGAACCACTTCAAGTTCAGTAATGTTCTTAATCCAAACAACTTCCTTTGCAGCATCCGATGCAGCAATATACTCAGCTTCCGTTGTAGAATCAGCGGTTGTACTTTGCTTGGAACTCTTCCAGCTTACAGCTCCACCATTTAACATAAACACAAAACCCGATTGCGATCGACTATCATCTTTGTCGGTTTGGAAGCTTGCATCCGTGTAAGCATTTACCACGAGATCATCTTCCATTCCTCCATAGACCAAAAACGAATCTTTAGTTCTTCTCAAGTACTTAAGAATCACTTTTACAGCCATCCAGTTATTTTCACCGGGGTCAGATTGGTATCTAATTGTCATGCTTAAAGCATAAGATACATCCGGCCTAGTACAAATCATGGCATACATGATGGACCCAATTGCCGAAGCATATGGAACATCATTCATTTTCTCACGCTCATCTTTTGTCTTAGGACATTGAGTCTTGCTTAGAGAAACTCCATGTAACACCGGTAAGGTTCCTCTTTTAGAATTTTCCATACGGAATCTTCTAATGACCTTGTCAATGTATGTACTTTGGCTTAAACCAAGTAGCCTCCTTGATCTATCTCTATAGATCTTAATTCCAAGTATATATGAGGCTTCACCCATATCTTTCATTGCGAAGCATTTTCCTAACCAAGTTTTCACAGACTGAAGTGTAGGAATATCGTTTCCAATGAGTAATATGTCATCCACGTATAAAATAAGGAATAGCACTATGCTCCCACTTATCTTTTTGTATACACAAGGCTCATCTTCGTTCTTGATGAAACCAAACTCTTTGACCGATTCATCAAAACAGAGATTCCAACTCCTAGAAGCTTGCTTCAATCCATAGATAGATCTCTGCAATTTGCATACCTTAGAATTCTGTTCAAAACCTTCTGGTTGTGTCATATACACATCCTCTTGTAGTTTTCCATTTAGGAAAGCGGTTTTGACGTCCATTTGCCATATTTCATAGTCATGATATGCGGCAATGGCAAGCAAAATTCTTATAGACTTGATCATTGCTACGGGTGAAAAGGTTTCATCATAGTCAATACCATGAACTTGCCTATAACCTTTCTCTACAAGCCTAGCTTTGTAAGTATGCACCTTCCCATCCATGTCAGTCTTCTTCTTAAAGACCCATTTGCATCCTATGGTTTTTACACCTTCGGGCGCATCAATCAAGTTCCAAACTTGATTGTCTTGCATGGATTGCAATTCTGATTCCATGGCTCCAAGCCACTTATCCGAATCAGGAGAAGACATCGCCTCTTGGTAGGTTGATGGTTCATCATTTTCAATGATTTCCACCTCATTACTATCCGTTACGAGAAATCCATATCTCTCAGGCTCGGATCGTAACCTACTAGATCTGCGAGTTGATTGTGTATTTTGAACAGGTTCCACAACTCCTTGTGGTTCTTGTTCTTGTTCCACTATTGGTTCGATGTCATTTTCTGGGTCTCGAATCTCTTCAAGATTTACTTTACTCCCACTGATTTCTTTGGGGAGAAACTCTTTCTATTGAAAGACACCAGTTCGGGCAACAAACACTTTGTTGTCCTCTCGGTTGTAAAAGTAATATCCTTTAGTTTCCTTAGGATATCCCATGAAAATACATTTATCAGATTTGTGTGCTAGTTTGTCGGAGACAAGTCTTTTGATAAAAGCTTCGCAACCCCAAATCCTCATGAAAGACAAACTAGGTTTCTTTCCGCTCCACATCTCATATGGAGTCTTTGGAACCGATTTAGTTGGAACTTGATTTAGTGTGAAAGCAGCGGTTTCTAGGACGTAACCCCAAAAGGATATTGGAAGATCAACTTGACTCATTATTGATCGAACCATGTCTAACAAAGTCCGATTTCTCCTCTCGGACACACCATTCCATTGTGGTGTTCCGGGTGGAGTCAATTGTGAAACTATTCCACAATTCTTTAGATGATCATCAAATTCATGACCTAAGTATTCTCCACCTCGATCTGATTGAAGTGCCTTAATACTTTTGCCAAGTTGTTTTTCTACTTCATTTTGAAATATTCTAAATATCTCAAATGCTTCACTTTTATGTTTCATTAGGTAAACATACCCAAATCTACTATAATCATCAGTGAAGGTTATGAAGTATTGAAATCCTCCCCTAGCATTGCTACTTAATTGTCCGCATACATCGGAATGTATCAACCCCAATAAGCCGCTTGCCCTCTCACCTAATTTGGTAAAAGGTGTCTTAGTCATTTTCCCAAGAAGACATGACTCACAAGTATCATATGACGCAAGGTCACATGAACCCAAGAGACCGTCCCCATGGAGTTTTGAGATACGCTTCTCATTAATATGACCAAGACGGCAATGCTACAAATAAGAATGATTTACATCATTAGGTTTATATTTCTTATTTATATGATAGACATTTTCATTATTTTCATTCTTGACATCCAAGACATAAAGGCCATTAAATGAATTAGTAATACCATAAAGCACATCATTTAAATAAATAGAAAATTTCTTATTCTCAATAAGAAACTTAAAACCTTCATTATCCAAACAAGAAATTGAAACAATATTTCTACTTAAATTCGGTACATAATAGCAATTGTTCAAAACAAGTATTAAACCGGAAGGTAAAGTGACTTCATAAGTCCCTACGACTAATGAAGCAACTCTTGCTCCATTCCCCACGCGTAGGTCTACTTCACCCACTTTACGTAGTCTCATATTCTTTAGTCCGTGCACATTTAAACAAATGTGAGAACCACATCCGGTATCCAATACCCAAGAATCAGTGGTAGAAAGGAGAATATCTATCATATAGATACCTGAAGTCGACGCAGCCTTGCTGCCCTTCTTCTTCTTTTGCTCTTCCAAGAAAGCCTTGCAATTACGTTTCTAATGATCAATTTCTTGACAATGGAAACAGATTGCATCCTTTTATGAATCGGGTTTTGCCTCAGAAGCCTTGGCAACCTTTGCCTTGCTTATCTTGGGTTTGAAAACTTTCTTACCCTTTCCTTTGGCATTAGCCTTCTTCCCATCATGAACCAAGATCACGGGAGAACCTTTCTCCACAATCTTCATCTCCGCAGTTTTGAGCATCCCATGCAACTCGGAGAGATTCTTATCCATTCCATTCATGTTATAATTCATCACAAACTGATTATAACTTTTAGGCAATGAATTAAGAATGAGATCCGTGGCTAGCTCCAATGGGATTGGATAGCCAAGTTTCTCAAGGTGCTCAACATAACCTTTCATTTTCAGCATGTGAGGACTCACTTGTTGCCCTTCATTCATTTTGCAAGAAGTGAATGCAACTATGGTCTTGTACCTCTCTTGCCTAGCTTGCTCTTGAAACACGGATCTTAACTCCACGCCTATCTCATAGGCTTTCAAATGTTCCAAACTTTGTTGGAGTTTTGAGCACATAGTAGCAAGCATGAGGCAGCTTACATCTCTAGAATCATTACGATGTTTCTTGTAACTGTCTCTTTCTGCCCTAGGGGCAGTAGGTTCTGGTTCAGCAGGAAGTGGCCCATCGAGAATGTACAACTTATCTTCTTGCCTAAGAAAAATTCTTAGGCTACGGATCCAATCCATAAAGTTAGTACCATTCCCTTGGAGCTTATCTTTCTCAAGGATAGATCGCAACGAAACTGATTGAGTGTTGTTAGTCATTATCTACAATTATGCAAAATTTCCAAAATTTAATAAGTACCAATTTTCATTAAAGAAATAAACAATGTATTTTTCAAAAAAAATACTCCTACTAAATTATATAACCTTCTCATATATCCAATGTATAATATAATTTAAATGGGTTAAGATCCCGCTTTAATTTAATTTTAAGTCCGCTAAGGCGGATTACACAAAATCAAATTAATTAGGTAGACAACTCTTGTCAATCATATCTCATATGACTCTTAGTTCCTTTTATGAGATTCTTTGAGAAATCCAATTTCAAAAAGCATGTTTAATCTCATCTTTTGCCTAGGCTCAAAACTGTTTTGACGCCCAATTAAGTCCAACCATTTTAAACGTATAGTTAATGTGCCTCGCTAGGGCGTGCCCACACTATCTATCTTGCTCATACATAAATAAAGTCAATGCATCTCGCTAGGGCGAGTCTACATTAAATTCACCCATGTATTAACAAGTGTTTTAATCATGGCATGGCAATAAAGGACTTAAAACTTTCTTTTAAGGTTCATCACATATAGCATACAACACATTTATGAGCACATAATATAAACATGTTATGCATCAAGTTTAGCCACTAAATTAATCTCCATTAATTTAAGCATAATATTTATGTGTCATTAGTTTCTCTATAATTATGAGGATGAGACCTTTTTGAACTTTGGTTATCATCTTCCAAATCAAAACGACAAGAAGTGCGGCTGAAACTAAGCCATAAGGCATCCACAATTCCGCACTAATTCAAGAAACCAAGAAAGTAGTCCATGTGGCCGAAACTAGGCAATAGATGGTCTCGATGAACGTAGGACAATTGCATCCACAATTCCACATGGATCTCCAATCTTTGAATCAAGAACTTTGTTTCTCAATTTTAGCAATTATGAACTCTTCATAATTCTAATTTCGTTTTATCTTTGAAACTTTGATTGCGATCAAGTTTGGGAAACACAATCTCGATGAACGTAGATTAGCCATCCAAACCTCGAACCAATCTTGGAATCACAAGACTAAATCAAATAGGAAAATTAAACCCAAGATCCATACCCAAAACCCAAACCCTACCCCCACGCCAAACCCTAGGTCCGGCCGGGTCAAGGCTTGGGTCCGGTCGGACCCTTTGCGAAAAATCCAAATTTTTAAAGTTCCAAAATTTATCTCAAAATTGTTTTTCCCGATTCAATTAGGATTTGGTGTTCTTGGTGATCCAATCACCATGATCATCAAAACCTTGAATAAATGATTTATTCTTGAATCCCTAGAATATCAAAACTTTGATCCAATCAAAAATTGATAATCCAAACAATTTTAAATCCACCATAATTTTTATTGCGATTGAATAGTGCGATTAAAGTTTCTCAAACAATAACACATAAACATCATAATCTAATATTCATATCATGCTAGGCACATAAACAATTTATATACATACAACATGATCTAGTATTGAAATAATCAACATGAACAGGGCTCCACTGTTGGGTTTCGGAGTAACATGCGCAGCGGAAGATAGCATTTAAAATTTTATGAAACCCAAAGCCCATAGATCCATTCATATGATTAAATCAAATACAACAATATGAATACTAGAAAAGAAAAACTAACCCTTGATGACTTTAATTTCTAGCTTTTGAACTTGGTGGAGATTTTGAAGCTTGATCACAAAGGCAAGAACACGAACTTTGAAGATGATAAGCTTCACCCTCTAGCGGTATCCACACCACGAACGAATATCAAGGAACTTCTTGATCTTGGTTGCTAGACCAAATTATGAAACACACTTTCACAATTGCATGAACTATATGGAATTATGAATATTCTTGTTCTTCACTTTTGGGATCTTAGAACAAGAAAATAACCTCTCAATACCCTATGGAGGCACTCACAATCATATGTCTAATGGCTGCTTAAAGGATCCTTTTATAGGTCCTAATCCTTAACCCTTAAGGACTTAGGAACCATAAATCCCGTCACCAAATTAGGCAACAAGGAACTCTGGCCGACTTGACTGGCACGGTCGTGCCCTATAATCTGGCACGGTCGTGCCATCAGGTCCGCATGATTCCCCCAGGTCGACCATTTTCAGCACGGTCGTGCTTGTCTTCTTGGCACGGTCGTGCCAAACATGCCGACAGGTTTTGCCTTGGTTTGGATTTATGGCACGGCCGTGCCATTTTAAGGCGCACGACCGTGCCAGAGCCAAAATCTGACATTCTTCCATAATTCCAATTTAGTCCTTTATGATTCGTTCTATTTGTGTGTGACCCTCTAGGATTACACTAAGTTGGCAATGGACTCAAACATGAACCCATAAGATATGATTAGGTTCTAGAAAAACGTCATACCTACCCAAATAGTGTAACTAGATACAAGTTCGCATTCCTTTTAGAACATGTCACAATCCCTTTGTCCACGATGTGATTGAACACAAGTCATGGTCAACAAGTCAACTTGTTTTGTTCAATACTTTCTCGATTCCGAATATGTTGATAATCTAAATGACATTGATCTAATCAATTCATTTGAGTCCGGCCGAAAATTTTCATCAACATCATTCCTACGAGAGGCCTAAGCTTGACATCTCTCCGAAGAGGGAAAAATCCATTTAGCTTATTACTCTTCCCTACGTGAATCCGATTGCCAATCATACCCTTTATAACTACCCGGTTAAAGGTAGCGTTTGAATATGTCAAACATAATGTTCATCAAGTGGAAGACTATAATAACTTCATGTCTAAGAATTCGAATGACATAACTAATATGAGATATATGTACGACATAGACCATGACATAAATCTCATACAGCGGGTCATGTCCTGTACCTTGTTCCAAACAAGTACCCATAAATCTAACATGATCATCCCATGATCATTTAGCCTTTATACTAGTGCTTAACAAGTACTAGGGACGGAGATTATTATAAGTAAACATGAACAACAATAATAATCAAAACATCTCTTTATTGATATGAAATAAATGATAACAATTACAACGTTTGTCAAACGTGCCTAGGGCACCACTACCAACACTAGCCATGAGAGCCCGTGAATGCACCAACGAGCAAATGGCTCGAGTCTTCCACACCACTTTAGATGGAATTGCCCTCCGTTGGTTTTTGAGTTTAGATCCCTCCGAACGAGAGACGTGTGAACAAATCTCCACTACTTTCTGTGAGAAGTATCAGTCGAACCTAGATTGGCACGTCAACCGTACTGATTTAGAGAACACCATGCAGAGACCCGGCGAGCCTATTTATGACTTCTACAAGAGGTGGAACCATAAGGTAGCGGAAGTTTAATACCCTCCTAAGGCAAAGGAACAAAAGCAAATCTTCTTCAAATGCTTGTTGCCCGAGCTTAGGGTAGCGATTGGTAATGGGTACTTTCTCGATCTGTGGGAAATGGTCGATGCTAGGGTCAGACATGAAGCCGGCATTACTTGTGTTGTTAAAGAAGCTGCCAAAACAGGAAGCTCTTCCTTCCGCTACAAAGCTCCGACAAGTACCGCTCCTAGATCTAAAGAGGTCGCCGGTCAAGTGAATATGGTGACAACTCCGCCTTTGATGCCCAAGCAGTTACAAGCAGCTTTCCACGAAAACAAGATCATTTCGATGACTTCGGCATGCCTACTAGCAAAGTGTTTGAAGTATTGATGAAGAAAGGCTTGGTCAAACCTGTAACGTCCATCCTTAATCTCGTTAAATATTTGACTTATTTGTTAAATTTTTGACTTGCTTGTTAAATTCTTGGCTAGCATATTTATATGCTATTTTATTTGAGTTAATTATTTAACTACTTTAGAAAATTAAGGTGGTTAAATGTCAAAGTTAAAAGTTTAGGGGCCTTTTTGTCAAAGTTAGAACTTGAGGGGCCTAGTAGCAATTCTTGGAAAGTTCCAAGTATATAATGTGTTGCCTGAGAAAGGCAATTCATTTTTCTCAAACCTTCTCGCTCTTTCTCTCTGTTTCATAATAGGGAGTTCAGTTTTACCCTATTCTCGACTCCTCGAGCTTAATTATCCCTCTGTTCGTGATTCTGGTCCCGGATAAATATTCGTGGCGTTGAATAGAGCGTTCCAGACCGATCAGAAATTTATTTGGGTCAACTTGAATTTTGACTAGGTAAGTTATTAGCTCCCCCTTACTTGTAATAACATGCATATATGTTATTCCCGCTACTTGTTCTTGTTAAAATTGTGTTTTGAGCAATTTTTGTGATACTTGTAATTTTGGGACGAAGGGAGTATAAACATACTGCGTATGAATGAAAGAAACTTAAAGAAAAAAATGTTTAAACTTGGTTAGCCTCCTGGGTGTGTTAAACATTAATAGGAAAATTACTCCTATTCGTGAGACGGTAAAATAGTAACTTGATTTAAATATTATTAGAAAAATTGTACCATTATTTGTGGTACGGGGAAATGAATGGAAGTATCCCTAAATGGGTATAGTAGTATAATATAAAATTGTACTTATACTTTTGGGGACGGTGAAATATTAAATTGGAATAAAAGAGAATTATTCTATTACTTGTGGGACGGTGATAAATTAATAAAGTGTCCCTATAGAAGTGTTCTGAATATGTTAAAATGCACTCTTGAATGTTAGAAAATGTATTCGATTACTAACGATACATATACGTGAAGTATGACTGTGTCTAGGTACAATGTGACCTATTCTACTACGTGTTTAGAGTCTAAGGTATTGGGCTCTATTTGATAGTAATGGTATAGTGATAGACACTTTAATGTGTTAAACGTGATATGAATATGTACGTGCAAACTTGGCATGTGACAAAATGATATACCCTACTACTTGACTGAAGTCTGTTATAAATGGGCTCTTACTTGGATTGATCGTGTTACATGGACACTTATGTGCCATAGTTAAACTTGATGGGTATTCGCCATAATTGAGTACGTGTACTTATATTCTCGTGAGCACATGATACATGATTACATGGTGCATAAAGAGTAGTCCACTAATAAGGGACTGAGTTCTGTTCTGTAGTTCAAGTAAACATCTACTTGTGCATTCTTGGTGAGTCCAGCTGGTTCTCCTTGCTTGTTCGAAAATATATAGGTTCACGCTTGTCGCGAGAGTTGGGGTTTAAGTGACAATCGGGTCCCTATGTATTTCCGCCCGACCCCTTACTACTGGCCATAGTAAGGGCATAGCTTCACTGGTTAGAGCAATAAGCCTGACCTAAGTGAATGCTAAACTCCCGTCCCGAACACCACGTGGATCTTTTTATTGTGGATGACACTGGTTACCAGGTCTTCTTATATACTGTTCTCCTGTCCTGTTCACCACGTGGATCTTGTTATTGTGGATGGCACTGGTTACCAGGTCTCCTTATATACTGCATAGCAGTTCCTGTTCCTGTTCTTGGTTGTCCTCAGCTAGAAAAGCATCGACAACAAATGGTATTCTTGGGAGAAATAAGGAAGGATTCAGGTACAATGCGTGATAGGCCTATGTGCATCTTGTGAGATGGTCTAGCCTCTCGCACTACTTGATTACTTGTTACCTGAACCTTTCTTGAGCTTGATTACTTGTTGAGTTGGCTTAGCCTCTCCTATACTTGTTACTAGATGATACTTGATATATGATTACTTGAGTATCTACTTGTATTGCATGATAACATGACATATAGTTGCATGTTAATAGCTTACTGAGATTTATCTCACCCTTTATTTGTTTAATTGTTTCCCCCCCCAGGAAAGCAGGGGATAGTACGCAGTGAGGCTCGACTTAGCTGGGAACTTACTCAGCAGGATGTTCTTGTTTGAGACTAGTGTCCTTTTATACTTTGGTAAGGACGATCTTGTATGAGTTATTAAACTCTGAGCTTGTATTGGGGTAGTATTTGTTGTCCCTAGACATTTCTTGTTGCTAGCTTATTTGCTAGGCATGTCTTCCGCTGTATGTAACCATTTTGGTTTAAATTTTCTTGGTCTAGAACTCGTGTGAGCTATCTTAGCTCCCTACTCTTGAGTATATATATCATGTCAGTTTTGTTTTTAACAGGTATTGTTCCTGTTTCCCGTTAGTTTGTTGTTTCTTGTTAGTTACGCGCACCAGGTTCGAGGTTCTATTAAGGAATCCCGGGACTTGGGGCGTGTCAGGGTGGTATCAAAGCCTGGTTTAGCTCTTAGCCTGGATAGGGTCTATGGCCTAGGTTAGGTTAGTTTTGGGTGTGCTACTAACGTCGAGTGCTTCGTTAGTTGTTGTTATACCAGGCATAGGACTGGTGTTGATAGTGTTGATCCAATTGGATTAGATGATTTGAGAATCGAGAGCGCGAGTCTTTAAAGACTTAGGCGTATCTATCTTGTCTTGTGGACATTGTTTCGTGCTATATATGCATGCTTGTCCTTATCTCGTGAATTACGTAGAAGTATATTCTCTAGTAAGAGACTACATGCTTGATATCGTTATGTATAAGAGCTTGATAGAAGTGTGGGTGATAACACCCTATACGTTCTATGTTAATTTGGTCGTGTCACCGGTATGGGACATTGATGTGATACGTGTTATGGCTTGGCTCTTACGTGTTATGATTTGGCTTTCTATGTGTTAGGCCAATCTTGTTTACCATAATAGATGGTAATTAATTCTCTGCTAGTATGCTTGACTATTTATGTGAGCATGATAGTTTTATGCATAACCTTTATGTTCTGCATTGAAAGTCTAGAAAGGGTTCTTGAGATTGTACTGGGTATTTAACCTATGTGATTGACAGTGGAGTTTCTATACCAAACCAGATGGATGTATCCATTCTTGATGAGAAACTTGGATTATCTTGAGTTGTGACAGTGCGAATACAGTGCTGGCATCTGGATTAATGTTCTTGACATCGATTGAGTTAAACGAGTTGAAGATTCAACTTGAGAATTCTTGATAGAAGATATATCTACCTTGTAGTGGATGTCTGAAATGAGTATCTGTGTTGACCTATAAGTGGAAACAACCAAGGTACGTGTGTTCTTGAGATTTCTTGGTCTTGTTAGAGATTCATGAATGAATTTCGAAGGCAGCTCCATTGTTAACTATTTGACACCGAGAGCTACATCTTTTGATGGATTGTCTTGATGGATTGATATACGTAAAGTCAGTTCTGAATATTGAAACGATGGATAACCACGACTTCAGTATTTGAGATTGCTTAGTGGATTTGACTAGTATTACAGTGATCTGGAGGATATGACCAGTTCTATGATTTCTAGTGGATATGTCAAGTTTCACCGATATAGTGGATTGACTAATCGAGTCTGTTTGACTTTACGTGTTTTGATGTTATAATTGATACATCTAAATTGCATAGAATATTTGTGAGTATCTGTGCATAGTCGTGATGTTCTTGAGTTCTATTTGTTGATTATATATGTTATAATTTTGATCTAGTAAAAATTCGAGGACGAATTTTCTTTAAGGTGGGGAGGATGTAACGCCCATCCTTAATCTCGTTAAATATTTGACTTATTTGTTAAATTTTTGACTTGCTTGTTAAATTCTTGGCTAGCATATTTATATGCTATTTTATTTGAGTTAATTATTTAACTACTTTAGAAAATTAAGGTGGTTAAATGTCAAAGTTAAAAGTTTAGGGGCCTTTTTGTCAAAGTTAGAACTTGAGGGGCCTAGTAGCAATTCTTGGAAAGTTCCAAGTATATAATGTGTTGCCTGAGAAAGGCAATTCATTTTTCTCAAACCTTCTCGCTCTTTCTCTCTGTTTCATAATAGGGAGTTCAGTTTTACCCTATTCTCGACTCCTCGAGCTTAATTATCCCTCTGTTCGTGATTCTGGTCCCGGATAAATATTCGTGGCGTTGAATAGAGCGTTCCAGACCGATCAGAAATTTATTTGGGTCAACTTGAATTTTGACTAGGTAAGTTATTAGCTCCCCCTTACTTGTAATAACATGCATATATGTTATTCCCGCTACTTGTTCTTGTTAAAATTGTGTTTTGAGCAATTTTTGTGATACTTGTAATTTTGGGACGAAGGGAGTATAAACATACTGCGTATGAATGAAAGAAACTTAAAGAAAAAAATGTTTAAACTTGGTTAGCCTCCTGGGTGTGTTAAACATTAATAGGAAAATTACTCCTATTCGTGAGACGGTAAAATAGTAACTTGATTTAAATATTATTAGAAAAATTGTACCATTATTTGTGGTACGGGGAAATGAATGGAAGTATCCCTAAATGGGTATAGTAGTATAATATAAAATTGTACTTATACTTTTGGGGACGGTGAAATATTAAATTGGAATAAAAGAGAATTATTCTATTACTTGTGGGACGGTGATAAATTAATAAAGTGTCCCTATAGAAGTGTTCTGAATATGTTAAAATGCACTCTTGAATGTTAGAAAATGTATTCGATTACTAACGATACATATACGTGAAGTATGACTGTGTCTAGGTACAATGTGACCTATTCTACTACGTGTTTAGAGTCTAAGGTATTGGGCTCTATTTGATAGTAATGGTATAGTGATAGACACTTTAATGTGTTAAACGTGATATGAATATGTACGTGCAAACTTGGCATGTGACAAAATGATATACCCTACTACTTGACTGAAGTCTGTTATAAATGGGCTCTTACTTGGATTGATCGTGTTACATGGACACTTATGTGCCATAGTTAAACTTGATGGGTATTCGCCATAATTGAGTACGTGTACTTATATTCTCGTGAGCACATGATACATGATTACATGGTGCATAAAGAGTAGTCCACTAATAAGGGACTGAGTTCTGTTCTGTAGTTCAAGTAAACATCTACTTGTGCATTCTTGGTGAGTCCAGCTGGTTCTCCTTGCTTGTTCGAAAATATATAGGTTCACGCTTGTCGCGAGAGCTGGGGTTTAAGTGACAATCGGGTCCCTATGTATTTCCGCCCGACCCCTTACTACTGGCCATAGTAAGGGCATAGCTTCACTGGTTAGAGCAATAAGCCTGACCTAAGTGAATGCTAAACTCCCGTCCCGAACACCACGTGGATCTTTTTATTGTGGATGACACTGGTTACCAGGTCTTCTTATATACTGTTCTCCTGTCCTGTTCACCACGTGGATCTTGTTATTGTGGATGGCACTGGTTACCAGGTCTCCTTATATACTGCATAGCAGTTCCTGTTCCTGTTCTTGGTTGTCCTCAGCTAGAAAAGCATCGACAACAAATGGTATTCTTGGGAGAAATAAGGAAGGATTCAGGTACAATGCGTGATAGGCCTATGTGCATCTTGTGAGATGGTCTAGCCTCTCGCACTACTTGATTACTTGTTACCTGAACCTTTCTTGAGCTTGATTACTTGTTGAGTTGGCTTAGCCTCTCCTATACTTGTTACTAGATGATACTTGATATATGATTACTTGAGTATCTACTTGTATTGCATGATAACATGACATATAGTTGCATGTTAATAGCTTACTGAGATTTATCTCACCCTTTATTTGTTTAATTGTTTCCCCCCCCAGGAAAGCAGGGGATAGTACGCAGTGAGGCTCGACTTAGCTGGGAACTTACTCAGCAGGATGTTCTTGTTTGAGACTAGTGTCCTTTTATACTTTGGTAAGGACGATCTTGTATGAGTTATTAAACTCTGAGCTTGTATTGGGGTAGTATTTGTTGTCCCTAGACATTTCTTGTTGCTAGCTTATTTGCTAGGCATGTCTTCCGCTGTATGTAACCATTTTGGTTTAAATTTTCTTGGTCTAGAACTCGTGTGAGCTATCTTAGCTCCCTACTCTTGAGTATATATATCATGTCAGTTTTGTTTTTAACAGGTATTGTTCCTGTTTCCCGTTAGTTTGTTGTTTCTTGTTAGTTACGCGCACCAGGTTCGAGGTTCTATTAAGGAATCCCGGGACTTGGGGCGTGTCAGGGTGGTATCAAAGCCTGGTTTAGCTCTTAGCCTGGATAGGGTCTATGGCCTAGGTTAGGTTAGTTTTGGGTGTGCTACTAACGTCGAGTGCTTCGTTAGTTGTTGTTATACCAGGCATAGGACTGGTGTTGATAGTGTTGATCCAATTGGATTAGATGATTTGAGAATCGAGAGCGCGAGTCTTTAAAGACTTAGGCGTATCTATCTTGTCTTGTGGACATTGTTTCGTGCTATATATGCATGCTTGTCCTTATCTCGTGAATTACGTAGAAGTATATTCTCTAGTAAGAGACTACATGCTTGATATCGTTATGTATAAGAGCTTGATAGAAGTGTGGGTGATAACACCCTATACGTTCTATGTTAATTTGGTCGTGTCACCGGTATGGGACATTGATGTGATACGTGTTATGGCTTGGCTCTTACGTGTTATGATTTGGCTTTCTATGTGTTAGGCCAATCTTGTTTACCATAATAGATGGTAATTAATTCTCTGCTAGTATGCTTGACTATTTATGTGAGCATGATAGTTTTATGCATAACCTTTATGTTCTGCATTGAAAGTCTAGAAAGGGTTCTTGAGATTGTACTGGGTATTTAACCTATGTGATTGACAGTGGAGTTTCTATACCAAACCAGATGGATGTATCCATTCTTGATGAGAAACTTGGATTATCTTGAGTTGTGACAGTGCGAATACAGTGCTGGCATCTGGATTAATGTTCTTGACATCGATTGAGTTAAACGAGTTGAAGATTCAACTTGAGAATTCTTGATAGAAGATATATCTACCTTGTAGTGGATGTCTGAAATGAGTATCTGTGTTGACCTATAAGTGGAAACAACCAAGGTACGTGTGTTCTTGAGATTTCTTGGTCTTGTTAGAGATTCATGAATGAATTTCGAAGGCAGCTCCATTGTTAACTATTTGACACCGAGAGCTACATCTTTTGATGGATTGTCTTGATGGATTGATATACGTAAAGTCAGTTCTGAATATTGAAACGATGGATAACCACGACTTCAGTATTTGAGATTGCTTAGTGGATTTGACTAGTATTACAGTGATCTGGAGGATATGACCAGTTCTATGATTTCTAGTGGATATGTCAAGTTTCACCGATATAGTGGATTGACTAATCGAGTCTGTTTGACTTTACGTGTTTTGATGTTATAATTGATACATCTAAATTGCATAGAATATTTGTGAGTATCTGTGCATAGTCGTGATGTTCTTGAGTTCTATTTGTTGATTATATATGTTATAATTTTGATCTAGTAAAAATTCGAGGACGAATTTTCTTTAAGGTGGGGAGGATGTAACGCCCATCCTTAATCTCGTTAAATATTTGACTTATTTGTTAAATTTTTGACTTGCTTGTTAAATTCTTGGCTAGCATATTTATATGCTATTTTATTTGAGTTAATTATTTAACTACTTTAGAAAATTAAGGTGGTTAAATGTCAAAGTTAAAAGTTTAGGGGCCTTTTTGTCAAAGTTAGAACTTGAGGGGCCTAGTAGCAATTCTTGGAAAGTTCCAAGTATATAATGTGTTGCCTGAGAAAGGCAATTCATTTTTCTCAAACCTTCTCGCTCTTTCTCTCTGTTTCATAATAGGGAGTTCAGTTTTACCCTATTCTCGACTCCTCGAGCTTAATTATCCCTCTGTTCGTGATTCTGGTCCCGGATAAATATTCGTGGCGTTGAATAGAGCGTTCCAGACCGATCAGAAATTTATTTGGGTCAACTTGAATTTTGACTAGGTAAGTTATTAGCTCCCCCTTACTTGTAATAACATGCATATATGTTATTCCCGCTACTTGTTCTTGTTAAAATTGTGTTTTGAGCAATTTTTGTGATACTTGTAATTTTGGGACGAAGGGAGTATAAACATACTGCGTATGAATGAAAGAAACTTAAAGAAAAAAATGTTTAAACTTGGTTAGCCTCCTGGGTGTGTTAAACATTAATAGGAAAATTACTCCTATTCGTGAGACGGTAAAATAGTAACTTGATTTAAATATTATTAGAAAAATTGTACCATTATTTGTGGTACGGGGAAATGAATGGAAGTATCCCTAAATGGGTATAGTAGTATAATATAAAATTGTACTTATACTTTTGGGGACGGTGAAATATTAAATTGGAATAAAAGAGAATTATTCTATTACTTGTGGGACGGTGATAAATTAATAAAGTGTCCCTATAGAAGTGTTCTGAATATGTTAAAATGCACTCTTGAATGTTAGAAAATGAATTCGATTACTAACGATACATATACGTGAAGTATGACTGTGTCTAGGTACAATGTGACCTATTCTACTACGTGTTTAGAGTCTAAGGTATTGGGCTCTATTTGATAGTAAGGGTATAGTGATAGACACTTTAATGTGTTAAACGTGATATGAATATGTACGTGCAAACTTGGCATGTGACAAAATGATATACCCTACTACTTGACTGAAGTCTGTTATAAATGGGCTCTTACTTGGATTGATCGTGTTACATGGACACTTATGTGCCATAGTTAAACTTGATGGGTATTCGCCATAATTGAGTACGTGTACTTATATTCTCGTGAGCACATGATACATGATTACATGGTGCATAAAGAGTAGTCCACTAATAAGGGACTGAGTTCTGTTCTGTAGTTCAAGTAAACATCTACTTGTGCATTCTTGGTGAGTCCAGCTGGTTCTCCTTGCTTGTTCGAAAATATATAGGTTCACGCTTGTCGCGAGAGCTGGGGTTTAAGTGACAATCGGGTCCCTATGTATTTCCGCCCGACCCCTTACTACTGGCCATAGTAAGGGCATAGCTTCACTGGTTAGAGCAATAAGCCTGACCTAAGTGAATGCTAAACTCCCGTCCCGAACACCACGTGGATCTTGTTATTGTGGATGACACTGGTTACCAGGTCTTCTTATATACTGTTCTCCTGTCCTGTTCACCGCGTGGATCTTGTTATTGTGGATGGCACTGGTTACCAGGTCTCCTTATATACTGCATAGCAGTTCCTGTTCCTGTTCTTGGTTGTCCTCAGCTAGAAAAGCATCGACAACAAATGGTATTCTTGGGAGAAATAAGGAAGGATTCAGGTACAATGCGTGATAGGCCTATGTGCATCTTGTGAGATGGTCTAGCCTCTCGCACTACTTGATTACTTGTTACCTGAACCTTTCTTGAGCTTGATTATTTGTTGAGTTGGCTTAGCCTCTCCTATACTTGTTACTAGATGATACTTGATATATGATTACTTGAGTATCTACTTGTATTGCATGATAACATGACATATAGTTGCATGTTAATAGCTTACTGAGATTTATCTCACCCTTTATTTGTTTAATTGTTTCCCCCCCCCCCAGGAAAGCAGGGGATAGTACGCAGTGAGGCTCGACTTAGCTGGGAACTTACTCAGCAGGATGTTCTTGTTTGAGACTAGTGTCCTTTTATACTTTGGTAAGGACGATCTTGTATGAGTTATTAAACTCTGAGCTTGTATTGGGGTAGTATTTGTTGTCCCTAGACAGTTCTTGTTGCTAGCTTATTTGCTAGGCATGTCTTCCGCTGTATGTAACCATTTTGGTTTAAATTTTCTTGGTCTAGAACTCGTGTGAGCTATCTTAGCTCCCTACTCTTGAGTATATATATCATGTCAGTTTTGTTTTTAACAGGTATTGTTCCTGTTTCTCGTTAGTTTGTTGTTTCTTGTTAGTTACGCGCACCAGGTTCGAGGTTCTATTAAGGAATCCCGGGACTTGGGGCGTGTCAAAACCACTTGAGAACTTTGAAACCATCAACAAGAAGGTTAATCTTGATGCAAACAAGTTCTACAAGTACCACAAGTACATTGGCCACACAACCGATGACTGCGTGCAACTCAAGCGTGTCATCCAAAAGCTCATAGCTGATGGAAAGATTGAGAAACCTAAAGGTAGGAACACCATAGCAAACCCGCTCCCTAACAATGGTGGTGTCAACATGGTCGAGGTCATCAGAGGCGACATCGGCATTCTCAAGATGGTAGATGCCTTTACCGAACTGGGGCTAGACATGAATGCTCTATTCGGAGGACTAGTCAAGATCGGGTTGATAATTCCTGTGTAATGCGGATTCCAATAGCCTAAACGTGGGTGTGATATGTCTAAGTTTTGCTACTACCATAGAGTGTCCGGAAACACCAACAACGAGCGCTTTACCATCAAGCGAGTTGTACAGAAACTGATCAAGGACAATGTCATTGCGGACCCAAGAAAGATTATCGCCATGGATGTCAATATGGTGGAAATAACTGGAGATGATACTAGCATCTTAGAAATGGTCGAAGCCTTCAAGAAACTACAGTTGGATATAAACTCCTTGTTCCGTGGTTTATCAAGAATGGGGCTGCTCAAACCGTTAAAAGGCTATGAGTCTCATCCGAACAGTGATCTGACGAGGTTCTGCAACTTCCATAACATCACCGGGCATACCACCGATGAATGCTCACAGCTAAAGCGTGCATTACAGAAGTTGATCAAAGACCAAGTGCTAACCGATCCAAGGGAAGTTATAGCCAAGATTGAAGAAGAGAAACAGATGGACGTCTCAGATTTAGCTGACGCCTTTGGAAGGCTAGGGATCACCATGACCGGTATGCTCGAACGGCTATTAGCAAGGGGCTTACTCAAGAGACTCGAAAACTACTGCATACCATTCTCCGACGATCCGACGAAGTCCTATGACTACCATCAAATTACCGGTCACACCACCGAAGATTGCACTGCATTAAAAAAGTCAATTCAAAGGTTGATCAACAAGGGTTCCATAAAAGACCCTAGACTTTATTTAGATATAGATGATGTAGCTCCTAAGCTCGATGATCTGACCAAACCTATTGTGGCAGACTCTGAGACTTATAGTAATGATGCTTGTACCTCCAAATTCATTAATGATAGTAACTCTTCTTGTTTTATGCTGTCGTTAGATGAACTATCTTTAGAAGCTTCTCTCCTCGGAGAAGACAACTCCCCTCCACTTAAATCTCCACCACTATCTATAGCCAAAATCTTTACAGAATCCGCCAAAAATCCACAGTCTCCATATAACATGCGAGAAAAAATCAACCTACTCACAAGGTCTGGAAAGATCTATCAGTCAGACCCCAAGGGTACAAAGAAGGTCTTCAACAAAGAGTCAAAATCATCAGACCTTGAGAAAGAGGACCCCATCCTCACGCAGCTAAAATAAACACAAGCTCACATCTCTCTGTGGTCCCTACTCACTTCATCTCTAGCTCACCGGCAGATGCTCGAGAAGAACTTGGCCACTACTATGGTTCCATCGGACACAACTCCCGAGAATGTCACACAAATGATCGGCAACATTCACTTCGAGAATATCATCACCTTCTCAGAGCTTGATGAGCTGCCATTTGGCATTGATCATAACGAACCCCTGCACATTCTGGTCGAGATCAGTGGGAAGAAAATTCCTTGAGCCTTTGTGGACAACGGATCTGCCATCAATGTACTGCTGTGAATACGTGAAGTTGAAAATCGAGAGTCGCCACATTGTTTTATTTGTAGTTAAAACATTGGGAAAACCATTTATGAGAATAATAGGGTTCGGGGGTCAAATTACAAAAAGAGAAGAATATTAAGTTATCACTCCTATTGCCCGATGAATCGGTCTTTCTATCATGATCAATGTGTGTGTGTGTGTATGTTAGTGATTGAGACCGGATCCAAAGATTGCCTACATTATTCTCATTATGAGAAGCTCAGGTCAGTGTAGTTCATTGATGAATTAGAATGGGAAGAGATGAAGCGGGATCATGCATATAGAGGGGGAAGATCAGGGTTAGAAGTAGTTCCTAGTTCGTATTAGGGTTTGATGAAACCCCAGGATCATCATAGGCTATGGCATGTGCACATAAAGAGGGATTACAATCCTAGATCTAGCATATTATGTATGTATAAGACTTAGATCTAGCATAATAGTTAGAACATCATGAATACATATGAATGAACATATAAACATGAAGATCACTACCCTAAATATAGCATTATGTTATGAATCTAAGCTAAAAACACGAAGAACACGTGAAGAACATATGAATATAGATGTATAGACATAATGAACACATGCATAATATAAGTAATATGTGACCTAGATCTAATGCGGGTTTCGTGGAAACCCTAGATCATCATCAGTGAAGAACACGAACGATGAACAAAACCCTAGATCTAGCAATATATGAAAGAATATAATAGATCTAAGTAGTTAAGTAGTAAGAACGTGTTACCAAACCGATTAAAGAGGCTTCGAAGGTTAAATATTCAATCCTTTAGTTGAATGCGGTGATGAATCTCTTTGATCAAAGCAAGATCGAAGACATGGTTTGAGAGGGTTTTGAGAGGGAGAGAGAGAGAGGCTGGGAAGAGCTTCTGTTAGCTTTTTCCCGTGGGTTTGAGGTGTGATCAAATGCTGAGAGGAGAGGCCTATTTATAGGAAAAAACCTAGAAATCAGGGATGTGACCGCACGGCCTGGAGGGAGCCGTACGGAGGTGAGGAAGCCGTACGGTGATGATCTTCGGATTCCGTGCTTATCAAGATCTCATCGAATACTTATCAGTTTGTTCACGGGATTTGTCCATTATCCTGATGGAATTCGATCTACAACTGATTTCGTCTATCAGGGAGTCTGGGAATCTGTCGGATAAGTCCCTGTCAGGTTATAATTGCCTAAAAGGTCCTTGGAGGCTCCTAAACGTCTAAGAATTCCTCTAACTTCAGATCGGGTACTAACAGTAGCCCCTCGGCGACGCTTCTTATAAGGCATGGAGGGTCATCAATTAAGAAAGGAACCGATATGAAACAAGTGTTCCAAATCGGGGGAGAGAAGTGAGCGGTGACCAGGTTGGTCAAACGGCTGAACCAAAGTCAGGCTACCTATGTATCCAAATGGAATCAAGCCAATCGTAGTTCGAGAATATGAGGGAGAAAGAAACGAGACATCGTCTTTTCGCTGGGGGATAGATAAACATTCGTCAAGCAATAAACTCATGTGGACCCTACTGGGGAGAAAGAAAAAGAAACAAACATCATTGAGCAATAAAGTCGTTGCAGATGGACTTTACAGAAACGAATCATCGTAGAGAAATAAAGTCGTTGCAGATAGACTTTATGTAACGCCCGTCCTAATTCTTGTTAAATTCTTAACTTGCATATTTATATGCTATTTTATTTGAGTTAATTATTTAACTAATTGAGCAAGTTTAAGTCCTAATTGTTTAAGTTGAAACATTAGGGTCATTTGTAAAAATTAAAATTTAGGGGCTTAAATGCTCAAAGTGAAACTTGTGGGCCTTTTTGTCAAAATTGAAACTTGGAGGGCCTAATTTCAAATCTTGAAAACTTGATAAGTATAAAACTTATGTTTGCCTTTTCCCAGAGGAGGTTTATCCCAAAAGTTGTCTCTCTCTCGTACTTTCCTCTGTTTCATAAAAGAAAAGTTAGGGTTTACCCTATTCTTGACTCCTCTTGCTTGATTATGCCTCTGTTCGAAAATCCGACTTTGTATAAACGATCAGGGCGGTGAGTAGAGCATTTCCTGCCAAACAGAAATTAGTTTGAGTAAACTTGATTTCGGACTAGGTAAGTCACTAGATCCCCCTTGCTTGTAATAACATGCCTATATGTTATTCTTGATACTTGTGCTTGTTAATTTCGTGTTTGGGGTAATTTTTGTGATACTTGTAATTTTGGGACGAAGGGAGTAATTTTATACTATATGTACATACAGAGAATATGAACCTAAAATGGGTTTGTAAGTGTTAAGGAAAATTATACTCCTACTCGTGAGACGGTAAAATATTAACTTGATTTAAATGTTATTAGAAAAATTGTACCATTATTTGTGGTACGGGGAAATGAATGGAAGTATCCCTAAATGAGTATATTAGTATATTAGAAAATTATACTTATACTTTTGGGACGGTGAAATATTTAAATAGAATAATGGAATAATTATTCTATTATTTGTGGGACGGTAAAAAGGATAAAATAAACTTGAAAGTAATGTTTTGAACTTGTTTGTATGTCCTGTGTATTGCCTAAGTATTAGTAAAAGTATACTCCTACGCTTGGGACGGGTGAATTTGAGCTTGTTAAATGAATGGATAAGAATTTGGTTTTCTAGTTTGCTGGGGAGTTCTTGGCCCAATTTGGTTCTGGGCGACCGCCCAAAGGGGCTATGGGCGACCGCCCAAATGATCAGGGTTTTTGGTTCTAAATGTCTAGTCTGGGCGACCGCCCAGGTGGGGAGTGGGCGACCGTCCAAGTCCCCTGTTTCACAAATGTGGTTTAAACTCAAATGAAATGAAACCTTACCCCTCCTAAGGCATAGAGCCTTAGTATAAGATGTCCTAGCAAGTGTATATGTACCTTTTGGGACATTAGAACTTGGTCTTGAACATGAGTACTCATAGAATTAAAATGAGAACTTGAGCCTAAGAGTAAGAACTCTTTTAATTGTCTTAAAAGTGCTATGAACAAGCACTAATGTGTTATGTGTCTTGATTCCAATGTTTGTGTACCTTGGGGGCACTAGAACAATGTCTTGAGCTTGAACATCCAAAATATAGGATTAAGAACTTGCAAGTATGAGATGTATAACTCATCTACTTAGCTTGAACTTGAAGTATAAGACAATTAAATCTTGTACATGACTTGAATATCCAAAGATTGGAATAATAACTTGAGTATAAGATAATTAATTCTTGTACATGTATTGAACATCCAAAGAATTGGATTAAGAACTTGAATGTAAGATGATAAAATCTTATACATGTCTTGAAACCAATACGTGTGTATGGTAATGAACTTGAAAGTGCTATGAACAAGCACTAATGTGTTAGAACTATCCTTGATGTGTATGTGCAAATCTTGCACATAATTACTTGATAGAATGTGGCTTGTTGACTACTTGATACATGGTATGAATAACCAAAGAGTTGGAATATAGAACTAGATAGAGAATGAACAACTCTAAGACATACTTGAATCTAATACGTGTGTATTGAAAGTGCTATGAACAAGCACTAATGTGTTAGTAATTAGTTTTAATCGTGCATATACTCAATGAAGTATATAAAGTATAAAGAAGATATCTTGTTCTTGAGTTGAGTTCCTAAAGAATGAGGGACTAGTGTAATACGAAGATAATTCATATAACTATGCATCCTACGATTTAAGTCAACAAGAATGATTATAGAACACAATATGTGTTAGAAAATGTATTCGATTATTAACGATACATATACGCGAGATATGATTGTGACTAGGTACATTATGACCTATTCGACTACGTGCTTAGAGTCTAAGATGTTGGTCTCTACTTGAAAGTAAGGGTATCGTGATAGACACATTAGTGTGTTAAAGGTTATATGAATATGTACGTGCAAATATTTCATATGACAAAGTAATATAGTATGACATACCCTACTACTTGGTTGGGGTCTGTTATTAATAGACTCTAATTTGGCTTGATTGTGTTACGTGGACACATTATGTGCCATTGTTATACTGATTTGTATTCGCAAATATAGCATACGTGTACTTGTATTTTGTGAGCACATGATTACATGGTTCCTGAAGAGCTAGTCCACTACTTTTGGACTTAGTTCTATACTCTTGTAGTTCAAGTAAACATCTACTTGTGCATTCTTGTGTGAGTCCAGCTGGTCACCTTGCTTGCTCGGAGATGTATAGGTTCACGCTTATCATGAGGCTGGGGCCAAAGTGATAATCGGGTGCCTATGTATATGCGCTTGACCCCTTATTACAGGCCATAGTAAGGGCATAACTTCCTTTATTAGAGCAATACGCCTGATAAAAGTGAATGCTAAACTCGTGAACACCTCGTGAATCTTGTTCTTGTTAGTGACACTGGTTACCGGGTCCTCTTGTATACTGCACAGCAGCAACTTGACTGATCGTGATTTGTCATCTGCAATAAGCAACGACAACAATGGTTTACTTGGGAGGAATAAGGTTGGAATATCCTTTGTAACGTGATAGTTTAGCCTTACGTGTTAGCTACTTGATGAGTTGGCTTAGCCTCTCATATACTTGTTACTTGATGACATCTTGAGCATGATTACTTGATAATCTTCTTGATTTGCATGATTACATGATAACATGCTATGTACTTGTATCTAGTAACTTACTGAGATTTATCTCACCCCGTTCCTTGTTTATTTGTTTCCCCCCCCAGGAAAGCAAGTGGTAATACGTTGTGAGGCTCGACTTAGCAGGGGCCTACTTGGTAGGTTGTTCTTGTGGGGGATTGTTATCCTTTCCAGTTTTGGTGAGGATGATTTGGTATCAGTTGTTTAGACTCAGTATATTGGGTAGACTTGTATAGTTCTTGTAATTCCAGCTTATGTGCTAGGCATGTTTTCCGCTGTGGATAACCATATTTGGTTTAAATTTCTTGGTATAGAACTCGTTGTGAGCTATCTTAGCTCGTTCCTCTTGAGAGTATATATGATGTCAGTTTGATATAATCAGGTGTCATTCAGTTTCTCGTTTCTTGTTAGTCACGCGCACCAGGTTCGAGGTTCTATTAGGGAATACCGGGACTTGGGGGCGTGTCATTTTTGGTATCAGAGCTATGGTTTAGCTCTAAGCCTGGATAGGGTCTATGGCCTAGGTTGGGTTAGTATTGGGTGTGCTACTGACGTCGAGTGCTTCGTTACTTGTTGTTATAGCAGGCATAGGACTGGTGTTGATAGTGTTGATAGTGTTCCCCACTAGATGGTTTGAGAATTGAGAGCGTGAGTCTTTAAAGACTTAGGCGTATCTATCTTATGCAGTGGACATTGTTTCGTGCTATATATGCATGCTTGCCCTCATTTCTTGATTTACGTGAAAGTGTATTCTCTAGTAATAGACTACATGCTTGATATCGTTAATTATAAGAGCTTGATAGAAGTGTGGGTAATAACACCCTATACGTTATATGTTAACTTGGTCATGTTACCTATATGGGACATTGATGTGATACGTGTTATGGCTTGGCTTTTACGTGTTATGATTTGGCTTTCTATATGTTATGCCATTCTTGTTTGCCACAATAAATGGTAAATATTTCTATGCTAGTATGCTTGACTATTTATATGAGCATGATATAATTATGTATAACATTCATGTTCTGCATTGAAAGCCCGAAAATGATTATCAAGGTTGTGCTGAATATTTAGCATATGTGGTTGATGGAAGAATGTCTACACCAAAATTGAAGAATGGATACATCATTCTTTGTGAGATCTCAGATATAATTTCTACTGAGTAATACATGATACATGATGAGAACCTTGAGTTATCTTGAGTTGCTACGGTACAAATATAGTGCTGATATCTAATCAATGTTCATGACAACGGTTGAGTTCAAAGAGTTGAATATTCAACTTGAGAAATTTCTTGATAGAGGATTCACCCAGCTTAGTATATCTGCGTGGGGTGTATCTGTATTGATTGGCATGAAGAGATATGGTACTTTGCGATTTCATATTGAATGCAAAGAGTTCAACCAGGTGACTATAATGAACCAGTACTTGTTATCGTGTATGGATGATTTATTTGATCCCTGAAGTTAATCAGTGGTCTATTCAGTGTTTGTTTGATAAGTGGCTACCATTAGTTGGAAAGTCAACTATGAGGATATACTGAAGACATCTTCTCATATCAGGTATGCTTGTTATGAATTCGTGATTTTGCTATTTCGATTGATATATGATCTAGCAGTATTGATGGATTTGATGAATAATATCTTCAAACCATAATTTAATTTCTTTGCGATGAAGTGATTAATGACCTATTGGTGTATACCAAGTCGCAGACTGAAAATTGATTGTATTGAAATTTCTCGAGAGAAACAATTGTTTCCAAAAGCTAGCAAGAGATAGAGGATCTATTACCTTGAAGTGGATGCCTGAAGTAAGTATCTTTGTTGACCTATATAAGTGGAAACAAACGAGGTACGCATGTTCTTGAGTTTTTGTTGATCTTGTTAGAGATTCATTAATGAATTTCGAAGGTAGCTCTACCATTAACTATTTGACACAGAAAGCTACACTTTCTGATGGATTGATAAACGTGAAGCCAATTTTTAAATATTGAAATGATGGATGACCACAACTTCAGTATTTGACCTTGCCTAGTGGATTCGACTAGTATGATGGTTAATTGGAGGATATGACCAGTGTTACTATTTTCTTGTGTATGTGTCAAGATTCATCAATATAGTGGATATGATAAATTCATAATGCATAGTGAAGCTCCAACAAGAGATAAAACGTGTGTTAATTCTAAATGGTAACGTACTTGTATATGCTTCGAGGAGATTGAATCTTTATGAATAGAATAATTCTACTCATGACTTGAAATTGATTGTGATCCTACGGCTATTGTATTAGCGGATTCATTGAACATAAAGACTTGTATTTCATGATTGATGGTACTGACTGGGAGAAAATTTCTGAGTATTTAACTAAATCCTTGAATTGCGATTATTTGAAAGCAGAGTATCAGAGATCGTTTGATTTGTTATAATCCTTCGAGATTTGTGAATATATGAATATATTGTGATGGATTTCGTGGAAGGATTATCATTTAATAGATAAGTCCCGATGATATTGGTTATAGTGGATTGATTAATCAAATCTGCTTGACTTTATGTGTTGTGATATTATGATCGATACATCTTGATTACTTGGGATACTTGTGGATATAATATATGACAGGGATTCTTGTTCTACATCTTGTTCTACACCCTGTTTTACATCTTGATTATGATAATTTTTCTGAGCACTCTGGATATTTAACCGAGGTTGCTTCTTGATCATATGTTGCGAGCATGTGAAGTGGATTTCCTTGTGGCTATTGTATGAGCTTGCTATTTAGTGGAAATTCCATCACACGAATTACTTAGTATATGGGTAATTGCTTGTATGGATACTTGATTCTTGTCTTGAACACGAATACTTCTTGTGAAAGTTCATGGGAAAGTCTCGATATCGACAAGGTTATGTGAGAATAATACTCGCAGGTAATTGATAATATGGTGTGGTATACCATATTCTTGCTATTCTTGAGTTCTATTTGTTGATTGTATGTGTTATAATCTCGATCAGTAAAATTCGAGGACGAATTTTCTTTAAGGAGGGGGGGATGTCCTAATTCTTGTTAAATTCTTAACTTGCATATTTATATGCTATTTTATTTGAGTTAATTATTTAACTAATTGAGCAAGTTTAAGTCCTAATTGTTTAAGTTGAAACATTAGGGTCATTTGTAAAAATTAAAGTTTAGGGCCTTAAATGCTCAAAGTGAAACTTGAGGGCCTTTTTGTCAAAATTGAAACTTGGAGGGCCTAATTTCAAATCTTGAAAACTTGATAAGTATAAAACTTATGTTTGCCTTTTCCCAGAGGAGGTTTGTTGTCTCTCTCTCGTACTTTCCTCTGTTTCATAAAAGAAAAGTTAGGGTTTACCCTATTCTCGACTCCTATTGCTTGATTATGCCTCTGTTCGAAAATCCGACTTCGTATAAATGATCAGGGCGGTGAGTAGAGCATTTCCTGCCGAACAGAAATTAGTTTGGGTGAACTTGATTTCGGACTAGGTAAGTCACTAGCTCCCCCTTGCTTGTAATAACATGCCTATATGTTATTCTTGATACTTGTGCTTGTTAATTTCGTGTTTGGGGTAATTTTTGTGATACTTGTAATTTTGGGACGAAGGGAGTAATTTTATACTATGTACATACAGAGAATATGAACCTAAAATGGGTTCGTAAGTGTTAAGGAAAATTATACTCCTACTCGTGAGACGGTAAAATATTAACTTGATTTAAATGTTATTAAAAAAATTGTACCATTATTTGTGGTACAAGGAAATGAATGGAAGTATCCCCAAATGAGTATATTAGTATATTAGAAAATTATACTTATACTTTTGGGACGGTGAAATATTTAAATAGAATAATGGAATAATTATTCTATTATTTCTGGGACGGTAAAAAGGATAAAATAAACTTGAAAGTAATGTTTTGAACTTGTTTGTATGTCCTGGGTATTGCCTAAGTATTAGTAAAAGTATACTCCTACGCTTGGGACGGGTGAATTTGAGCTTGTTAAATGAATGGATGGAAATTTGGTTTTCTAGTTTGCTGGGGAGTTCTTGGCCCAATTTGGTTCTGGGCGACCGCCCAAAGGGGCCATGGGCGACCGCCCAAATGATCAGGGTTTTTGGTTCCAAATGTCTAGTCTGGGCGACCGCCTAGGTGGGGAGTGGGCGACCGCCCAAGTCCCCTGTTTCACAAATGTGGTTTAAACTCAAATGAAATGAAACCTTACCCCTCCTAACGCATAGAGCCTTAGTATAAGATGTCCTAGCAAGTGTATATGTACCTTTTAGGACATTAGAACTTGGTCTTGAACATGAGTACTCATAGAATTAAAATGAGAACTTGAGCCTAAGAGTAAGAACTCTTTTAATTGTCTTAAAAGTGCTATGAACAAGCACTAATGTGTTATGTGTCTTGATTCCAATGTTTGTATACCTTGGGGGCACTAGAACAATGTCTTGAGCTTGAACATCCAAAATATAGGATTAAAAACATGTAAGTATGAGATGTATAACTCATTTACTTAGCTTGAACTTGAAGTATAAGACAATTAAATCTTGTACATGA
This sequence comes from Campanula takesimana, assembly GCA_026119855.1. Lineage (NCBI taxonomy): Eukaryota > Viridiplantae > Streptophyta > Magnoliopsida > Asterales > Campanulaceae > Campanula > Campanula takesimana. Next base: position 52,284 of record JAOWBW010002363.1, read on the forward strand.
CTTGAATATCCAAAGATTGGAATAATAACTTGAGTATAAGATAATTAATTCTTGTACATGTATTGAACATCCAAAGAATTGGATTAAGAACTTGAATGTAAGATGATAAAATCTTATACATGTCTTGAAACCAATACGTGTGTATGGTAATGAACTTGAAAGTGCTATGAACAAGCACAAATGTGTTAGAACTATCCTTGATGTGTATGTGCAAATCTTGCACATAATTACTTGATAGAATGTGGCTTGTTGACTACTTGATACATGGTATGAATAACCAAATAGTTGGAATATAGAACTAGATAAAGAATGAACAACTCTAAGACATACTTGAATCTAATACGTGTGTATTGAAAGTTCTATGAACAAGCACTAATGTGCTAGTAATTAGTTTTAATCGTGCATATACTCAATGAAGTATATAAAGTATAAAGAAGATATCTTGTTCTTGAGTTGAGTTCCTAAAGAATGAGGGACTAGTGTAATACGAAGATAATTCATATAACTATGAATCCTACGATTTAAGTCAACAAGAATTATTATAGAACACAATATGTTTTAGAAAATGTATTCGATTATTAACGATACATATACGCGAGATATGATTGTGACTAGGTACAATACGACCTATTCGACTACGTGCTTAGAGTCTAAGATGTTGGGCTCTACTTGAAAGTAAGGGTATCGTGATAGACACATTAGTGTGTTAAAGGTTATATGAATATGTACGTGCAAATATTTCATATAACAAAGTAATATAGTATGACATACCCTACTACTTGGTTGGGGTCTGTTATTAATAGACTCTAATTTGGCTTGATTGTGTTACGTGGACACATTATGTGCCATTGTTATACTGATTTGTATTTGCAAATATAGCATACGTGTACTTGTATTTGGTGAGCACATGATTACATGGTTATGTAGACACCCCGCCTTGGACCTCTCATGTCCCGATTGCATACACATTCTCTATCTTCCTCTCTTCTGTTATGTTTTGTTACTTTCCGTTAACTTTTGTTACTTTCCGTTAAGTTCTTGACTTACTCCGTTAGTCTTGGATTTGACTAAGTGACAAAGTCAACCTTGAGTCTTTGTTTACTTTGTTTTTGTTGACTTTCGTGGCGTTCATTAAGTTTCTAACTGATCTCGTTAGTTTTGGGACTTAACTGCATAACGGGGTTAAATTTTGGGCTAAAATATGGATTTCCTGAAGGTGGGACGAGCGCGCCTTTGGCCTTCTTTGTGGGACGAGCGCGCCTCCCATAGGGGGGGGGGGTGGGACGTGCGCGCTTCCCACCTCCAGGATCCCAGATTTTGCCAAATTTCCCTCCTCTTCTGATTTGTAACCCCCAAAGCCATTATGTCTTGGCTTGATGCGGGGAAAGGCCATCTTTGTGACCACAAACACTTCCCTAACACCTATAAATACCTCTTCATTCCACCATGGAAAGGGGAGGAGGAATTCTTGAATCAAAAACACTTTAAAACACATAAAATCCATTTTCAAAGGGTGGTCACTATAGACAATTTGGTTCTTTCCCATTCAAGCACAAGGTACAACTCTCACTTTCTCCTTCTAAACTCTTTTAATTCTCTTTGTCAAAACTCTTTACTTGTTTTCTTCATCTCTCACTTCTCTAATGAGTATGCAATCTCCATAAAAAGGGATACAACCAAAAGGCCACTTCACTATTGAAGTTTGGCCAAGGTTACATCCCAACATTCCAATCTCTATTTCAATCATTGATCATTTCTTAATGTAATGATTTAGAAATAATTCAACATGTAATTCTTAGCATAAATCAATAAATAAAACAATTCTCTTTTTTATTTCCCTTTTCTTTCCCTTGTAATCGTTAGCACATTTTCATATTAATAAATAGAAGGACTTTTTTGTATTAGAACACCAATTGTAGCAAGACCCGCGTAAGCGGGGCGGAGTGGGTGTTTAAGTACTTCGCACTCCGTCACCTAACCCCCGAACCCTTCTCTTCCCGAATCTTTGGTTTCGTAACATTAAAAAATAGGCTATTTCTAGGTTTTTCTTATGTTCCTTTAAAAACATAGGTGGCGACTCTACAAAATAAAATCAATTAGACATCCTAGGATCCTTCCACCGCTCTAGCCAAGCCGTGGGCTCTCCCGGGGTATCTACAGTGGCGACTCCGCTGGGGACTTATTAGAGGGTTAAACTTGCGTTCTTAACTTTTGGTGTTCTTATTACTGTTTTCTGGGCATTCTGGTAAAAAGGGTGGGAAGCGCGCGCCTCTGGCCTTCTTGGTCCAAAGCGCGTGCGTCCGACCCCAATTACCAGAATCGCCCGCCTCCTTTCTTGTCCTTCAATTCCATGTTTCTGTGCTAACAATTACTGCAGGGGAAAGAATTTTTTATTTAGGGTCAAGGCAATCCATTGAACCCACTGATTCGCAGGTACTGCCCAGAATCGGGCGCCTCTGCCCCTCTTTGTCTACCGCGCGCGCCTTCCGCATAGGCCACCCAATGCGCGCGCTTCTGGGCGCATTCCCAGAATAGAACAGTGCACAGAAAAAACAGAACAGAGCAGAATGACAATGTGTGGGCACCGTGCCTGCACAGAACTTCTTTTATTTTCTGTTTGTTTTATCGGTTACACGGGTGATTTGAAAGTTGTAATTATGTGCTTATTTGTTTTTTTTTTATTTCTTTTGAAAAAAAAATGTTTTGTCACATGTTAGACCTCACACTACATGCACATATTCTTATCAATTGCTCACTATCGAGTCGCACATTGTTCAACCCCAAACCCGTCGAGGCCCGTCCTAGAAAGTTTCAAGCTCCACCCGACCTTGACTCTTTCGAAGCGGTCAACCTCAGCCCGTGGCGTAGTTCAAGACTACATGCCGGGGGTGACCTTTAAGCCTCTCTTTATCCGAGCACAAGCCACACAATTCTAGTCTAGGGTCTAACACTCCGTGACTCAAGTCGGTTTTCATGTACCGAGATTTCCCTAAACTAATGTCTTCAAATCATACATGCCAATTTGTTGCAATGGACGAAATAAAACTCCGTCCCCAAAAGTGGCTATCTTGGACGAAAATAAAAAATTCGTCCCCGCCTGTATGATCTACTACATTAATTTAGTTTAATCCCGTCACATGTAGGTATCACAAGCGTGGTGGAATCCGATGAGTATATGGGACTGCGAGAAGGTCTATATACTAGTGTGATGATTCCACTATTTTTCTAGAAACCCCAAAAAGGACACCGTCCTTCCGACTTTGTAAAAAAAAAAAAAAAATAGTCATTTTTCTCTATGTGGTTGAGTCTTTTTCCTTGTTTGTGGGTTTAATCATATTACTCAAAAGGTGTTTGTGGGGCCAACCTAAGATCAACCGTGTTCTTCCAATAGGTCCAATGGCTTCCAACGGCAACAACAACAACGGTGGAAATGATTTCGTGTCCAACGAAGGGTTACTCAACATAATGAAATCAATGGGGGAACAAATGGATAGGATTGTTGAGGATGCCCGCCGTAAAGACAATTTGTGGCAAGCCCGTTTCGATATCGACAAGAGGATTCACAAAGAAGAGGTTTCCGAACTCAAGGCCCATCTTGATTATGAAAGAAGAATTCACGAGGAAGAGGTTTCCGAACTCAAAGCCCGTTTGCAAGAGCTCACCAACGGCAAAGCAAAGTTCAATGGTAAAGCATGCTCAAGTGGCCCGACCCTCAAAAGCTACAAAGGTACCACCAACAACCGAGTTTTCACTCCTATCCTAGGAGTAACTCAAGCCGAGGCATTTGAAACTTTGGTGGCAAGTGGGAAGGTCAAACCTTTGGAAGGGTACAAGCCGAAGGCGATACTGAAGAATCATGCACATAGTGAATGGTGCGGCTACCACAAGCATAGTGGCCATACTACCGAAGGGTGCTTCCTTCTCCGAAACATCATCCAAGATTTGATCGACAACGGCGAATTTACTGTGGGTGAAAAGCAACCGCTAGAGAATGGCAACATGCAAGAACCCATCAAGGAAAAAGCTTGGTTTTGAAATGGGCCTTCAACAAGAGATCATGCCGCAAGGAGACTACAACGGCAAAGACGACGACAGCAATCTCCGTTTCTCTTTCTCTACCTAGTAGTAGGAATAAAAAAAAAAAAAAGAGTCAAAGTCCTCTTTTGTGTGGATTAAGTTTTCTTCCTTCTCATGTCAATGTTTGAGTCGATCTTATAAAATAAAAGTCGTTCTTGTCCTCATACACAATTCCAAGTTGTTCAATTTAATTCTTGGCAAAATGATGAAAAGATGTCTAAACAAGTTTTAGAACGAAGGCCATCGCTTGAACACCTAGGGGTTAAACATCGTGACGAAGGCAACGACATCAACAACAACGGCGAATCCAAGACATCAAGCATGGAGAAAAATCAAACAAAGTTTTCAAAGGGGGATAAAAAAAAAAAAAAAAAAAAAAAAAAAAACTCGCTAGGTTGAAATCATCAAATTAACCTAGGCAAAAGTTAGAGCACAAAAAAAAAAAATCCCCTCAATCAAAGAAGATCAACATCATCATCCACCAACAAAGGACGAAGCTACGAAGCAACAATTCCATAACGAAGAATGGAGAATCCACAAGAACTACGGTGACCTGAGCCTCTACACTGGAGGAACGTAGGCAACCTTCGGGTCCGGTCTCATGCAAGAAAGAAGATATGTTTAGCCCTAGCGCGTTATGGTGATCGGCCTTCATCTCGAACTTGTCAAGACATCTTTATACGATTCATTTGCCAATGAATTAATCACCAAAAAGATTGAACAACTTTCTTAGATTTGGAATCATTTCGCGCTCCTTATCGAGTCTAGGGACTTCTATTCTTTCTGCATACTCCTAATTTCTTGCAATCAAATTGGGGTTTTCATTCTCTTCTCTCTTAATGACTTACTTGCCTTCATGAGTCATTCAAAAAACGGTCAAATACATGAAGTCAATACTAGGGACACTTCCCTAATCAAGTCAATGTCACTCACCTTTAGTGACAAGAGGTCTCCACCGCAAAATCACATGTCTTATCTCCTCAACTAGAGTCAATGCACACTCCCTCATTAATCGAGTCAAAATGAAGACGCAAAAGAGATGCCCGCTAGATTGAAAACCCGAAAGGGCGGTCTAGGCAAAAAAACAGGGTGCGTCATAAAAAAAATGAGAGAGTGAGAGAGAGAAGGGAAAGAGAAATGGAGATCTCCGGCCTCTAAAGAAGACAACTGCACGAGCTCTACATTGGATCTCCTCAGCAAGTCAATTCCCCACCGAGTCAACTTTGGGATTGCAAAAAGCTCGACAAGATATGGCACCATTAAAGGTTGTTTTGGGTTATTGGCATCATTCTCCAGCAGTGTGCATTTTTGGGTTCATGAAAAGAAGGCCCGTGGTAGCCAAGACCCATCCGAGAACGAGCCCATCATAAAAGGGCATGAGGTTGCACAAATAATCCCTAGCTAGTCAATTGGCTTGGGCAACAAATAGCAACAACATAGTTTTCAAAGCTTCTTCAAGTATGTGCTTCTAAAGTACGCCGAAAGGCTCCCAAGAAATGGAGTAGCTCTTGCCATGTCCTCTCATGTTTGTTCCCTCGCACGAGGATGAGTCACTCTTACTTTGCTCAACAAATGGTGACGCCCTAGGGGCTATGTGACTCAAGGACAAGGACTTCTTTTGCTTCACTTGACAATCAATACGCCCTAGAGGCTATGTTCGAGAAAGATGTGTGAGACTATCCTCAAAGTCTACCAAAAGGGATGTCAAAAAGCCCTCTTGTCGCGTGTGTCCGTGCTCGTTCCCCCAATCAAGGATGGACCTTTCTCGCAATCAATGATGGCACTCTAAGGGCTACGGTCAAGTCTTAAAGGCTCCCTCGGCAAAGAGAAATTAACTCCCCAGCAGTATCCCCAGCCGAGTCATGTGCAACATTGGAAGCTTCCTCAATTCGGCACCGAAGGTCTCAAGGGGCTTCTCAATCTACAATCTTTTGGGCTACGGCATTACAGTAATCCGAGCAAAGGGCAATATTGGGGCTTTGCGACCGACAGTCTTTTGGGCAACAATACTCGAGCAACGCAATTTGGGAGTAGTCTCCATGAAAGGGATCAAGCTTCAAAGGGTCTCTCAACACTTCAAGTCAAAGGCCTCTTGGTTTTAAATGAAGACTCCGATGTTATGAATGAAGTTGATGATTTTTGTTAGAACTCACAGCGAGATTTTGAAGGAAGTCTTAGAGAAAAGGAAAAAGATTCAATATGCTAAACTCTAATCAAAACAGGTTTATAGCGGGAAATGCCACGGCCAATCCCAATGTTTCTACAATTCAGCACCCCCTTCTCCAAGATCAAAAGCACAAGGTGCAGCTCAGATGAAGTTGGGCCACAGCACTAGTTGCATCCGAAGATCCGTCATTAGTTCAACTCAAGAAGAGTTAAGCAAGCATACTCATTTGGGACTTTATCACACCAAGACCTTATCCTCCGCGACTTCGACGGCACCGCAAGACATTACTGCATCTTTTGATATAAGCCCTCAGCCATTTGGGTATCGACCACAATGAGGCCATTCATCTCCCCAGTAAGAGCAAGAAGGAGATCTCTATCAAAAATTCTACCAAACGGTACATCCGCTCTCAATGCTGAACCGATCACAAGATAATTTGGGGCTTTACATCGAAAGGTCTTCACACTCCACCGTCTTGAAGCTCGCAAACAAGAAGTCCATGACATTTGGGGCTTTGCAATCTCTCGAGGCTTGGTATCAATAATCTACTCTTGGGATTTGCTCACGCCAACAACAAAAGGCGATTTATTTGAATGGGCCAAGAACTGATTTATCTTGGGGCTATGCAAGCCACTCAAAGTTTGGCATCAAAGGCATTCTAGGAGCTTTACAATCAGCAACCCCTTATCTCGGCATCAAATGCCTTTTGGAGCCCCATAATCGACAAATCTCTTGGGGCTAGACATCAATTTCGTTGGACACCACAGCAACAATGACAGAATTCAACAAGGCAATCCGGACTTCGATTGAACACGACTTGAACTTGGTTTGGCTTCACAAGCACACAATGGTTAAAATGGTTCACCCACGAACTAAAAAAAAAAAAAAAAATCTTTTCCTCACATGTGTGCATATTCTTTCCCTTCTAATCTAAAAAAAAAATTAAAAAAAAAAAATAAAAAAAATTTCTTTTTCTTTTTCTATGTGCAAAAGTATGTGCTTTACTTTGCCTTGCTCCATAGCTTCTTCCTCAGAGTTCTCCATCATCCTTGAACTACGCTGGTCTGATTCCCTTCAAGGGATATGTAGGCAGCCTTTGGCACGACCAACCTATCATCCAGAGTACCATCTCGCCAACCCATCGTCAAGAGCGTTCTCTCATCAACATCCAAAGAATGGACATTCTCCATCAAAGCATCCTCCGTGGACATCAGAAATCCATCTCCACTCAAGCGGCAATGGTAAGTGAAGGTATGAATACATCCAATGATTTCCTCAAAATCACACCGCACACAAGATAACTCTCTACATTCTTACTTCTCTCTCATTGCAAGGGTGTTCCAAAATCCCATCACACCACGAGCACAATTTCTCTCTCTTCATTTCACACTTCATGCATCTTCTTGCAAGAACACATATACCTGTCAAGCACACACATAACAGGTACCACCACGAAGTCAACAGCATCCTCTACTCAAGGCATTTCATCTCCAGCAGAAAGTGGTCAACCGTGCCCACACCCTACAAAGTCAACAACATAAGCAGATGCGGCTCCAAGTCGGCAACTCGGTCCATATCGAGACAAGCTCCCATGAGCTCCAATTCGGAAAATCGGTCCATATCGAGACAAGCTCCCATGATCTCCAAGTCGGCAACTCGGTCCATATCGAGACAAGCTCCCATGAGCTCCAAGTCGGCAACTCGGTCCATATCGAGACAAGCTCCCATGAGCTCCAAGTCGGCAACTCGGTCCATATCGAGACAAGCTCCCATGAGCTCCAATACAACACTCCAGCAAAAGTCGCTCATGCAGGGAGCGCACCTCTATCTATTGCAATTTCAAATTCCTACTTTTATCGAGTCTTTGTTTCTTTTCTTCCTTTTTTCTATGTCGATGTCCTCGGCGGGTACATTCGTCGACGCGTTTTGCTTTGCAATCCACGTCGCCGAGGGGCTCTGTAGACACCCCTCCTTGGACCTCTCATGTCCCGATTGCATACACATTCCCTATCTTCCTCTCTTCTGTTATGTTTTGTTACTTTCCGTTAACTTTTATTACTTTCCGTTAAGTTCTTGACTTACTCCGTTAGTCTTGGATTTGACTAAATGACAAAGTCAACCTTGAGTCTTTGTTTACTTTGTTTTTTTTGACTTTCGTGGTGTTCGTTAAGTTTCTAACTGATCTCGTTAGTTTTGGGACTTAACTGCATAACGGGGTTAACTTTTGGGCTAAAATATGGATTTCCTGAAGGTGGGACGAGCGCGCCTTTGGCCTTCTTTGAGGGACGAGCGCACCTCCCATAGGGGAGGGGGGTGGGACGTGCGTGCTTCCCACCTCCAGGATCCCAGATTTTGCCAAATTTCCCTCCTCTTCTGATTTGTAACCCCCAAAGCCATTATGTCTTGGCTTGATGCGGGGAAGGGCCATCTTTGTGACCACAAACACTTCCCTAACACCTATAAATACCTCTTCATTCCACCATGGAAAGGGGAGGAGGAATTCTTGAATCAAAAACACTTTAAAACACAAAAAATCCATTTTCAAAGGGTGGTCAGTATAGACAATTTGGTTCTTCCCCATTCAAGCACAAGGTACAACTCTCACTTTCTCCTTCTAAACTCTTTTAATTCTCTTTGTCAATACTCTTCACTTGTTTTCTTCATCTCTCACTTCTCTAATGAGTATGCAATCTCCATAAAAAGGGATACAACCAAAAGGCCACTTCACTATTGAAGTTTGGCCAAGGTTACATCCCAACATTCCAATCTCTATTTCAATAATTGATCATTTCTTAATGTAATGATTTAGCAATAATTCAACATGTAATTCTTAGCATAAATCAATAAATAAAACAATTCTCTTTTTTATTTCCCTTTTCTTTCCCTTGTAATCGTTAGCACATTTTCATATTAATAAATAGAAGGATTTTTTAGCATTAGAACACCAATTGTAGCAAGACCCGCGTAAGCGGGGCGGAGTGGGTGTTTAAGTACTTCCCACTCCGTCACCTAACCCCCAAACCCTTCTCTTCCCGAATCTTTGGTTTCGTAACATTAAAAAATAGGCTCTTTCTAGGTTTTTCTTATGTTCCTTTAAAAACATAGGTGGCGACTCTACAAAATAAAATCAATTAGACATCCTAGGATCCTTCCACCGCTCTAGCCAAGCCATGGGCTCTCCCGGGGTATCTACAGGTTCCTGAAGAGCTAGTCCACTACTTTTGGACTTAGTTCTATACTCTTATAGTTCAAGTAAACATCTACTTGTGCATTCTTGTGTGAGTCCAGCTGGTCACGACCCGAAATCTAGGCTCTATTTTATTAATAATAAATAATTATTATTTATTTATTTGCCTATTTATTTATTTAAATCATTATTTACTTAAATATTTATAAGTGCATTTTATGTTTCATGATACTTATGCCTAGCATTTTATTTGGGTCATTTGTGCTAGTGTAGAAATGTTGAGTCTTAATTGCTAGTGGGGAGTAATTGTGTTGTAGATGGGGAGGGGGTCTAATTGTAACTTTTTGAAATAATTCCCTACTCCTTCTCTTCTCCCTCACTCTTCCCCCTCACCCTCATCATCTTCCCAGCAACTCTCTCCCTCTCTCTCCTCCATTAGGGTAAGTTTTCTTCCTCGTCCTTCTCTTTTCATTATCTTCCTCTTCCTCTCATAATCTCTCATTTCTTAAAACTTGAAATGTGTTTAGATCGTCGATAGGATCGTGTAGAATCAAAAATATTCGAATTCCGTCATCTTTGAGAATTTTCAAGTAAGTTTCTTTTCCCCCATTTTTATGCTAAAATGCTCATAACATGTTTCTACAATGCTTTAATTGTTATATTTGAAGTTTGGTTGAGTTTGGAATTGATTTGGAATTTATTTGAGTTTTTGGCTAAAATGGTGATTTTGTGAATGTTGGGTTTGATTCTTGGTTTTGGTTGACAAATGGTGTTATTTGGATCCCCATCTTAGTTATAAACCGTTTTGGTACATTTTGGAACTTGTTGGTTGTGTTGATTTTGAGTTGTGGGTGAATTGGGTAAGAAAATGAAGAACCCATTTCTTCCTCCCCGAATTCCAGCAGTTCAGAAGATTGGGCGACCGCCAAAAAATGTCTGGGCGACCGCACATCTATCTGAAAGCTTTTGTTCTTGTTTGAGGGCTTGTTTGGGCGACCGCACAGTCCCTGGTGGGCGGCCGCACAGACCTCTGAAGGTTTACATTTGTTAATTTGTGTGATTGAAGAATGCGTTTTGGTCTAAGTCTTGGGTGTCCTTCTAGTTGACCTTAGTGATCATTGTAGTACACTCTAGTGATAGAATTGGGTCCTTTGTGATCAAGTTTGTGTTTGAAATTAATTAAGTGTTAATTGAGATTATTGGAACACTTTAATTGTGCGTTGTGGGTACATTTCACTTTCTTGGTATGATTCCCTACTTTGGAATCAATGGTTGTTTATCGTGCTAGTATTTTATTACTTAGCCTTTACGTGAAAGTCCAGCTGGTATTTTGTGTGTGTTTGGGCGATGCGAAACATTATGATGGCACGGCCAAGTCCATTGTGATGTTGACCATTGTTTTGCCCCATTATTACCCTCCTCCAGATTGGCCTTGGATGTGAGAAGAGCTAGCTCCTTTGTGTGCATTTTAGCTTTACTTGGAGCATGACTTTGTGGCATGTCTCCCGTCCCTTGTGACACTTCATTTGGTTATTGGTTCCGGTACCGGGGATTTCTCTTCAGCTTTCATGCTATTATGAAGATGATGATTTGTTGATTATTGAAGCTGCGCAGCGACCTTTATTTGGTTCTTCGGTTTGGAAAACCTTGGCTATATCCTTTGTTATGTGTTTATTTCCGCTGCTATCTGTTATGTGATAAATGCTATGTGCTATGTGATATTTATTATTGCTTATTGCTTCTTGCATCATAGCATGTCATGTAGTTGCATTAGTAACTTATTGAGATTTATCTCACCCCCTTTCTTTTTACCTTTGTTTTTCCTTAACCCCCCCAGGTGCTAAGGATTAGTCTCGCTGATCACGAGAAAGAGGACGTCGAGTGTGGATACATTCTTTTGGGGAAAGTTGTTATAGGTTGGTTTACATTATATCAATGTGTAACCTTTTGGGGATATTTGTACCAAACATTGACGTCACTAGGATTTATGTATTTTGTAACTTTGGTGTATAAGCTTATGGAGTTTATACTAGTTTTTACTTTGTTGTTCAAGTTGATTTACAAAACCTTGTGTTATCATCCTTTGGGTATAAAAGGAAATTTTTATCTCCATTATTTTAGAGTTTATTGTTTAAGTCGACGTCCAGCTCACGGTCTCAGGCCCGCGGGGTTCGGGGTCGCGACAGTTGGTATCAGAGCCATGGTTTGGCTCTAAGTATAAGTCTAGGTGGACTAGTATGACCTAGGAGGGTAGTAGTGTGCGGAGTGATGAACGGTTGGTGTTTTATGCAGGTACTTGGTTACAATGGTTCGTAGAAGGAGTGGTGAAGGTAGTACCGGTAATGCAAATCAGAATGACACAAGGGAAGAAGCACGTGCTATGTTTCAAAGCATGTTCGAGGCGTCCATAAAGGCCATACATGATCAAGGTCCGAGGGTAGAGCAAGCACCACCCCGTTATGGTTTGGAGCAATTCTTGAAACTGAAACCGGTTGAATTCAATGGGGAACCCGATGTTCGGAAAGCCGAGTTGTGGATTGAGTCGATGGAGAAAATTTATGAGGTATTTGGTTGCACGGATGAGGATAGGGTCCGGTTCGCGGCTTATAAGCTTGTGGGTGCCGCCGAGCATTGGTGGAAAGGGGTCAAAGCTAGTTGGGATGACACTCACACGGTTTATGCGTGGGAGTTGTTTGTGCGAAAATTCAAGGAACATTTCATTCCGGTTGTTGATCAAAACCGAAAGGAGATCGAGCTTCTCAACTTGGAGCAAGGTTTGTTGTCTATAGCTCAATACTCGTCTAAGTTCACAGAATTAGCCCGGTATTGTGACTATTTGGTGAGGGCCGAGGAACAAAAAGCTATGAGATTCATTCGGGGATTGAAGACCTCCATCCGTACTCAACTTATAGCCCAGAGGATTGTGACATTTCAAGATGCGGTAGACCGTGCCTATCTTATAAAGCAAGATATTGGGGAACATAAGAGGAAGACCGAGGTGGCCAACCCGAGTAAGCAAGGAGCGCAGAGCAAGTCACAACCAAGGATTGATAATCGAGGTAACTTTGGGGGACAATCTCAGTCCCGAGGGCAACCGATCCCAAGGAACCTGGGTACCACTTCCGGGAACCAAGGGAACCAAATTAGGAGGCTTTGTTTGTATTGTCAAAAGGAGGGTCATTTTGAGGACCGGTGTTGGAAGAAGCAGGGAAGGTGCACCAATTGTGGTCAAATGGGTCACTTTGTAAAAGATTGCCCGAGAGGTAGAGGACAAGCATCCGGGTCAGGAGTTGGTAATAATCAAGGTCAGAAAAGGGATGCCGCTGGGAAGCCCAAAGTTCAAGGAAAGGTTTATGCCATGAATCAACAACAAGCTACCGATGATCCATCCGTTATTGGAGGTATTGTTTCTGTGTCTAATGTGAGCGCACGAGCGTTAGTAGATCCAGGATCATCTCATTCATACATTTCTGTGCAATTTGCTTCCATGTTAAATGTTGCATTCGAATCTTTACCGTACGTGCTAGAGGTGTCGACCCCTATAGGAGAATGCTTGATTTCTGATCGAGTCTTTCGGGCTTGTGATGTGGTTATTTGTGGTCGTGTCCTTTGTGCGGATTTGGTAGTTCTTCCTATCTAAGACTTTGATGTCATTTGGGTATGGATTGGTTGAGCAAGTTTCATGCTTCCATTGATTGCCGTAAGAAAACTGTTACTTTTTCTATTCCCGATGTGCCTAAATTTGTGTTTGAGGCTAATCCTCTGAGTAGAAAGGTTCGCTTAATTTCTTATATGAAAGCGAGAAAATTTTTGCATAGTGGTTGTGAGGGGTATTTGGCTAGTGTTCTTGATACTAGGAAAGAATCCCCTAGTTTGGATAGTGTTCGGGTAGTTCGGGAATTTCCCGATGTTTTCTCTACCGAGTATGATATGCCTCCCGATCGTGAGATTGAATTTTGTATAGACCTTTTGCCGGGTACGGCTCCAATTTCGAAATCACCTTATAGGTTAGCCCCCGCAGAGTTGAAGGAGTTAAAGGTTCAGTTGCAAGAGTTGCTTGATCGAGGGTTTATCCGCCCTAGTGTTTCCCTGTGGGGAGCACCGGTTTTGTTCGTGCGGAAGAAAGATGGTTCGTTGAGATTGTGTATAGATTACCGGAAGTTGAATCAGGTTACGGTGAAGAACAAGTATCCTCTACCGCACATTGACGATTTATTTGATCAGCTTCAAGGGTCCGTGGTTTTCTCTAAACTTGATTTGAGGAGTGGGTACCATCAGTTGAAGGTTCGATCGGAGGATATTCCGAAGACTGCTTTTCGCACTCGTTATGGTCATTATGAGTTCTTGGTTATGCCGTTTGGGTTGACTAACACGCCGGCAGTGTTTATGGATTTGATGAACCGAGTTTTCCATCCGTATCTTGACTCGTTCGTGGTGGTCTTTATTGATGATATACTCGTCTACTCTAAATCTAGAGAGGAGCACGAGCAACACTTGAGGACAGTTTTATCCGTTCTTGCGAGGGAGAAATTGTTTGCGAAGTGTAGTAAATGCGAATTTTGGCTCGAGAAGGTGTCATTTCTGGGGCATGTTATTTCGAAAGATGGGATTTCTGTGGATCCTTCGAAGATAGAGGCAATAGTGGATTGGAAGAGACCCGAATCAGTGACAGAGATTAGAAGCTTTCTTGGTTTAGCCGGGTATTACCGAAGATTTATTGAGGGGTTTTCGAGGATTGCTACTCAAATGACTCAGTTGACCCGGAAGAATGTCCCGTTTGTGTGGACCGAGAAATGTGACAAGAGTTTCGAGGAATTGAAGAAGAGGTTGACTACCGCACCGATCTTGACTTTGCCTAATGGGAGCGATGGCCTAGTGATTTACAATGATGCTTCGAAAGAGGGTTTGGGTTGTGTTTTGATGCAGAACAGGAAAGTGATTGCCTATGCTTCGAGGAAGTTGACCCCGAGTGAACAGAATTACCCCACTCATGATATGGAGTTGGCCGCGATAGTATTTGCGTTGCACAAATGGAAGCACTACCTTTATGGGGCGAAGTTTGAGATTTTTACGGATCACAAGAGTTTGAAATACCTTTTATCCCAGAAAGAGTTGAATAATAGGCAACGCCGATGGATGGAATTATTGAAGGATTATGATTGTACGATTTCTTATCACCCGGGAAAGGCGAATGTGGTAACCGATGCGATTAGTAGGAAATCTTATGTGGCTTCGATGATGGTTCGAGAATGGAAAATGCTTGAGGATGTTCGAGATTGGTCTCCTCGTGAATCGAGACATGGGGCTATTTTTGCGAATATTAGGGTGTCTCCGACCCTAAATCAAAGAATAAAGGAAGCTCAGAAAGAAGATCCCGAGTTGGTGAAGATAATGGGTAAATTGAAGGAAAAGAACTTCGAGGATTTTTCTTTGAGTTCGAGTGGAGTTTTGACTTTCCGTGGTCGTTTGTGCGTACCCGATGTTGGTGGAATAAAGAGGCAAGTTTTAGATGAGGGTCACAAATCGAGGTATACTATTCATCCGGGCAGTACGAAGATGTATCAGGATTTGAAGCAACAATTTTGGTGGATTAATATGAAGAGGGAAATAGCCGAGTACGTTTCGAAGTGTTTAACTTGTCAGCAGGTCAAAGCCGAGCATCAGAGACCCGCGGGACTACTTCAGCCGTTAGAGATTCCCGAGTGGAAATGGGAGCATGTGACTATGGATTTCGTTACGGGACTACCTCGTACCCGTAGAAAGTATGACAGTGTTTGGGTAATAGTAGATAGATTGACCAAGAGTGCCCATTTCTTGCCTATTGACATCAGATATTCGATGGAGAAGCTTGCGACCCTTTATATTGATGAGATTGTTAGATTGCATGGGGTTCCGGTTAGCATTGTGTCAGATCGAGACCCGAGGTTTACTTCTAGATTCTGGAAGGCGTTTCAGGAAGCTTTGGGTACAGATTTGCGATTCAGTACAGCTTTTCATCCTCAGACAGACGGTCAATCCGAGAGGACTATTCAGATTTTGGAGGATATGTTGCGAGCTTGTTCGATAGACTTCTCCGATTCTTGGGATTCACATTTACCGTTAGTGGAATTCTCTTACAACAACAGTTATCAGGCTAGTATCGAGATGGCACCGTTTGAGGCCTTGTATGGAAGAAAGTGTAGATCGCCTATTTGTTGGGATGAGGTCGGTGAAGCGAAGATCGTGGGTATTGATTTGCTTCAGGATTCGGTTGAAAAGGTTAGAGTTATCCGGAATCGATTGAGAACAGCCCAGAGTCGACATAAGAGCTATGCAGATAACCGAAGGCGAGATCTTAGTTTTCAGACCGGTGATTTTGTGTTCTTGAAAGTATCTCCGAAGGTGGGTATTCGTAGGTTTGGGAAGAAAGGCAAATTGGCTCCGAGGTTTATTGGTCCGTTGAGATTTTGGGAAAGGTTGGACTTCTTGCGTATCGTCTTGCGTTACCGCCATCTTTGGATCGGTTACATAATGTTTTCCACGTTTCTATGCTTCGGAAGTATGTTCATGATCCATCTCACGTGTTACCGAGTGTACCGGAGGATATAGAGCCCGATATGACTTAAGAGGAACGACCGGTCCGGATCCTTGATTCTAAAGTCCAAGAGTTGAGGAACAAAAGCATTGCGTTGGTTCGAGTTCTTTGGAGGAATCATAATATCGAGGAGTCGACGTGGGAGCTCCGAGATGAGATCGAGAGGAAATTTCCGTGGCTTTTTAATTCGGGTAAGTCTCGTTAAAATTCGGGTCGAATTTTCTTTAAGGGGGAGTGAATGTCACGACCCGAATCTAGGCTCTATTTTATTAATAATAAATAATTATTATTTATTTATTTGCCTATTTATTTATTTAAATCATTATTTACTTAAATATTTATAAGTGCATTTTATGTTTCATGATACTTATGCCTAGCATTTTATTTGGGTCATTTGTGCTAGTGTAGAAATGTTGAGTCTTTATTGTTAGTGGGGAGTAATTGTGTTGTAGATGGGGAGGGGGTCTAATTGTAACTTTTTGAAATAATTCCCTACTCCTTCTCTTCTCCCTCACTCTTCCCCCTCACCCTCATCATCTTCCCAGCAACTCTCTCCCTCTCTCTCCTCCATTTGGGTAAGTTTTCTTCCTCTTCCTTCTCTCTTCATTATCTTCCTCTTCCTCTCATAATCTCTCATTTCTTAAAACATGAAATGTGTTTAGATCGTCGATAGGATCGCGTAGAATCAAAAATATTCGAATTCCGTCATCTTTGAGAATTTTCAAGTAAGTTGCTTTTCCCCCATTTTTATGCTAAAATGCTCATAACATGTTTCTACAATGCTTTAATTGTTATATTTGAGGTTTGGTTGAGTTTGGAATTGATTTGGAATTTATTTGAGTTTTTGGCTAAAATGGTGATTTTGTGAATGTTGGGTTTGATTCTTGGTTTTGGTTGACAAATGGTGTTATTTGGATCCCCATCCTAGTTATAAATCATTTTGGTACATTTTGGAACTTGTTGGTTGTGTAGATTTTGAGTTGTGGGTGAATTGGGTAAGAAAATGAAGAACCCATTTCTTCCTCCCCGAATTCCAGCAGTTCAGAAGATTGGGCGACCGCCCAAAAATGTCTGGGCGACCGCACATCTATCTGAAAGCTTTTGTTCTTGTTTGAGGGCTTGTTTGGGCGACCGCACAGTCCCTGGTGGGCGGCCGCACAGACCTCTGAAGGTTTACATTTGTTAATTTGTGTGATTGAAGAATGCGTTTTGGTCTAAGTCTTGGGTGTCCTTCTAGTTGACCTTAGTGATCATTGTAGTACACTCTAGTGATAGAATTGGGTCCTTTGTGATCAAGTTTGTGTTTGAAATTAATTAAGTGTTAATTGAGATTATTGGAACACTTTAATTGTGCGTTGTGGGTACATTTCACTTTATTGGTATGATTCCCTACTTTGGAATCAATGGTTGTTTATCGTGCTAGTATTTTAGTACTTAGCCTTTACGTGAAAGTCCAGCTGGTATTTTTTGTGTGTTTGGGCGATGCGAAACATTATGATGGCACGGCCAAGTTCATTGTGATGTTGACCATTGTTTTTCCCCATTATTACCCTCCTCCAGATTGGCCTTGGATGTGAGAAGAGCTAGCTCCTTTGTGTGCATTTTAGCTTTACTTGGAGCATGACTTTGTGGCATGCCTCCCGTCCCTTGTGACACTTCATTTGGTTATTGGTTCCGGTACCGGGGATTTCTCTTCAGCTTTCATGCTATTATGAAGATGATGATTTGTTGATTATTGAAGCTGCGCAGCGACCTTTATTTGGGTCTTCGGTTTGGAAAACCTTGGCTATATCCTTTGTTATGTGTTTATTTCCGCTGCTATCTGTTATGTGATAAATGCTATGTGCTATGTGATATTTATTATTGCTTATTGCTTCTTGCATCATAGCATGTCATGTAGTTGCATTAGTAACTTATTGAGATTTATCTCACCCCCTTTCTTTTTACCTTTGTTTTTCCTTAACCCCCCCCAGGTGCTAAGGATTAGTCTCGCTGATCACGAGAAAGAGGATGTCGAGTGTGGATACATTCTTTTGGGGAAAGTTGTTATAGGTTGGTTTACATTATATCAATGTGTAACCTTTTGGGGATATTTGTACCAAACATTGACGTCACTAGGATTTGTGTATTTTGTAACTTTGGTGTATAAGCTTATGGAGTTTATACTAGTTTTTACTTTGTTGTTCAAGTTGATTTACAAAACCTTGTGTTATCATCCTTTGGGTATAAAAGGAAATTTTTATCTCCATTATTTTAGAGTTTATTGTTTAAGTCGACGTCCAGCTCGCGGTCTCGGGCCCGCGGGGTTCGGGGTCGCGACACCTTGCTTGCGCGGAGATGTATAGGTTCACGCTTATCATGAGGCTGGGGCCAAAGTGATAATCGGGTGCCTATGTATCTGCGCTTGACCCCTTACTACAGGCCATAGTAAGGGCATAGCTTCCTTTGTTAGAGCAATACGCCTGATAAAAGTGAATGCTAAACTCGTGAACACCTCGTGAATCTTGTTCTTGTTAGTGACACTGGTTACCGGGTCCTCTTGTGTACTGCACAGCAGCAACTTGACTGATCGTGATTTGTCATCTGCAATAAGCAACGACAACAATGGTTTACTTGGGAGGAATAAGGTTGGAATATCCTTTGTAACGTGATAGTTTAGCCTTACGTGTTAGCTACTTGATGAGTTGGCTTAGCCTCTCATATACTTGTTACTTGATGACATCTTGAGCATGATTACTTGATAATCTTCTTGATTTGCATGATTACATGATAACATGCTATGTACTTGTATCTAGTAACTTACTGAGATTTATCTCACCCCGTTCCTTGTTTATTTGTTCCCCCCCCCCCGGAAAGCAAGTGGTAATACGTTGTGAGGCTCGACTTAGCAGGGGCCTACTTGGTAGGTTGTTCTTGTGGGGGATTGTTATCCTTTCCAGTTTTGGTGAGGATGATTTGGTATCAGTTGTTTAGACTCAGTATATTGGGTAGACTTGTATAGTTCTTGTAATGCCAGCTTATGTGCTAGGCTTGTTTTCCGCTGTGTATAACCATATTTGGTTTAAATTTCTTGGTATAGAACTCGTTGTGAGCTATCTTAGCTCGTTCCTCTTGAGAGTATATATGATGTCAGTTTGATATAATCAGGTGTCATTCAGTTTCTCGTTTCTTGTTAGTCACGCGCACCAGGTTCGAGGTTCTATTAGGGAATCCCGGGACTTGGGGGCGTGTCACTTTACTGGGGAAAGAGATAAAAAAAAAGGAAACCACAAAAGAAACGAACATCGTTGAGCAATAAAGTCGTTGCAGATAGACTTTACAGAAACGAATCATCGTAGAACAAATAAAGTCATTGCAGATGGGCTTTACTTGGGGAAAGAAGAGAAGTCATACGCACGGTTCGACAAGAAGTTTATAGAATCGAGAACAAAAGGAGGGATGAATTCTAACTTCCTATAGAGCGTACATAATCGCATAATTTCTTAGTAAAACTACGATACTTAGGTATAGTCCTCAGCTTCGCAGAATCCGGTAACAGGTAACGCCGATTGTCTAGAGTTCGCACGGTGTTACGCCAAATAACTTTCTCAAATAGAAAGGGTTTAAGGACGTTCCCAGCCTTCCACTATAATTTTTTAGGGTTTAAGGGCGCTGCCAGCCTTTTAATTATAGGTTGATTTTAGTTATTTAAGGATTTATGACGGTTTCCTTAATCCGCCTTTGGGTTTATGGATGTATCCGACCGCCAATCATAATTTTAGGGTTTAAGGACGTTCCCAGCCTTTAATTTTGGATTGTCTTGGTAATTTACTAGAGTCTTCCGGACCTAATTTTGGAAATTTACTAGAGTCTTCCGGACCCAATTGATTAATTTTTTGGAAATTTACTAGAGTCTTCCGGACCCAATCGATTAATTTTGGAAATTTACTAGAGTCTTCCAGACCCAAATGATTAATTTTGGAAATTTACGCGGTCTTCCAGACCGATTTGATTAATTTTGGAAATTTAAGCGGTCTTCCAGACCGAATTTATTTAAGCTTGGTGATTTACGCAGTCTTCCGGACCGGAGTGGTGGATTAAGGATAAGTCCTAGAGATCGCGGTATTTTGCAACGTATCGTTTAGAGCTTTATAATTATTGAATGTTATTGTTGGAGTTTGATTGTGAAATTACCTATAGTCTAGGGTTTGAGCTTTGAATGTTTGAGTTTTAGAGATGTTTTGGATGTGAATTGTTGGTAGTGGTGCCCTAGGTACGTTTGACAAACGTTGTAATTGTTATCATTTATTTCTTATCAATAAAGAGATGTTTTGATTATTATTGTTGTTCATGTTTACTTATAATAATCTCCATCCCTAGTACTTGTTAAGCACTAGTATAAAGGCTAAATGATCATGGGATGATCATGTTAGATTTATGGGTACTTGTTTGGAACAAGGTACTGGACATGACCCGCTGTATGAGATTTATGTCATGGTCTATATCGTACATATATCTCATATTAGTTATGTCATTCGAATCCTTAGACATGAAGTTATTATAGTCTTCCACTTGATGAACATTATGTTTGACATATTCAAACGCTACCTTTAACCGGGTAGTTATAAAGGGTATGATTGGCATAATCGGATTCACGTAGAGAAGAGTAATTAGCTAAATGGATTTGTCCCTCTTCGGAGAGATGTCAAGCTTAGGCCTCTCGTAGGAATGATGTTGATGAAAATGTTCGGCCGGACTCAAATGAATTGATTAGATCAATGTCATTTGGATTATCAACATATTCGGAATCGAGAAAGTATTGAACAAAACAAGTTGACTTGTTGACCATGACTTGTGTTCAATGACATCGTGGACAAAGGGATTGTGACATGTTCTAAAAGGAATGCGAACTTGTATCTAGTTACACTATTTGGGTAGGTATGACGGTTTGCTAGAACCTAATAATATCTTATGGGTTCATGTTTGAGCCTATTGCCAACTTAGTGTAATCCTAGAGGGTCACACACAAATAGAACGAATCATAAAGGACTAAATTGGAATTATGGAAGAATGTCAGATTTTGGCTCTGGCATGGCCGTGCGCCTTAAAATGGCACGGCCGTGCCATAAATCCAAACTAAGGCAAAACCTGTCGGCATGTTTGGCACGACCGTGCCAAGAAGACAAGCACGACCGTGCTGAAAATGGTCGACCTGGGGGAATCATGCGGACCTGATGGCACGACCGTGCCAGATTATAGGGCACGACCGTGCCAGTCAAGTCGGCCAGAGTTCCTTGTTGCCTAATTTGGTGATGGGATTTATGGTTCCTAAGTCCTTAAGGGTTAAGGATTAGGACCTATAAAAGGATCCTTTCAGCAGCCATTAGACATATGATTGTGAGTGCCTCTATAGGGTTTTGAGAGGTTATTTTCTTGTTCTAAGATCCCAAAAGTGAAGAACAAGAATATTCATAATTCCATATAGTTCTTGCAATTGTGAAAGTGTGTTTCATAATTTGGTCTAGCAACCAAGATCAAGAAGTTCCTTGATATTCGTTCGTGGTGTGGATACCGCTAGAGGGTGAAGCTTATCATCTTCAAAGTTCGTGTTCTTGCTTTTGTGATCAAGCTTCAAAATCTCCACCAAGTTCAAAAGCTAGAAATCAAAGTTATCAAGGGTTAGTTTTTCTTTTCTAGTATTCATATTGTTGTATTTGATTTAATCATATGAATGGATCTATGGGCTTTGGGTTTCATAAAATTTTAAATGCTATATTCCGCTGATCATGTTACTCCGAAACCCAACAGTGGTATCAGAGCCCCGTTCATGTTGATTATTTCTATACTAGATCATGTTGTATGTATATAAATTGTTTATGTGCCTAGCATGATATGAATATTAGATTATGATGTTTATGTGTTATATGATTTTATGTGGTTTATTGTTTGAGAAACTTTAATCGCACTATTCAATCGCAATAAAAATTATGGTGGATTTAAATTTGTTTGGATTATCAATTTTTGATTGGATCAAAGTTTTGATATTCTAGGGATTCAAGAATAAATCGTTTATTCAAGGTTTTGATGATCATAGTGATTGGATCACCAAGAACACCAAATCCTAATTGAATCGGGAAAAACAATTTTGAGATAAATTTTGGAACTTTAAAAATTTAGATTTTTCGCAAAGGGTCCGACCGGACCCAAGCCTTGACCCGACCGGACCTAGGGTTTGGCGCGGGGGTAGGGTTTGGGTTTTGGGTGTGGATCTTGGGTTTAATTTTCCTATTTGTTTTAGTCTTGTGATTCCAAGATTGGTTCGAGGTTTGGATAGCTAATCTACGTTCATCGAGATTGTGTTTCCCAAACTTGATCGCAATCAAAGTTTCAAAGATAAAACGAAATTAGAATTATGAAGAGTTCATAATTGCTAAAATTGAGAAACAAAGTTCTTGATTCAAAGATTGGAGATCCATGTGGAATTGTGGATGCAATTGGCCTACGTTCATCGAGACCATCTATTACTTAGTTTCGGCCACATGGACTACTTTCTTGGTTTCTTGAATTAGTGCGGAATTGTGGATGCCTTATGGCTTAGTTTCGGCCGCACTTATTGTTGTCTTGATTTGGAAGATGATAACCAAAGTTCAAAAAGGTCTCATCCTCATAATTATAGAGAAACTAATGACACATAAATATTATGCTTAAATTAATGGAGATTAATTTAGTGGCTAAACTTGATGCGTAACATGTTTATATTATGTGCTCATAAATATGTTGTATGCTATATGTGATGAACCTTCAAAGAAAGTTTTAAGGCCTTTATTGCCATGCCATAATTAAAACACTTGTTAATACATGGGTGAATTTAATGTAGACTCGCCCTAGCGAGATGCATTGACTTTATTTATGTATGAGCAAGATAGATAGTGTGGGCACGCCCTAGCGAGGCACATTAACTATACGTTTAAAATGGTTGGACTTAATTGAGCGTCAAAACAGTTTTGAGCCTAGGCAAAAGATGAGATTAAACATGCTTTTTGAAATTGGATTTCTCAAAGAATCTCATAAAATGAACTAAGAGTCATATGAGATATGATTGACAAGAGTTGTCTACCTAATTAATTTGATTTTATGTAATCCGCCTTAGCGGACTTAAAATTAAATTAAAGCGGGATCTTAACCCATTTAAATTATATTATACATTGGATGTATGAGAATGTTATATAATTTAGTGGGAGTATTTTTTTTTGAAAAATACATTGTTTATTTCTTTAATGAAAATTGGTACTTATTAAATTTTGGAAATTTTGCATAATTGTAGATAATGACTAACAACACTCAATCAGTTTCGTTGCGATCGATCCTTGAGAAGGATAAGCTCCAAGAGAATGGTGCTAACTTTATGGATTGGATCCGTAGCCTAAGAATTGTTCTTAGGCAAGAAAATAAGTTGTACATTCTCGATGGGCCACTTCCTGCTGAACCAGAACCTACTGCCCCTAGGGCAGAAAGAGACAATTACAAGAAACATCGTAATGATTCTAGAGATGTAAGCTGTCTCATGCTTGCTACTATGTGCTAAAAACTCCAACAAAGTTTGGAACATTTGGAAGCCTATGAGATAGGCGTGGAGTTAAGAGCCATGTTTCAAGAGCAAGCTAGGCAAGAGAGGTACAAGACCATAGTTGCATTCACTTCTTGCAAAATGAATGAAGGGAAACAAGTGAGTCCTCACATGCTGAAAATGAAAGGTTATGTTGAGCACCTTGAGAAACTTGGCTATCCAATCCCATTGGAGCTAGCCACGGATCTCATTCTTAATTCATTGCCTAAAAGTTATCATATGTTTGTGATGAATTATAACATGCATGGAATGGATAAGAATCTCTCCGAGTTGCATGGGATGCTCAAAACTGCGGAGATGAAGATTGTGGAGAAAGGTTCTCCCGTGCTCTTGGTTCATGATGGGAAGAAGGCTAATGCCAAAGGAAAGGGTAAGAAAGTTGTCAAACCCAAGATAAGCAAGGCAAAGGTTGCCAAGGCTTCTGAGGCAAAACCCGATTCACAAAAGGATGCAATCTGTTTCCATTGTCAAGAAATTTGTCATTAGAAACGTAATTGCAAGGCTTTCTTGGAAGAGCAAAAGAAAAAGAAGGGCAGCAAGGCTGCGTTGACTTCAGGTATCTATATGATAGATATTCTCCTTTCTACCACTGATTCTTGGGTATTGGATACCGGATGTGGTTCTCACATTTGTTTAAATGTGCAGGGACTAAAGAATAGGAGACTATTTAAAGAGGGTGAAGTAGACCTACGCGTGGGGAATGGAGCAAGAGTTGCTGCATTAGCCGTAGGGACTTATGAAGTCACTTTACCTTCCGGTTTAATACTTGTTTTGAACAATTTCTATTATGTACCGGATTTAAGTAGAAATATTATTTCAATTTCTTGTTTGGATAATGAAGGTTTTAAGTTTCTTATTGAGAATAAGAAATTTTCTATTTATTTAAATGATGTGCTTTATGGTATTGCTAATTCATTTAATGGCCTTTATGTCTTGGATGTCAAGAATAAAAATAATGAAAATGTCTACCATATAAATAAGAAATCTAAACCTAATGATGTAAATCATTCTTATTTGTGGCATTGCCGTCTTGGTCATATTAATGAGAAGCGTCTCTCAAAACTCCATGGGGACGGTCTCTTGGGTTCATGTGACCTTGCGTCATATGATACTTGTGAGTCATGTATTCTTGGGAAAATGACTAAGACATCTTTTACCAAACTAGGTGAGAGGGCAAGCGACTTATTGGGGTTGATACATTCCGATGTATGCGGACCATTAAGTAGCAATGCTAGGGGAGGATTTCAATACTTCATAACCTTCACTGATGATTATAGTAGATTTGGGTATGTTTACCTAATGAAACATAAAAGTGAAGCATTTGAGATATTTAGAATATTTCAAAATGAAGTAGAAAAACAACTTGGCAAAAGTATTAAGGCACTTCGATCAGATCGAGGTGGAGAATACTTAAGTCATGAATTTGATGATCATCTAAAGAATTGTGGAATAGTTTCACAATTGACTCCACCAGGAACACCACAATGGAATGGTGTGTCCGAGAGGAGAAATCGGACTTTGTTAGACATGGTTCGATCAATGATGAGTCAAGTTGATCTTCCAATATCCTTTTGGGGTTACGCCCTAGAAACCGCTGCTTTCACACTAAATCAAGTTCCAACTAAATCGGTTCCAAAGACTCCATATGAGATGTGGAGCGGAAAGAAACCTAGTTTGTTTTTCATGAGGATTTGGGGTTGCGAAGCTTTTGTCAAAAGACTTGTCTCCGACAAACTAGCACATAAATCTGATAAATGTATTTTCGTGGGATATCCTAAGGAAACTAAAGGATATTACTTTTACAACCGAGAGGACAATAAAGTGTTTGTTGCCCGAACTGGTGTCTTTCTAGAGAAAGAGTTTCTCTCCAAAGAAATCAGTGGGAGTAAAGTAAATCTTGAAGAGATTCGAGACCCAGAAAATGACATCGAACCAATAGTGGAACAAGAACAAGAACCACAAGGAGTTGTGGAACCTGTTCAAAATACACAAGCAACTCGCAGATCTAGTAGGTTACGATCCGAGCCCGAGAGATATGGATTTCTCGTAACGGATAGTAATGAGGTGGAAATCATTGAAAATGATGAACCGTCAACCTACCAAGAGGCGATGTCTTCTCCTGATTCGGATAAGTGGCTTGGAGCCATGGAATCTGAATTGCAATCCATGCAAGACAATCAAGTTTGGAACTTGATTGATGCGCCCGAAGGTGTAAAAATCATAGGATGCAAATGGGTCTTCATGAAGAAGACTGACATGGATGGGAAGGTGCATACTTACAAAGCTAGGCTTGTAGCGAAATGTTATAGACAAGTTCATGGTATTGACTATGATGAAACCTTTTCACCCGTAGCAATGATCAAGTCTATAAGAATTTTGCTTGCCATTGCCGCATATCATGACTATGAAATATGGCAAATGGACGTCAAAACCGCTTTCCTAAATGGAAAACTACAAGAGGATGTGTATATGACACAACCAGAAGGTTTTGAACAGATTTCTAAGGTATGCAAATTGCAGAGATATATCTATGGATTGAAGCAAGCTTCTAGGAGTTGGAATCTCCATTTTGATGAATCGGTCAAAGAGTTTGGTTTCATCAAGAACGAAGATGAGCCTTGTGTATACAAAAAGATAAGTGGGAGCATAGTGCTATTCCTTATTTTATACGTGGATGACATATTACTCATTGGAAACGATATTCCTACACCTCAGTCTCTGAAGACTTGGTTAGGAAAATGCTTCGAAATGAAAGATATGGGTGAAGCCGCATATATACTTGGCATTAAGATCTATAGAGATAGATCAAGGAGGCTACTTGGTTTAAGCCAAAGTACATACATTAACAAGGTCATTAGAAGATTCCGTATGGAAAATTCTAAAAGAGGAACCTTACCGGTGTTACAAGGAGTTTCTCTAAGCAAGACTCAATGTCCTAAGACAAAAGATGAGCGTGAGAAAATGAATGATGTTCCATATGCTTCGGCAATTGGGTCCATCATGTATGCCATCATTTGTACTAGGTCGGATGTATCTTATGCTTTAAGCATGACAAGTAGATACCAATCCGACCCCGGTGAAAATCACTGGATGGCTGTAAAAGCGATTCTTAAGTACTTGAGAAGAACAAAAGATTCATTTTTGGTCTATGGAGGAATGGAAGATGATCTCGTGGTAAATGCTTACACGGATGCAAGCTTCCAAACCGACAAAGATGATAGTCGATCGCAATCGGGTTTTGTGTTTATGTTAAATGGTAGAGCTGTAAGCTGGAAGAGTTCCAAGCAAAGTACAACCGCTGATTTTACAACGGAAGCTGAGTATATTGTTGCATCGGATGCTGCAAAGGAAGCTGTTTGGATTAAGAAGTTCATTACTGAACTTGAAGTGGTTCCTAGCATTGCTAATCTAATAAACCTTTATTGCGA
The DNA here is from genome assembly GCA_026119855.1 of Campanula takesimana. Taxonomy (NCBI): domain Eukaryota; kingdom Viridiplantae; phylum Streptophyta; class Magnoliopsida; order Asterales; family Campanulaceae; genus Campanula; species Campanula takesimana. The sequence goes on from JAOWBW010002363.1 coordinate 79,323, forward strand.
TAATAATGGTGCTATTGATCAAGCAAAGGATGCAAGAGCACATCAGAAATCCAAACACATACTTAGGCGTTTTCATATCATTTGAGAAATCGTTGATATGGGAGATGTAAATATATGCAGAGTACCTACTGATGACAATGTTGCGGACCCGCTAACAAAGGGACTTTGACAAGCTAAACATGAAGGTCATATTAGGTCCATGGGTATTAGATACATGGGAGATTGGGCCTAGGGAAAGTGGGAGATTGTTGGTAGTGGTGCCCTAGGCACGTTTGACAAACGTTGTAATTGTTATTATTTATTTCATATCAATAAAGAGATGTTTTGATTATTATTTTTGTTCATGTTTACTTATAATAATCTCCGTCCCTAGTACTTTTTAAGCACTAGTATAAAGGCTAAATGATCATGGGATGATCATGTTAGATTTATGGGTACTTGTTTGGAACAAGGTACTGGACATGACCCGCTGTATGAGATTTATGTCATGGTCTATATCGTACATATATCTCATATTACTTATGTCATTCGAATCCTTAGACATGAAGTTATTATAGTCTTCCACTTGATGAACATTATGTTTGACATATTCAAACGCTACCTTTAACCGGGTAGTTATAAAGGGTATGATTGGCATAATCGGATTCACGCAGGGAAGAGTAATAAGCTAAATGGATTTGTCCCTCTTCGGAGAGATGTCAAGCTTAGGCCTCTCGTAGGAATGATGTTGATGAAAATGTTCGGCCGGACTCAAATGAATTGATTAGATCAATGTCATTTGAATTATCAACATATTCGGAATCGAGAAAGTATTAAACAAAACAAGTTGACTTGTTGACCATGACTTGTGTTCAATGACATCGTGGACAAAGGGATTGTGACATGTTCTAAAAGGAATGCGAACTTGTATCTAGTTACACTATTTGGGTAGGTATAACAGTTTGCTAGAACCTAATCATATCTTATGGGTTCATGTTTGAGCCCATTGCCAACTTAGTGTAATCCTAGAGGGTCACACACAAATAGAACGAATCATAAAGGACTAAATTTGAATTATGGAAGAATGTCAGATTTTGGCTCTGGCACGGTCGTGCGCCTTAAAATGGCATGGCCGTGCCATAAATCCTAACCAAGGCAAAACCTATCGGCATGTTTGGCACGACCGTGCCAAGAAGACAAGCACGACCGTGCTGAAAATGGTCGACTTGGGGGAATCATGCGGACCTGATGGCACGACCGTGCTAAATTATAGGGCACGACCGTGCCAGTCAAGTCGGCCAGAGTTCCTTGCCTAATTTGGTGATGGGATTTATGGTTCCTAAGTCCTTAAGGGTTAAGGATTAGGACCTCTAAAAGGATCCTTTTAGCAGCCATTAGACATATGATTGTGAGTGCCTCCATAGGGTTTTGAGAGGTTATTTTCTTGTTCTAAGATCCCAAATGTGAAGAACAAGAATATTCATAATTCCATATAGTTATTACAATTGTGAAAGTGTGTTTCATAATTTGGTCTAGCAACCAAGATCAAGAAGTTCCTTGATATTCGTTCGTGGTGTGGATACCGTTAGTGGGTGAAGCTTATCATCTTCAAAGTTCATGTTCTTGCTTTTGTGATCAAGCTTCAAAATCTCCACCAAGTTCAATAGCTATAAATCAAAGTCATCAAGGGTTAGTTTTTCTTTTCTAGTATTCATATTGTTGTATTTGATTTAATCATATGAATGGATCTATGGGCTTTGGGTTTCATAAACTTTTAAATGCTATCTTCCGCTACGCATGTTACTCCGAAACCCAACATGAATTTCCCAATGTTCGGGGTTTAAGTGAATTTTAGTTGTATTTTACCCATAGTTTGGGGTTTAGATGTATCTTATGTCGATTGCAAAGAGCTTTAATTTGTAGATTACCCAAGGTTTGGGGTTTATTTGTATTTTACTTTGGTTGTAAAGATTTGGATTGTGAATTACCCAAGTTTGGGGTTTAAGTTAATTCCTGTTGATTTGTAAGAGTTGTAATTGTAAGTTACCCAAGTTCGGGGTTTTAAATATTAACCGTAGAGAGTTTTGATTATGAATTGCTCTTAGTCTTAATTGTGCATTATTTTGAAGCGAGGGACTTGATTGGAATTTACCTTTCTTGAAGGGTTGATTGTTGATTACTTCGAACGAGAAGGTTTGATTGTTAATTACTTTGAACGAGAAGGTTTGATTGTTAATTACTTCGAATTGAGAAGGTTTAATTGTTAATTACTTCGAATTGAGAAGGTTTGATTATTAATTACTTCGAACAAGAAAGTTTGATTGTTAATTACTTCGAATTGAGAAGGTTTGATTGTTAATTACTTCGAATTGAGAAGGTTTTATTGTTAATTACTTCGAACGAGAAGGTTTGATTGCAATTTACCCAAAGTTACGGGGTTTGGTTGTTAATTACCCAAGGTATGGGGTTTGGATGTGGATGGTGTTAAGTTAAGGTGCTTTGTTTGCAAATTACCCATGATAAGGGGTTTTGGTTGTAGAATACAAGGAACTTAGTTGTAAGTTGTTTTAAGTGAGTGATTTGATTGTAATTTACCTTGAATAAAGGGTTTGATTGTTAATTACTTCGAATTGAGAAGGTTTGATTGTTAACTACTCCGAATTGAGAAGGTTTGATTGTTGATTACTTCGAGCGAGAAGGTTTGATTGTTAATTTACCCAAAGTTACGGGGGTTTGATTAATTGATTTTGTACTTAGGATTTAATGACCTTAAATTGGGGTTTTCATGAAACTTTTAGATTTCGACCCAAGTTGATTGATTTATTTGTGGTATGTACAATGTATTGATTTAAGTGGTTTTGTTAAAAAACGCAATTGTTTGTGTTAAGTAATTTGTGGTCCGAAAATGTTGTAATCTTTGACCGATCTTTGACTTGGTTGACATTGTTAGAAGTGCCTTTTGTGTTGTTTGACTTTTGTTAGAGTGTAATGTACATTGGTGTTTCGTTGAGAAAGCTTATTTTGGATGAAGTTATATTTTTGTCCGTTAATTTTCGAAATGCTTTGGACTTGTTCGGAGTGGACTTGTCTTATCCTATGTAGACTAGGGTTTAGATATTTATAGTATTCGATGGGAATTTTGGGGATTCTCCTAATGCAACAGTTTATATTTACATATGATTATGAAATTAAACCACTAGGTTAATCACATACCTTTGCTGTGTATACCTGTTTTGTGTCTGCAGGTTGTATTGCCTCCTTTGAAGTCGAGGGACTCATGTAGCATTGTGCATAGCTTGTGGGAGAGGACTCCAAATACTGTACAGAGCAAGGTGCGGGATACCGGCTTGGGTTTATTCTTTGGGATCTTGTCTGGTCAAGGAGAGTTGACCCAGAGTACCGATTTGTTTATGGCACTGCGGGAGCATTTGTGGGATACAACCTATACGTTCCACTTTGGTTGGGGAGAGGTTATGGTGGTTCCTTCGGACTTCACGGATCTTATTGGGTTGTGGTTCACAGGTAGCCCTAGTATGGATTGATGATACCTTGCTTGATGGTGAGGACATGCTTCAAAGCTCGATTTGACTGCACCGATATCATGAGTGGTGCATTTGGGGGTAGTATGTGGAGATGCTGACGGATCTCGAGGCCGGAGGTGGTGATGTAGAGGTGACTACCCAAGCATGAGTTGTTACAGACCATTCTTGTACGACGGTGATGATTCCACTGCTTGGATGTCTCGCGTGTGTGAGCTACAGGCTTGGTTAAGTTTTACCATTCTCTAGATCGGAGTAGTAGATCGCAGTTGTGCTTGAGGCGATGGACCAGTGGAGGTTGTTGGTTGGATATAGCGGAGATACCCTTTACTTGAGTGAGAGAGTATGTCTCTAATATGAGACAAAAAAGTACAGACGACTTGCAAGAGCCTTTTTGTTATAGTGAGAGAAGAGAGAGAGAGAACAAGAGAGGGAGTTCTCGCATTTAGACTCTAAGGGAAGTATGTGTATAAACGGAAGGAATCCCCTGCTTGACAGAAAGTAAGTGTTTAGCTCTTTCCTAGATTGTAGAATAGAAGACTTATCGAGACATCTGAAAAATTGTTTTATTCGGAATTGTCTTTTGATTGCTCGAGAATGGACCTCGTTGATTAGTTATGTATCTTATGATTATTCTTTAGACAAGTAATCTCGAAATAATAAACGCCTTGATTAATCGAGAAAGAGAATAGAAATTATAGTGTATGGGAAGCGAGAAAAGAACAAAAGTTGGTTTGAAGTGGGTTGTATATATTTTGTGGACCGGACCGGGAGGTTGCCTACGTTCCTCTTGGTGTAAGAGGCTCAGGTCCGCGTAGTTCGAGGGTGATCCAGTAAATGATGATACCGGTATTGAGTGGTGGTCTGCTCCATTGCTGCTTGTTGCTTTGGACCGCTTCATTTGTATCTGCTGCTTCGGACTGCTTCCGTCGAGTTGAGTTGAACTCCTTTGAAAAGGAAGAAAAATAGAAAATAAGAAATGAAAAGAAAGTGGGACTTTTACTTTTTCTATGATGATAGCCCCTTCTATTTTTCTTTGCTTTGATTTATTATTATTTTTTTGTGCACACCCTTATTTTTGCGTAGGCCGCCATTGCGGGTTTTCAACCTAGCGGGCTTCTTTTTTGTGCATTTGCTCTAATTTTTGCCTAAGCCGCCCATTGTGGGTTTCGACCTAGCGAGCTTTCTCTTTTTTTTATATATATATAATTACATATTGAAACGTTGGGCAAGATGAGCCCTTAGTTCGCCGCTTTCTCCTTTGGGAGGTAGAACTCGTGGAGGGTATTTGGATAGCCCCTTGCATTTCGTTGACATCATCGAGGAGGATGAACAGCCCCAGTACGTCGTTATGGGAGCGGACAACTTTTATGATTGTGCGGACGCTTCTTTGATGTTGAGAGGATCTGCAGTCATCGTCTTCTTCATTGGAAGGTGTACACGAGGGATACATATATATGGAGGGTGCACACAGTGGGTGTACACTAGGGGTGTATATATAGGTGGTGCACACAGTGGGTGTAAACGAGGGATATATATATGGAGGGTGCACACAGTGGGTATACACGAGGGTGTATATATAGGTGGTGCACACATTGGGTGCACACGAAGGATATATATATGGAGGGTGCACACAGTGGGTGTACACGAGGGTGTATATATAGGTGGTGCACACAGTGGGTGTACACGAGGGATATATATATGGAGGGTGCACACAGTGGGTGTACACGAGGGGTGTATATATAGGTGGTGCACACAGTGGGTGTACACGAGGGGAATGTATGGAGGATGCACACAGTGGGTGTACACGAGGGGAATATATGGAGGGTGCACACAGTGAGTGTGTACACAAGGGGGGTAGGTTTAGAGAAGGTATGTAGAACAAGAAAACGATCGATTGATCAAAGCGTTTGTTACTTTGAGACTAATTGTTTGTTAAGTTATGTATGATGGTTTGTGGGTCCATTTACCTTTTAATGAGTCTTCATTAACAAATATATTTCGGATTAATTCGTCATATAAAGATATAGCAATCAATTGTCAATTAAGATTAATACAATTTTCATGGAGTTGATTTATATGAAAGATTATGTCTCAAGCCTAGAGAGAAAAGAAATAAAGATACTTTATTAAAGACTCAAATTGACTAGTCCGAGGTGGAGTTTAACAATGTAACTAATGTCCAAAGTGGACTTTGCTAGTAAAAAGTAAAAGACTAATGTCCGAAGTGGACTTTGACTAAGAGACTCTCTAGAACCTACGAAGACTGAAAGACTCTTTTTATTTCTTTATTTTTTTGAAGGAGGTAGCCCTGGCGTAGACTTTGCTCACGCCCATTTGTTCCTATGGAGGATGATGGCTCCATTATCAGTGAGGCCTTGGATCTTCCTTTTCAGTTGGATGCAGTTCTCGGTGTCATGCCCAACGTATTGGTGATACTTGCAGTATTGGAGGGATCCAAGTCTTGTCTTGCAAAGTGTGGTTTGTAGTCGAGGAGAGGAGATAACTTGCCGGCTTGAACTAGACTTTTGAAGCATTTGTCTAATGGCATACCCAAGTCATCGTACTCGTGCTCATCCTTCTTGTCACGAACCATCTTGGAGGGTGGTTTAGGCACGATATTCCTTGCCGATGAGTAGCCATAGGAGGCATCCCAATGGGGAAAGTCTGTGGTGGCCCGTACATTTGAGGAGCGTATGGGTGTTGAAGCTGAGCATGAGGAGGAGTGTGGTTGAGGTACTCGTAGATGCCATGGATGTCAGACTGGAGATGTTCCTCGGTGTCCTTTAGAGTTTTGTATACCACTTTTTGGAAGCGGTCTGTTCGTTTGAGGAGAACAGTCTAAAAGAAGGCTTCTTGTTCATCGATAAGAGTTCGGGAGAGGGTTACTTGCTCTCTGAGAATAGTCTCATAGTGGGCCGCTTTCTTGTTGAGGATGGTCTTGTAAAGGGGATTTTTGCTGTTGAGAGCGGTGTCAAGATGGACCGCTTGCTCATTGAGAGTGGCGGTGAAGTGGGCCGCTTGCTCACTGAGAACAGTGTTGGGGTGGAGAGTTGTCTCAACATCTTGGGTGGCAGCTTCAGTTGTGACTATGTTGATCCCTTCGGTAGACATGATGCAGGATTCTGTAGTTGTTGGCGGAGAAGTTAAGTCTTTGAATTAAATTAGACTTATAATTAATGACAAGGCATCGTTTATAAAATCATTTTTTTTTATGAAAAGACTCGATCTCCGTATTTTTTTGAAATGTTCTTTGAATGAAAAGACTAAAAGTTTGACCGGGCCGGTAGCTGCTACGTTCCCCTTACCATGTGGGAGAGGTCCCACACGATGAGAGGCTCAGGTCACCGTAGTTCGGGTTAAGTAAAACAAGTGAGATAGTGACCGCGGGAGGTCGGTGATATTTTGAAAATAGTAAGTATTTAGAAGATGACCGTAGAGGTCTAAAAGGAAAAGAGATGACTCGGTCCTTGGTTAGGTAAGGTGGAGGAACCCTAGGGAAGGTGGTCTTAGCCTAAGCGAGTTGGGTACGGTTTGACATCAGTAGACCGAGAGGTAGGTCGTCTAAGATCGGCTAGCTTGACTAAAGGATTGACTTAGACGGGTTAAGGTGACGGGTTGACCTAGATGGGTCAAGGTGATGGATTGACCTAGATGGGTCGAGAAGGCGGGTTGACCTAGACGGTCAAGGTGACAGGTGTACTTAGACAAAACTGCGGTAGATAATTTGAACTAGGAAGGTCAAAGGTTGACTAGGTTGACCTTAGGTAGACTAGGTTGACCTGGACGGGTTGACCTAGACGGGTCAAGGTAACGGTTTGACCTAGATGGTTCGAGGATGACGGTTTGACCTAGATGGGTCGAGGTGACGGGTTGACCTAGACGGGTCGAGATGTCGGGTTGACCTAGACGGATTGACCTAGATGGGTCTAAGGTTTGACTAGAGTTGACCTAGGGTAGACTAGGTTGACCTAGACGGGTCGAGGGTTGACTAGAGTTGATCTAGGGTAGACTTGGTTGACCTAAACGGGTTGACCTAGACGGGTCTAAGGTTGACTAGAGATGATGTAGGGTAGACTAGGTTGACCTAGACGGGTTGACCTAGACAGGTCTAAGGTTGATTAGAGTTGATCTAGGGTAGACACACGCAACATGATGAATGATTTTAGTTAAGATTAGGATTACTTGTTTTGATAAGTGTTCTTAACTCGACCAAAGTGCATGGTTTTAGAAATGAACAAGGGATTAACCTCGATGGCTTCACAAGTGAGTACAGTAAGTTAGATAGCCCGGGTGCCACGAAGATAGAGGCGATAGGATCACCAAAATTGTGCACTCAGCGGAGTATCCAGTAGGGTGTGCAGTGTGACACGGACTAATGGTAGTGTTCCATTTGATTATGTGTTTTTAGGAATGATATCCAATGCATGAGAGAAGTCTACTAGCATAACAATTCATAATAACAGTATTTAAGCATGAATCAAACACAATTAGAGCAGATCTAGGACATTTAAAGCATGCTATAGACACATAAAACCTGCAAGAAATCGTTAGAATCAGATTGCAGATAAGGGGAGCCGTACGGATTAACAGCCGGCGTACGGGGGAAAGGGAGGCGTGCGGTGCTTAATTACAGAAACACCAGAAATTGTAGAAGTGCAGTTTTTTAAAGAAAAAGAGTGCGCGGGGCGGTTAGAACACACACAAAATCACGAAGTTAATGAAAGTTAGACCCTCTTAAGTTTTGAAAAAGGTTTTTTCGAAAACAAGTCCCCAGCAGAGTCGCCACTGTGAATACGTGAAGTTGAAAATCGAGAGTCGCCACATTGTTTTATTTGTAGTTAAAACATTGGGAAACCATTTATGAGAATAATAGGGTTCAGGGTCAAATTACAATAAGAGAAGAATATCAAGTTATCACTCATATTGCCCGACAAATCGGTTTTCTATCATGATCAATGTGTGTGTTAGTGATTGAGATCGGTTCCGAAGATTGCCTACATTCTTCTCATCATGAGAAGCTCAGGTCGGTGTAGTTCATTGATGAATTATAATGGGAAGATGAAGCGGGATCATGCATATAGAGGGGAAGATCAGGGTTAGAAGTAGTTCCTAGATCGTATTAGGGTTTGATGAAATCCTAGGATCATCATAGGCTATGGCATGTGCACATAAAGAGGGATTACAATCCTAGATCTAGCATATTATGTATGTATAAGACTTAGATCTAGCATAATATTAAGAACATCATGAATACATATGAATGAACACATAAACATGAAGATCGCTACCCTAAATATAGCATTATGTTATGAATCTAAGCTAAAAACACGAAGAAACACATGAAGAACATATGAATATAGATGTATAGACATAATGAACACATGCATACTATAAGTAATACGTGACCTAGATCTAATGCGGTTTTCATGGAAACCCTAGATCATCATCGGTCAAGAACACGAACGATGAACAAAACCCTAGATCTAGCAATATATGAACGAATATAATAGATCTAAGTAGTTAAGTAGTAAGAACGCGTTACCAACCGATTAAAGAGGCTTCAAAGGTTGAATCTTCACTCCTTTGGTTGAATGCGGTGATGAATCTCTTTGATGATCAAAGCAAGATCAAAGAGATGGTTTGAGAGGGTTTTGAGAGGGAGAGAGAGAGGCTAGGAAGAGCTTCTGTTAGTTTTTTTTCCGTGGGTTTGAGGTATGATCAAATGCTAAGAGGAGGGCCTATTTATAGGAAAAAACCTGGAAATCGGGGATGTGGCCGCACGGCCTGGAGGGAGCCGTACGGAGGTGAGGAAGCCGTACGGTGATGATCTTCGGATTCCGTGCTTATCATGATCTTATCTAATCCTTATCAGTTTGTTCACGGGATTTGTCCATTATCCTGATGGAATTCGATCTACAACTGATTTTGTCTATCAGGGAGTCTGGGAATCTGTCCGATAAGTCCTTGTCAGGTTATAATTGCCTAAAAGGTCCTCAGAGGCTCCTAAACGTCTAAGAAGTCCTCTAACTTCAGATCGGGTACTAACAGTAGCCCCTCGGCGACGCTTCTTGAAAGGCATAGAGGGTCGTCGATTAAGAAAGGAACCGATATGAAACAAGTGTTCCAAATCGGGGGAGAGAAGTGAGCGGTGACCAGGTTGGTCGAACGGCTGAACCTAAGTCAGGCTACCTACGTATCCAATTGAATCAAGCCAATCGTAGTTCGAGAATATGAGGGAGAAAGAAACGAGACATCGTCTTTTCTCTGGGGGATAGACAAACATTCGTCAAGCAATAAAGTCACGTGGACCCTACTGGGGAGAAATAAAAAGAAACGAATATCGTTGAGCAATAAAGTCGTTGCAGATGGACTTTACAGAAACGAATCATCGTAGAGCAATAAAGTCGTTGCAGATAGACTTTACTGGGGAAAGAGATAAAAAAAAGGAAACCACAAAAGAAATGAACATCGTTGAGAAATAAAGTCGTTGCAGATAGACTTTACAGAAACGAATCATCGTAGAACAAATAAAGTCGTTGCAGATGGACTTTACTTGGGGAAAGAGGAGAAGTCATACGCACGGTTCGACAAGAAGTTTATAGAATCGAGAAAAAAAGGAGGGATGAATTTTAACTTCCTATAGAGCGTACATAATCGCATAATTTCTTGGTAGACTACGATACTTAGGTATATTCCTCAGCTTCGCAGAATCCGGTAACATGTAACGCCGATCTTCTAGAGTTCGCACGGTGTTACGCCAAATAACTTTCTAAAATAGGAAGGGTTTTAGGACGTTCCTAGCCTTCCACTATAATTTTTTAGGGTTTAAGGACGCTCCCAGCCTTTTAATTATAGGTTGATTTTAGTTATTTAAGGATTTTATGACGCTTTCCTTATCCGCCTTTGGGTTTATATGGATGTATCCGACCGCCAATCATAATTTTAGGGTTTAAGGACGTTCCCAGCCATTAATTATGGGTTGTCTTGGTAATTTAATAGATTCTTCTGGACCCAATTTGGAATTTACTAGAGTCTTCCGGACCCAATTTTGAAATTTACTAGAGTCTTCCGGACCCATTGATTAATTTTTTAGAAATTTACTAGAGTCTTTCGGACCCAATTTTGGAAATTTACTAGAGTCTTCCAGACCCAATTTTAGAAATTTACTAGAGTCTTCCGGACCCAATCGATTAATTTTGGAATTTACTAGAGTCTTCCGGACCCAATCGATTAATTTTGGAAATTTACGCGGTCTTTCGGACCGGATTTATTAATTTTGGAAATTTACGCGGTCTTCTGGACCGGATTTGTTTAAGGTTGGTGATTTACGCGGTCTTTCGGACCGGAGGGGTGGACTAAGGATAAGTCATAGAGATCGCGGTATTTTGCAATGTATCTTTTAGAGATTTATGATTATTGAATGTTATTGTTGGAGTTTGATTGTGAAATTACCTATAGTCTAGGGTTTTGAGCTTTGATTGTTTGAGTTTTAGAGATGTTTTGGATGTGAATTTCCCATGTTCGGTTTTAAGTGAATTTTAGTTGTATTTTACCCATAGTTTGGGGTTTAGATGAATCTTATGTCGATTGCAAAGAGCTTTATTTGTAGATTACCAGGTTTGGGGTTTATTTGTATTTTACTTTGGTTGTAAAGATTTGGATTGTGGAATTACTCAAGTTTGGGGTTTAAGTTAATTCCTGTTGATTTGTAAGAGTT
>JAOWBW010002364.1:0-90557 GCA_026119855.1 Campanula takesimana
CGCTTTTTAGAACACTGAGTGTATTACATAATCCATCTGCCACGGAAAATTGTCTAATTTTGAATTTTATAATCATTATAAATGAACTTTGAGCAAACATTTATATTTATCTAATTATTTTAGAACGATAAATATTCACTTCGTCTCGTAGTAATTTTGAATTGTCAAACTAGATAAAATTACTACTTAATACTCCCTCCGTCCCATTTTAAACTTCAAAAATTTCTTTTTTGGGTGTCCCATTTTAAACTTCAAAATCCAAAAAAAAAAAGTTTTTATACTTTTTTTATTTAGTGGGCCCTACATGTCATACACACAACAACTATCCACTAACTATTCCCTACCCCACTTTCTATACTCACAACACTCTACCCCACTATCTATATTTTATAATATAAAGATTTTCATCTTAATTTTATGTCCACTTTTTTTTTTAAGTTTAAGATAAGACGGAGGGAGTATGCATTTTCTATATATCATTGTGAAATTACGTTAAAATTGTTAAAATTATATTTCATGATGATATATAGTGCAACAAAATATATTATGACACTTATCATAAAACAAATACGGCAAAAACTCATGTGAGACTGTCTCACATGGATCCTGGGTTAAAACCCGCCCACCCACACCTGCTCCAGCAGTCCGCCCGCCGACCAGCCATTCCCTTCTTCCAGCTTGCGCCACGCGTCATTCCTTTTTTAAAAAACCCAATAACTTTAAAATGTTATATTCTTAGAATTTGAAGTCGAAAAAATATCTAAAAATACCTTTATGTTCGTTTCGACGAGACGAATCAAACTAGATAGGTCATGATATGATTTGATTTTTTTTAAAAAATATATATATTTTTTAACACACAAAAAATCTGAGCTACTCGTCTCCTGAGATGTAGCACTTCGTTCTGATAAAAGTAATAGTTTCATCTTCAAAAAGTAACAATTTTACTGTCAAATGTAACAGCAGTTTTGGAAGAAAATTTAAATAGTTTGATAGTTTTTATTGTTAGAAAAAGTAATATTAGAAGTGTAACCGAATGCATATATGATTATAATTTTCTATATAAATGAATGTAACATCATGTATATAATCGGGTTTGCATTTTTATTGAACGTAAAACCCTAGAAAAGTGTTACATTTGAGGAAAAACAAAAGTTACATTCAGCTATAAAATGTAACATTAGTTTAGTTGTCAATCTTATGTTATCTTTAATCTATTTCAGCAAAACTGTGGTACATTTTTGAAAAAAAAAGTGTTACATATGAGAAAAAAAGTGTTACATTTCTTTATAAAAAGTATTACTTTTGCTGACGAGCAAAAAAACAACCGGGGGAAAAAAATGGCGCGGCTTGGCTGTGAGTCGTCTCACGCCGTGAGACGGTCTTAAAGGAGCCCAGCCCAACAAATAGAGTATTAAACACAAGTATATTGATGTGTTTTTTTTTTTTTATGAAAGGTATTGTATAAATAAATACATTTAGTTATTTATGGAGTATAACATTATGAATTGAATTTCAAATTGAGCCCAATCTGTCAATGGTAATGGCCAGGTAATACATCAATATTTATGATTGAGATTGCATTGTCAAATAATTAAAAATACACTCCCTTCGTCTCAATATGAGTTGTTTTTTTCATACATTTTATATAAGTTTTTAAAATTATTTGAAGTCTTTATTTTAAAATTATGGCTAATTTCTTGAAATAAACAAAAAGGGAAAAAGTAGTTATAAGAGTATAATTTAATATTTATTCGTTAAGATATTACATGCCATGTATCAATACATCGATCTTTATTTTATGAATGAACCAATGCTGTAAAAGATATTAAAAACTGAAAATATATTGTATCACATGTTATTTATCTTATTCTACTGCATTATTCAGTATTCACAATCTTACAGTTCTGCAATTAATTGGCTGATGATAATTCCTAATTTTATGGTGTGCGCATCATTGCATTAATTTAGAAGCTAATATCAAAAATATCAAGAGAAAAAAAATGTTTTGACATGGATTTCCTAATTTAGAGATGATTGTGGAAAATTCAAATGATATACTGGAGATAATTCTCCGAATTAGTCTAGCCTTTCCAAATAAGTGTCATTTTTAGTGCAAAAAAGGTCGAGTGTGTTTTGGGGGACACTAGTTATTTCCTAAGTTATAAAAAGTCTCGTTTTTAACTCTTGGACCCTAAACACTAAAACTTAAAACTTATAAAAACAAGACTTTTTATAACTATGGAAGAACTAGTTTCCCCCAAAATTTTCTCGAAACGGTCTCTAAAAGTGTTACTCTTTTGAATTTCAATCAGTTAAATAATACTCCCGCCGTCCCAAAATGATCTTCTCATTTGCCATTTTTCATTATCCCAAAAAATTATTCACATTTCTACAACTTAGGCTTAGAAGTGCCCAAACAAAACATGACTAGTGAATCAAGTGTTCATATGCTTAAAAAGTTTGAATAGTCAAATGTGAAGGTCATTTTGAGACGGAGGGAGTATGATTTTCTTATTTTACATTTTTTATCTGTCCATAAGCTTAGGGGGTGTTTGGCGTATCAAGCATCAAGTGCTTGACCCTTAATATAATATAAGGGTAATTTGGAGGTATGATACATTTGATCACTTTTAGCGCTAGATGTTGGATGTTGAGTGGGACTCTTACTCGTCAAGCAAGGATTTTGATTCTCACTGATTAAGAGGATGTTGTGCATATTTATGTTGAATAAAAGAATAAAATCATGCATCCTACCTTCAAATTACTCTTACATTATATCAAGCATCAAGCACTTGATGCTTGATGCACCAAACACCCCGTGGTTCTATTTCTATAATTATGTTATTAAAATGTACGGACTCCAGAATTACCATATCCATCATCCATGAGATTCAAATATCTAGATATCACATTTTCATTCTTGAGTACTCATTTCCGTGCAGCAAACGAGGTCTAAAGATTTTCAAATTCACATGTACATGATCCCATGTAAGTTTCAAAAACTAAGAGTGGAGTACATGTTGTGGAAAAATCCTTTTGTTAGAGCAATAACAAGACTTGATAAGAAAAGCGAGCGATCACAAGAACACCAATTTACGTGGTTCACCAACTTGGCTACGTCCACGGGGAAGGGAGAGAATATTATTATCAATCTGGAGAAACAATTACAAGATCACACTATTACTGCTGCACGAATTATTGATCACAATAATTCCTAACTGTGTAACTGTAGAATTACAGACCTTGCTCTGAGCACTCTAATAATTTGTCTATGACAATCTGAGGTGTGATTTTAGTCTAAACTACTGGCCTCTATTTATACTAGTAAAGTTTATCTCAAAATCTCTTAGGAACTTGGAAACCTAGTCCAAAACTGACTTGGAAACCTTCCTTCTGCGCTCTGTCCCGGAATTACGAAATCTCTCTATTGTTTAATCCTTTAACTCGGCGTCCCAAATTCAAAGGCATTAACCCAACAATCTCCACCTTGACTTTGAATCTCCATGACAACAAACCTTTTTCTCCCCCCTCGCCTCTTCTGCTATCTAATAGCTGCGAACAATCAGCAAGTCCAAACAATGTTGGAACTTGCTTCCCGTCACGGTTTTCGTGAATATGTCTGCAGGGTTGTCCGCCGTCCCTACCTTCACCTTTAACCGTTTCTCATCCCTTAAGAAATGATGTCTGACACCAATGTGCTTGGTCCTCTCATGATGAACCCCAAGATTGCTGATCAATCCCTTCAACCATATTCCTTCCTTAGCGGACTCTGTCAATGCCACGTATTCTGCCTCTGTTGTAGACAACGTCACTGTCGTCTGCAATCTAGCCTTCCAACTGACAACTGACCCACCAAGCGTGAACTCATATCCGGTCATCGATCTTCTTGAGTCAACATCCCTTGACTGCACATTCTGTCCCATCTCCACAGACGAGTCTGACGTCGCTTGTGAGCACTGTAGTATACATCAAACTACCAACTGCACTAGCAAAGGATACTGGAGCCGTATACTCTTTCTCCTCAACCGATTTGGGCCCAAATGCGACTGTATATGCATTCACTGCACTCGGAGTATCTATAGCCTTAGTTGTCGACCCACCAAACATTTCTGAAACTTTCTTGATGTATCTTTTCTGGGATAAGAACAGTTTCCGTTTGGCTCTGTCTCTATAGATCTCCATACCCAGAATTTTCTTCGCGTTACCCAAACCCTTCATCTCTGCGACCAATAAGCCTTTCGACTTCTGAATCTCTGACTTCTTGACTGCTGCTATCAAATAGCTGTCAAATCCTTTGTACCACTGCCTAGGCGATTGCTTCAATCTACAAACTTGATCTTCTTTACCAGGAACTTGGAATCCTTCCGACTCTGTCATGTATATCTCTCCTTCTATTGCTAGCAACACTCTGATCGAAGTGTGTCTGACCACTGTTGAGAAGATCCCATTGTAGTCCACCTCTTCTTTCTGTGTGAAACCCCTTGCAACAACTTGAGCTTTATACTTGAACCCTTCTGCCGGTGACATCCCTTCCTCTTTCTTGAAGATCCACTTGCAAGTCACAATCTTTCTGCCTTCTGACCTTGTGGTCAACTTCCAAGTCTGATTCTTGTGAAGAGACTCCATCTCATCACCCATAGCCGCATACCTCTGAGATGACTCTGAACATGTATCTGCTTTATTGAAAATAGAAGGTTCTGCAAGAACGGGCTCTACTTCCTCAGCAACCTGCAGTGCATAAGACACCAAGTCTTCAAATCCATTCCTGAAATTAGCTCTTCTAGACCCTCCTTGAACTAACCCATGTTCTTTAGGAACTGAACTTGAACTTTCTGGTGCTTCAGTCTTTGTCTCTGTTGGTGGATCCTGATTAACATCTGACTGTGGGACAACTAACTCTTCAATATCTTGTTGCTCCACCTGTTTTTCAACATCTGACTGTGGTACAACTAACTCTTCAGTATCTTGTTGCTCCACCTGTTTATCAACACCACCAACACTTGAAACAATCATGGATTTACCAGTCCATACCTCATAGGGAACTTTGAGGCCAATACCGGTATGAAGTCCATGATTAATCAAGTAACATGTTGTAATAAGCGCTTCTGCCCAGAAACGTTTAGACAACTCTGCATTGGAGAGCATGCACAACGCTCCCACAAGCCATGTCTGATTCATTCGTTCTGCTACACCATTCTGCTGTGGCGTGCCTCTGCTGGTGAGATGTCTAGAAACCTCCACCTCTCTGCAAAACGAATCGAATTCAGTACTGCAGAACTCCAAACCTTTATCTGTCCGGAGCTTCTTGATCTCCTTCTCTGTCTGGTTCTCCACTACAGTCTTCCAGTCCTTGAAATTCCTTAGGACCCCATTCTTGTGATACATAATAACCACCCAATGCCTCCTCAAGTAATCATCAACCATAGACAAGACATATCGGTGCCCCCTTAGAAATTCCTGACGTGAAGGTCCCCAACTCTCTGAGTGGATGTAATCCAGAACGCCTTTAAGATCCTTGATCTTATGGCCATAAAGAAGATCTCTGTTAGTCAACTCATGCATCTCTCGAGTGCTCATGTGACCGAGCCTGATGTGCCACAGCTTAGACATATCTCCCTCGTCCACCTCTTCTGATGCAGCCATAGTCGACTCTGCAAGCGTCTTTCCTTGGAGGAAATACAAGGAGCCCCGCTTAAGGCCTTTCAGCATCACTTCTGAACCGTTACAGACACTAACTGCTCCACCTTTACCTTTGAAACTGAACCCTTTGCTGTCTAACTGACTAAGAGAAATCAGATTCTTTGTCATAAGCGGAACGTGTCGAGCCTCGTTCAAAGTGACAACCCTACCATCACGAGTCCTGACCTTGATCGAACCAATACCGATAACCCTGCAGACTGTATTGTTGGCCATGCTTATATCACCGCCAACTATCTACCTATAACCGGTAAACCATTCTCTCCTAGGACTGATATGGTAAGACGCTCCTGAATCAAGAATCCACGCATTAGATGCGCATGCTGATTCTGATGTTACTAGAGCATAATCTTCATCTGAACTGCAATCTCTGTCCGTCATGGCCTCTGCTGTGACTGGTGCCTTGCCTTGCTTCCTTCTGGGACAATCGAACGTCCAATGCCCCTTCTCTTTGCAGAAATTACAGATATCCCCAGGTTTTGGACCCTTCTTGTGTGAAGAATTGCCTTGATTGTTCTTCCTCCCACTAGAACCCCTGTTGTTGCTACTACTAGCAACCAAACCTGATGACTGGGTACCTGCCTCATTCCCACTCGCCTTTCGGCGCAATTTCCTCGTCTTGAGAGAAGTTTTCACTTCCTCTAGAGAGATCCCATCTTTACGATTTATGCACGAATCGACATAATATTCATAAGACATAGGTAAAGATACTAAAAGCTGCAAGGCTGCATCCTCGTCATCAACAACTACTCCTATATTACGCAGTTCAACTAATGCAGAAGTAAATCTGTCAAGATAATCATTTATGGGCGTACCTTCAGTCATACGACAATCATATAGCTTCTTCTTCAGGTATAACTTGTTGGTCAATGAACGTGTCATGTACATATCTTCCAACTTCAACCAAAGATCGCTTCCGGAGTCTGTTCCTGCAACATTGGTTAGGATCTCATCATCCAACTGTCTGATGTCCTTCTCTGACTGTTCTGCTGTACCTTCTGTGGTGACTGCCTTATCCTTGGAATCCTTATGATCCCTGATTGCAATCTCCAACGGTTCCCATAAATCTTTGTCTACCAACAAAGCCTTCATCTTGATCTGCCAGAGAGAAAAACTATTCTTCCCATTGAACTTGTCGATCGAATCTGCTCTTTGACCCATCTTCTTGTTCTCTGCAGCGGAATCCCTGAATCTCTAACCACGAACCAAAGCTCTGGTGCCACTAAGAGAAATCGCAACAAGAAACTCCAAACGCATACAATCGAAGACAAAACACCAGCAGCTTCTGTCCGGATACAATTTCGGATGCTACGGACATCAAAATCCAATCTCCACCATTAATATCGAAGATCTATGAGTCCCGAAGCTACTCACCGAAAATCAGCACGATCCAACGGTGAACGAATGCGCCACGCCTTTTTCTTCACTGCTGCGCTGGATAAAAACGGACCAGAAACTGCTACCTTGTTTTTCTTCGATCTTGGATCTCTTCCGTCGATGCTAATTCTCCTTTTCAACCAAGCTATGATGCCACTTGTTAGAGCAATAACAAGACTTGATAAGAAAAGCGAGCGATCACAAGAACACCAATTTACGTGGTTCACCAACTTGGCTACGTCCACGGGGAAGGGAGAGAATATTATTATCAATCTGGAGAAACAATTAAAAGATCACACTATTACTGCTGCACGAATTATTGATCACAATAATTCCTAACTGTGTAACTGTAGAATTACAGACCTTGCTCTGAGCACTCTAATAATTTGTCTATGACAATCTGAGGTGTGATTTTAGTCTAAACTACTGGTCTCTATTTATACTAGTAAAGTTTATCTCAAAAAATCTTAGGAACTTGGAAACCTAGTCCAAAACTGACTTGGAAACCTAGTCCAAAACTGACTTGGAAACCTTCCTTCTGCGCTCTGTCCCGGAATTACGAAATCTCTCTATTGTTTAATCCTTTAACTTGGCATCCCAAATTCAAAGGCATTAACCCAACACCTTTCCCAACCCAACACCCAGGCAAATCGCAAGAAATCACAGCACCACAAACAAGCACAAGAAATAGATAACCAAAGCAAAAGACAAAAGGAACACAAGAAATTGTTTACCCAGTTCGTCAATATGTTTGACTACGTCTGGGGGCACTACCAAGCCAGGATCTTGCACTATAATATGTAAATATGGAGTTACAATGAGTATGGGGGCGGAACCCTGCTTATATACAAAACCTAGAATGAGACCAAACCCTAGTCTAATTAGAATTCCCGAAATTCAGCATATTCCCGCCCAGCGGCGTCACGGCCGCTCCCTTTTGCACGCTCGCCCGAGTGACTTGATTAGCTCGGCCGAGCACCTTTGATCAGAAGGTGTGTTTCTACCCGGTTAGTGCACGGCCGCTCCCCAGCCTTGACTCGCCCGAGCAGCACGGCCGAGTCCTTTACTTGGATCGGCCGCTCCTCGCCTGCTCTGCGACTTTGCTGATTTCTTCTATTTAGATCGCTAGTTACCGGTTTATCTATATTCCAACATTCTCCCACCTAGAGAGCAACCTGTATACAAACCCCGTATCCGTCTTCAACTCATCCTTAGTGCCATAGTGCTCACCTCGATCATGGTAGTGTCGTCCTCCTCCCCTATTCTCCAAGCCCCGTTGAAGCTATACTCAGCTTCAACTTCTCCTTGCTTGAGAAACCTGGAGCCTTGTCATCCGATCTACACTCTCTGTTAGATCTGCGCAGCGGAATATCCAGTCCTAGAGTATTTGGTTCATCTTCAGTGACCCCTTGACCTTGGTCATCATGAACCGTCCTACTCCCACCCGAGTTTAGAATATCCATGCGAATCTCACTCGCATCACAGCATTCCTCAAACTCCCTGTGCTCATACTCCCCACCATTATTGAAGGTCATGTAATATGACACACCACCCAGAGAAGTTACCGGGGCCGGTCCCCACAAATCCGTGTGAACCGATTCCAACTTTGCTTCCCTCAAATCCCTACATGTCAAACCCGGTAGTTTCCCCTTTGAACAAAGTACCCCCTTCTCACCCATGTGACCCAATCTACAGTGCCACAAATCCGTATCACCCTTGGCTGACGCCACCACGATACTGTCCTTGGTGTTGTTCGTCAAATACAATCTTCCTTCCCTATTACCCCGAGCGATATCACAATCCTCCTTGGTAATAACCCAGCTCCTGCAGCCAAAAGTTACCTTGTAACCTTCTTCATCCAACTGCCCTACTGATAACAGGTTCTTTTTCAAACCCAGAATGTGTCTGACCCCGTGTAGATGTAAGACCTTCCCGTCTGATGCTCCTATTTTGACATCCCCCTTCCCCTTGATTTCCAAAGGATCGCCATCCACCAGATAGACATTTCCGAAATCACCGGAAGTGTAATTTTCCATCTCGCCTGCATGCCCGCATGAGTGGAATGATGCCCCCGAATCCAGCACCCATGATTCTGGCGCACTACTAACGCTCAGAATCAGTACATCTTCATCCTCAGTTATCACATTCGCCGAATTATCCCGTCGCATGGGACAATCCCTCTTGTAGTGTCCTGACTCCTTACAATGATAGCACTCTACCGATCCTCTTGCAACCCTTGGTCTTTCTTTGTTCTCCACATACTGATCCCCACCCCCGATTACACTTTCCCTTGACCCTGTTCTTCATTTATTGCTAGAACCCGGCCTTCCTCTGCTAGTTATAGCTAAAGCCAATTCCGAAGTAGATGGTGTCCCCAACTTCTTTATACGATTTTCCTCGACCAAGAGGAAGTCCTTAGCATCATCATACTTCAATTTGTTCTTACCCGCTGAAGCATTTAACGCTGTCACCGTTCCGCTCCAACTTCCTGGTAAGGATGCTAGCAATTGACAAGCATGAACCTCGTCACCGAAAGTAATCTCCAACGCAGCCAATTAGGGATGGCCAAACCGGACCGGAACCGGAAAACCGGACCGGAACCGGACCGGAAAAGCCCGGAACCGGAGCAAACCGGGGAGGAAACCAGAACCGGACGAACCGGAACCGCAAGGCATGCGGGCCGGTTCAGGGTCACATATATGCCGAACCGGACCGGAACCGGAACCGTACCGAAAATCCCTTATTTTTCAATAATTTTACCGGAACCGGACCGGAACCGTACCGGAACCGGAACCGTATTGTGCCAAACCGGAACCGGAACCGGGGTAAGTGCGGGCCGGTTAAGGGTCACCCATTTGACGAACCGGAACCGGCGGTTCCGAACCGGAACCGGGCCCGGAACCGGTTTTGGCCATCCCTACAGCCAATGAGTCTATAACATCCATAAACTCATCGATGTGTTTAGCTATGGATCCTCCCTCTTGTATCTTGAGATTACCCATCTTGCGTATCAAATCAACCTTATTTGCAGCAGATGGAGTTTCAAAACTCTCAGTAAGATAATCCAATAGCTCCTTGGTGGTTTTCACCTTCTTGGTAGTCTTCGCGATCCACTTCGACAAAGTAGATCGAACCACCCCTAAGGCTTTCCGATCCATAAGATCCCAGTCTTCCTGTTTTTCGCTTTCTGACTTGACTCCTGTTAGAGGCTTATAGAGATCCTTACCATATAAGACAACCTCTATTTGCATCCTCTAATATCCATAGTCAGAGCCATTGAATTTCTCCACCGCTTGTTTATCTTTGCCCATTCTTGATTGCTTGATAAACTCGGATCGTTAAACCGGAGCTCTAGATACCAGTTGTTGTGGAATAAGCCCTTCCCAACCCAACACCTAAGCAAATCGCAAGAAATCACAGCACCACAAAAAAGCACAAGAAATAGATAACCAAAGCAAAAGACAAAAGGAATACAAGAAATTGTTTACCCAGTTCGTCAATATGTTTGACTATGTCTGGGGGAACTACCAAGCCAGGATCCTGCACTATAATATGTAAATATGGAGTTACAATGAGTATGGGGGTGAAACCCTGCTTATATACAAAACCTAGAATGAGACCAAACCATAGTCTAATTAGAATTCCCGAAATTCAGCATATTCCCGTCCAGCGGCTGCACGGCCGCTCCCTTTTGCACGCTCGCCCGAGCAGCTCGCCCGAGTCACTTGATTAGCTCGGCCAAGCACCTTTGATCAGAAGGTGTGTTTCTACCTGGTTAGTGCACGGCCGCTCCCCAGCCTTGACTCGCTCGAGCAGCACAGCTGAGTCCTTTACCTGGATCGGCCGCTCCTCACCTGCTCTGCGACTTTGCTGATTTCTTCTATTTAGATCGCTAGTTACCAGTTTATCTCTATTCCGACAGTAGACCCGTTCTAGAATGTTAGTTTGTTGTTTTTATTTTTTTAGTATGAATAATTCTTGAGTAATAATTTAATTTTTTTCATAATTATTTTAAAAATAATATTGATTTTATTTACAATGAAGTATCAACAAAAAATATTTAATTTTATTAAAATAATTAAAAGTAACATAATTTATTATCCAAAACTAACAACGAAAATAGTGAGATAATCCTGAACGGAAGGAATATTTCTTAATGAAAAAAATATATTAATGGGATTGATTATTGGAAAAAAAAAAATTGAGTATTGTATTAATGAAAAAAATGAAATGTTTAAGACTGAAGGGGAAATAATAAAAAAAATACAATTGCAATATTTCTTAATGAAAAAAAAATATTAATGGGATTGATTATTGAGAAAAATAATAATTTGAGTATTGTATTAATGAAAAAAAATGAAATGTTTAAGACTGGAGGGGAAATAATAAAAAAAATACAACTGCAGAGCGATTATTCAAGGTTAACATATGGATTTGTGAAATTTTTCGTATCATGGGATTGATTATTGATAGGGTCTCACATGTGAGATGGATCTCGACGAGAGAGAAAATGAGCTTGCTCCGCCCCGCTCATAAAAGAGCAAACCATTTACACTTTCAATAAAATCTGTCTCACACAAATTTGTGTCTTATAAACGGATCATGGGATAGATGATAAATCTCATGGCATCACTCTGCTTTTGCCTTTGAAAATAGTAGAACCCTATGTGACAACCCAAAATTTCATTAGATGTCATAACTATAAAAATCATAAGATGATTGCATTTTGAATTTCCTTATAATGCAAAAAATATTCCTAGATACACAAAATTTTAGAGGTTACTCACGTTTAACTTCCAATGCATCTAACTGCCATTGCGACGATAAAAATGGAATTGTTTTATTAAATGATGAAATTTAAAAATAAAAACATGGGAGACTACTTATTTTTTGTTTTCGCCGAATACTATTGACAACTATTAATTACTTACCTACGAAACAAAGGGTTGAATTTGATCCACTTTAGGGTGTTTAACTTTTAGATATTTTTTTATTTGCTACAAAAAAATAAATATTTGTTCCTTTTCTTTCTTGAAAACATGGCGTTTAAGATGTTGACCACAATAACATGACGTTTTGAAGCATACTCCAATTTCTCCAAATGCAGAGTATATAAAATGATCAAATATTTAAAGTGGGAATAAATAGATTAGGTTCATCTTTAATAATTTAATAAAAGTGATAATAAATTTTAATTTGAAATTAGTTAGTACTACCTTGATTATGTGAATGGAACATTACATTTCTTCTATTGAGTTGAGTTACACTTTACTTTTACCAAAAGCCATTCCAAAAGGCAATCATAATTAACTAAACTATTCTCCATCATTCTTTAATTAGAGGGATAACACTAAACTGTATTACACATAAAGTGGACTTCCCAGCTAGACTTAGTTTTTTTCGTTCATGAAACAATATTATTTGAATTAATATACAACTCACCTACTAACAAAGAGATTTTTCGTAGCTACAATTAATTAAGGGCACTAAACTACATAGAAGAATTCAACAAATCATTTCGAATATGGATTATTGAACGTTAACACATTGATGTTTTGTTTTCTATTAGAGGTCGAAATATATCTCTGGAACAGTTTAATTCAGATGATCGAATTGTATTGATAAATGAGACTGTACAATACAGACTGTAAAAGCTCAAAGGGATCCAACCATTTCAATGCAACTTATTGAATGGATCAACCTACGCGATTTTGACATACCACACTAAGTATCCAAGTATAAATCAATACTCAATGAGTAATTATACTTGGATAGCTTGTATATCAGACTAAATAACTTTGTGACATGAACACATCCATTTTAGAAACTCAAAGAAAATGTCAAATATTTTTCTATTTTTCCAATGCTGGACTTGGGTTAGATGAGCTGATAAGTTGGATCAATAAGTGCTAAACTCATTCATATGGGCTGGGCCAGAACTTTGCCGTTGTTTTGTGAACTTAGCTCAAAAATACAAACAAGAGAAAGATTAAAAAAAAAAAATATATATATATATATATATATATATATATACATATATGAATCAAACTTGAGCTTGAAAATTGAGGATTATATTTACTCATTCTGTCCCACTATTTTGGGCGTTTCGTTAGAAAGTAAAAGAAAATATATATTCCACTTTCTCTCCCACTTTATCAATCTCAATAATTATCCACTTACTTCCTTACTAATACCATACTTTCTCTCACATTCACACTCAATTAAATGCGAGTTCCAATTATTTACAAAAATACACAAAGCCTTCCTTCGAAAGATAAGTTCTCATTACTTAAGAAAATGTTACCGAAAGTGTTAATTATTTATAAACACGTCACAGCTCGTAACACAATTTTTTAATGAGTTGGTTTTAGGGGAAACTAGTTCCTCCATAAGTTATAAAAAACCCTGTTTTTAACCCTTCTTAAACCCTAAAAGGCCTAAACCCTAAACCTTAAACCCTAAACACTAAGCTTTAACCCCTATAAAAAACATGATTTTTTATAACTTATGGTTTCCCCCAAAATTTAGTATTCATCGATTCATTCCACCAATCTTCTTCTTCCTTGATTTTCATTCTATTCTTCTTCTTTTGATTTGATTAATCACTAACATCTCAAATTTTGCATTTATTATTTGACAACTTGTCATTTAATAAATGCTTTTAGGGATTTATTTTCAAATTTTACTTTGTTGTTTTCTTAATTTGATATTTAATAAATTTCTCTCCTTATGAGAGCCGTTGATTTCTCTCCTTAGTGAGAGTCGTTGATTTCTCTCTGTCGTGAGAGCCTGTGTTTGTGTGTATGCTGGTTTTTTTGTTTGTTTTTTTAGGTGCAATTGCAATTCAATCTTTAATGACGAATCTCACATTATCTCAAAACAAAAAGGATGCCATTGTTCTTGATGCACAAGGATGTTTTGAGGGTTTTGGAATGTTTGGTGGACGTTTATTCGCCTACCCGGATTCTCCATGTCATGTACTCAGGGGGATTTCTTAAATGCCGAACGAGGCAGTTTCCAAGTTTTACTTGGATTAGAATCCGTATGTTTCAAGATTTATATCGAAATTGCATTGTTGTAGTTTAAGAAATG
Organism: Campanula takesimana; assembly: GCA_026119855.1. Classification (NCBI taxonomy): domain Eukaryota; kingdom Viridiplantae; phylum Streptophyta; class Magnoliopsida; order Asterales; family Campanulaceae; genus Campanula; species Campanula takesimana. The sequence goes on from JAOWBW010002364.1 coordinate 14,170, forward strand.
AGTCTATTATGGATATTTGGGATGAGCTTCCGGCTTTTGTGGAGTGCCGTCTATTTTCATATGAGTTTGTCTCCTGTAAAACGCGTTTTCCCTAGTGGTTAGTAAAAATGTGTTTTTCAAAATCATCTTGCGGTCCTCAACACACTCACTGGACCTTCGTAATACAGCAACTGGTCATCCTAAACATTGTTACCTGCTATCTATTAACACTTATGTTACTCTAAAAAACTAATCAGAAAAAACCTTCTGGCTATTACTTTCAAAGTTTCTAGCTATCAGTTTCATAACCAGAAGGCTTTATATTGATATCCAAGACCCTTCTGGCTATCACTTTGAAAGGTTCTGACTATCAATCTCAAAACCAAAAGCCTTTATATTGATATCCAGAACCGTTGAGAAGTTCCAATTATTTACAAAAAATGACTCTTCTGGCTATCAATCTCATATCCAGAAGGTTTTATAATTATATTCAGAACCGTTGAAAAGTTTCAATTATTTACAAAAATGCCACCGCGGTTTTTTAAAAATACGTTTTTCCTGTGAGTTAGGAAAAACGCGTTTTTCCCAAAATTTTGCGTCTTCATATTATTAATGCAATTGAAGTTGCGGAAAAAAATCACAAGTAATCTTATAGCCCACATAAGGGTAATACAATACAAGTTTGGATTCGAAAAAGAAGCCCAATTAATGAATTAGGATGAAAGTAGGACCGAGATTACCATTTAAGTATTTTCATTCAAAATATATTAATGTAAATATGGCTATTACTTATCGAGGAAAAAAAAGAGAGAAGAAAAAGAGTAAAGTGGAGTTATATTCTCAAAACTTGATTCTAAGACCCAATCCAAGTGCTTTTGTAAGTTTTTTATTTTATACTCCCTCTGTCTCTAAATCTCTAAATGAGTGTCAATTTTCAAGAAATCTTTATCCATAAATGAGTGTCTTTTTTTAACATAACTTTCTCCCTAAACATTTTTTTTCAAAATTTTTTTCACCGGTTTCTTTATACGGAACCGGAGCGAACCGGCGAGTTAACCGGAACCGGTGTAACCAATGGCCGGTTAAGGTTCACATAAATGGTGAACCGGAACCGGACCGGCGTTTCCATTAAAAAAAATAAAAATCCCTTGTTTTTCAACAAATTTTAGCATGTTTATTCATTATTGTATGATAAATAAAAAAAATCCCTTGTTTTTCAATAAATTTTAACCCGTTTATTCATTATTGTATGATAAAAAATAAAAATAACAAAAATGTAGTGTGGAACCGTACCGGAACCAGATTGTGATAACCGGAACCGGTGTAACCAAGGGCCGGTTAAGGTTCACATAAATGGCGAACCGAAACCGAAACCGGCGTTGGTCATCCCTAGCCTAAAGTGCAGCACGTCTGATCAAGTCGTGATCACACCTGGAGGAATTCGGCATGATTCGTGCGCGGGCGCGCGAGTCGTGAAGGCGAAGGAAGAAACGCATGTAGCAGGTACGTTTTCGGCAGGAGCTGGCGTGTGTCGGGAGCGTGCTGGCGCATGGTCGAGGCTGGCAGTGGATAGTGCGCTCGTGCTGGCGCGTGAGTCAGCAGATTTTTCCTAATTTTCCATTATTTTCTATTATTCTTAATTTCTTTTATTTCCTTATTAGTTTAGGACTTCTGTAAGTATTTAAAGACAAAAACTTATGTGAGAACACTATGACCCGTCTCATGGATGAGACGGGTCTTTTTTGACCCATAACCCGGCCCATTGAACCAGCTCCATTACCCAAGGGGCGACCCTGCCACTTGGCGGCCTCTCATAGGCCAAATTTTATTTTATTTTATTTTTTGTTTTGTTTTTTTTTATTTTTTTTTTCGCTTTGTCAAAAGTAACAGTTACTATAACTTAATGTAATGACTTTATACATATAAAGTAACAGCTTGTATACATAAAAATAATATATATATACAGATCCCCTTGTTCTCATGGGAGACCACCTCGTATTTAAATAGGTTTCTTTTATTGCTTTTGATTCTAGACTTCAACATAATTTTAGATCTAGGTTTTTATTCTTTTTTTATGGAGATTTCAAAGCTTTAAATGATGAACTAAAATCCAAGCTTTGGGTTTGAATCTTGAACCCCCTTTTATCAATTTGAGGTATTTTTCTTTTCATAATTTTACTTGTGCTTAATTTAGATTTATTGCTAGGGTTTTTAGACTTGATCAATCTAATTGCTCTGGTTAATTTATCTCTGCTAGAATTTTCTATGACTGTGCTAGTGTAGAAATTCACATGTAGCATTTTTACGATCTATGCATGTGTCATGATAAATTGTGAAGTGGGTAAAATTAGACGATTATCTATATGAAATAATTGTAGAAAGCGTTCTTGATCTTAGTTTCTTAAATCGTTCATCAATTAATTTTGCGATCTAGATTGTGCCAGTTAGATTAATTTATTAATTAGGGTTTCTAGTGAGTGTGTCATTGCTATTAACTAGTCTGAAAGAAGATACAGGGATTGAAATAAATCTCGTGATCAAGTGAATATGATGAAAAGTGAAAAAAGATATCGATGATAATTGAATAATTAGGTGGGGGCGGAATCAAATCTAAAGTATTTTTTAATTATTGTTTTTGCTCAATTTAATTAGTTTTTATTCTTGTTTTTAGGATTTAATAATTATAAATTTCCTCCAATTTTGTCAAGTGACAATTACATAAACAAATAACCGCTCTTCGTGGATCGATCCTGGACTTATCTATAGCTACATATTTTTAGAACTCAGTCCATGTTTAATTTGTAGGTGTGTGATTTAGCCTATCAAAAAACGATGCTTCCAATGGCTCATAATTTGACACGCATCTTTGTATTAATATTAATTATTATGATTAATTTGGCTCGTGCAGAACTCACTTCAAACAAATTAATTTCAATCATAAGTGATGAATTGAAGGAAAATTTGTCAAAATTCAACCGATTGTTATAGATGAACAGAATTCGCAAAAATAAATAGGGGTACCGGAGCCCGTTGTTTTGTAAATTATACTCCCTTCGTCCAAATTGATCATTTCAATTTTTTACCGTTACTACGAATCAATTTTGAGCAATAATTTTGAATTGATTTGATTTGATTATTTTAATGAAAATTTATAAAACTTATTATTGATATAGTATTGTTCATGATATTAATAACAAGTTTTAAATTTTTATTAATATAAGTAAATTGATCAAAAATAATTTCTCAATTTTTATTTTGTCAAAAATAATTAAAATATCATTATTTTAAGACCAAAAGGTAATTATTAATTGATGAAAACGTGAACCATACACACACAAATAAACATAATGATATGTGATCACATGAAGGGAGGACGAAAAAGTAGTTGCGTGAAAATTGCAATAAAAGAGACGTAAAGTGATTTCATGGGATGATTTCTTTGAAGAGTGTGTTTTGGGGGAAACTAGTTCCTCCATTAAGTTAATTTTTATTTTTTTTTAAATCTTAAACCCTAAACCTGAAACCCAAACTCAAAACCTGAAACCTTATACAAACAGGATTTTTTATAACTTATAGAGAACTAGTTTCCCCCAAATTTTCTCTTGTTTGAAATTTGTTGTCTTATTAACCAATCTCAAAAGGAATCTCTCCAAAATAATGTTTGTTAAATTAGGGAAGATTCTCCTTTGGATTACCGTCTATCTCCAATCCAACCACTAATCATAGCATAATCCCAAACTTGGGTTCGCTAACATACTAACAAAACCCGACCCGACCTGGAAAATATGTTATTTTCTCACATTTGCGCTATTTTTATTTTTTATTTTTTATTTTTTAACTATGAATGGTGACACATGAACATAGTTTAATTGTAGATAAGATTATAATAAAACTCGGGTTACTTCTAGAACTTTAGCTATTAACTCTCTATCAACAACAAAATGCTCCATATCATTGGTCGGTTGAAGGTTAAGTAACGCAATTAAATCATGTCACTATGTAGAGGTGGTCTCCTGTACGTCCGTTGTACGGCGTACAACGGAGCCGAGCCGCCAAGCCGATCATTTTTTATTTTTTTTTGCCACCCTAACATTTTTTTCTTTAACAAAAAGTAACACTTAGTATAACGAAATGTAACACTTTTGTTTTTCAAATGTAACACTTTTTTTGTTTCAAAAATGTACCACAAATTTGATGCAATAGATTAAAGATAACATAAAGATAGGCAACTACATTAATGTAACACTTTTTATAAAGGAATGTAACACTCTTTTTTCAAATGTAACACTTTTTTTTTCAAATGTAACATTTTTTTTCTTCCAAAAATAACATAGGATTGACAACTAAACTAATGTTACATTTTATAAAAAATGAATGTAAATTTTTTTTCTCAATTGTAACAGTTTATATTCTTAAATGTAACATTATATATGAAATGTAACAATTATTTATTGAGAAAGTAACAATTGAAATGCAAAACCATTTTTTTTTTGTAAAAAACTGCTGTTACTTTTAATAGTAGAAAGTGTTACTTTTTGAAGACGAAATTGTTACTTTTATTAGAACATAGTGTTACTTCTTAGCTGGTGAGCAGTTCAAACTTTTTTTTGTGTAAAAAAATTTATTTATTTTTAAAAAAAATCAAACCATATCATAACCTATGTAGTTTTTTTCGTCTCGTCGAGACGAACAAAACGGTATTTTTAAATATTTTTTTCGACTTATAAATCTCAAGATATAGCATTTTAAAGTTTTTTTTTTTTAAAGTCGACACGTGGCAAGATCTGGGAAGAGGGAGGGTTGGATCTGACCGCCGGTTGTAGCGCACCAGCCAGCCGCGCGAAGCACTGGAACAAAACAAGGTTGCCGCACCGTGCGGCATGCCGCACCCAAGAATTCGTCCATTATGTATATGTAGAGTCAAAATGAATTGAGTAGTTCTAAGCTAAAAGCATCAACATTAACATATGCGGAAAAATTAATATGGAAAAAAAAAAGTAAAAAAGAGAGAGATAGCTATAATACTCTCCGTTTTCTTCTTCTAACCCCCAAAAAACATAAGTGCTATAATACTCCCCGTTTTCTTCTTCAAAACCCTAAAAACAGAAGTATCTACACGTAGGGATGGTAATTTGATCGAACTTGATCCGTACCGAAGGGAAATCGATCAGAATATTTCGGATATGGTTTGCATTTTTAAAGATCTGTTCGGGTTCGGATCGGTTTCGGTAGCACCCCAAACCTGATCCGATCCGACCCGAACCTATTAGGTGTATAAAATTTTACTACTACCCCCTCATGTTATAGAAATATACACTGAAACCCTGAACAAAAGTGTTTTGTTGCAAAAGTGAGCGGAATTGGGAGTAACACTGAAACTGATTAAAAATCTACAAAATGATCTTCGCGTTTGACTATTTAAACTTTTTAAGGACATGAGCACTTGCTTCACTAGTCATGTTTTGTTTATTCACTTTTAAGCCTAAATTGTAGTAGAAATGTGAAGAACTTTTTGAGACAGTAAGAAATGGCAAATGAGAAAATCATTTTAGGACGGAGGGAGTATTTTTTTTTTTACCCAAAATGGTAGATTTTTTTTAATACTTTTGTAGAAATTTTTTAATACTCATAAATAGAGCTCAATATTGCATTTGTTAGTACATAATCATGTACTACCTCTGTCCCTAATTGAGTATCTAAATTTCATTTTAAGGGACATAATTTTTTTGTACAATTTGGTGGCAAAATTCATATATAGTCTTGTAATCCTCTTTACAAATATTTAGTTTTTGCAAGTATAAAGAGACCTGCGAAAAAAAACAAAAAAAAAAACATTTAGGGACAAAGTTATGATCAAAATAAACACTCGTTTTGGGATTTTTTTTTTCTTCTGAAAATGGACACTCATTTAGGGACAGATGGAGGGAGTAAGTACACAATCATGTACTACCTCTGTCCCTGTGAGTGTTCAAATTTTTTTTTAAGGGACATAACTTTTTGTATAATTTGGTGGCAAAATTCATATATAGATTTGTAATTCTCTTTACAAACATTTAGTTTTTGCAAGTATAAAGAGACGTGTGAAAAAAAAACATTTAGAGACAAAATTATGATCAAAATAAACAATCATTTTGGGACAAAAATTTCTTGAAAATGGATAAAGAGAGGGAGGGAGTTGTATTTTGAATTATTTTTGCGTGTATAACATTTTGGAAATAGTACCTTCTTGGATATCTGGTAATAAAAATATGAACACTTTATTACCATCATTTATTATTTCTCTAAAAGTTAAAATTACAACAAACTAAAACAGACAAAGAACGTGAGAACGTGAGAATAATAAATCGAGTAAAAAACACTTGTCGTTTATTACTCTTTAATGGTATCGCAAGAAATCTGCGCCGCGATTCTGGCCGGATCCCTAGGCACCAACCCTTGCGCCACCGCCAATGACTTGTAGATCTCAATAATCATCTTCTCGTCGTACTCCTTCACCGGCCGCTTCCCAAACTCACTAATCACGTTCCCTCCATACACGCCGCCGCCAACTCCAATTCCGCCGCTGTGCACGACGGACGTATTCGCAATCCTCAACATCATCCTGACGTAAGCGTCTCGGAGACGGATAAAAAACTTCTTCGGCGAGAAATTGAACCTCAGCTTCAGCCTCGGCGTGATCTTAATCTTCCAGAACCGGCGTTTCCGGTTGGAATTGGTATTGCAATTAGAGTTGGAGTTAGAGTTACCTAGTTCAGCACGTGATGTTCGGCGGCGAGAGGGAGCTCCGGTGGTGAGACGGTGGTAGCCGCGGCGTTTCCAGTAAGATTTGACGCCTTTGCAAACGGTTGCTGAAACGCCTTCCATTTTTGGGGATTGTGAATTAGGAAATCATTAGAGAAATTGACCGGAAATTGGGGAATTATGAGGAGAGAGAAAGGGAAAAATGGGTGGGAGATTGTAGTGGGGAGTTGGGGAGGGAGTGTTTGGTGTGTGAAAATACTTAAAATAGGGGAAAAAATGAAGTGGTGAGGGTGGGGAGGTGGCACAATAAATGGGAATCTGATCGTGCCACTATTTCCTCACTTGTAAGACCATGTCCAATAGTTTCAACTACCAAAAACATTCAACTACCTTAATATTACGACACCTCATCTTCTCTCTCCATCCACTTAATCATTCAACTACACTCTCAACTACCCCTCCCACAATAAGCTAGTTTAGTTTAAAATTCAACTCCTCCCAACTCATCATTCTATACCCCACCACTTTTTATTTTATTTACAATATTTATTTTTATAATTAAAAATAAATATTGATATTAATAATTTATTATTAAAAAATAAATTATTAACGTTTTTAATTATAAATTCGAGATTTATTTTTATTTTTTTTAATTCAAACTTAATTAATTTTTTTCGAAGCAATTAAATAAATATGAGAATATTTTAATTTTAATAAAAATAAGAAAAATTACAATAAACTTAGCTCGTTCCACAAATGATGAAAAACCAAAAAAAACATAGGATTGTAGTAATTTGGTGGAAAATTACTTGAATTCTGAGTGTTGAAATAAGGATTATTCGGATTATTGGGATCCATTTCACTAAAAAGATGATGAATATTTTAAAAACTAAGGGGTTAAAGAAGGATAATGATTTTTTTGAGAGAAAAGAGAGGTTTTTTTTTTGGTGTACAAATAAAATGAAAGTTATATCAATTTATAGAGAAAAAAAAATCCAGAATTTTCGCGAAAAAAATAAAAAATAAAAAAAAATTTTGCTGTAAAATAATTGAGCTCGAAAATTTGGGTTGAAAATCATATATAAAAATCTGGACGGACCAATCCTAGGCTGACACTTGGCAAAAGGAGAAAAAACAAAAAAAAAAAACTGGCAGACGCTGCGCCTCACGCGCCTCTGTCGGCGGTGAGGCGCACGCGCCATGTCCGCACCAACCAGGCGGCGACGCGTGTCCATGGCGGGGCCCCTCAATTTTCATTCAACCCGGTTGAATTTATTCAACCTCCCAATTCAACCCCCTACCTCTCAACTACCTTATTGGAGCCCCTCAACTAGTTGAACCCACTTTCAACCCCCTCTCAATCACCTTATTGTACATGGCCTAAATGCCTTGTCGTTGTGTGTTTGTGTTTCGTTGACAAATTTTTTTTTTTTGAAAATTAGTTTTTCTGTAAATTATAAAAAATTATGTTTTAATAGTGTTTAAATTTAAATTTTAGAGATTAAATTTAAAATTTAAAGTTAATATTAGAAAACATATTTTTTTTTATAATATATTGAAAAACTAGTTTCCCGCCAACCTGGTCTTTCTTTAATTCTTGCTTTTGCTATGGGGTCTACCTCATGAGATTGGGAATGGTGCTCAACTATACCTTTGACTTTGTTTTTGACCTTTTGGCTTAGGGATAATTCTGGATTTGTACCCTTTAGAAATCGGATTTGTGTCCTATCTTTATCAAATTGATGGGCATGCTGGTGGCAGTAATTGAGGGTCAAATGACATTTCTGTTTTTAATAAATCAACTGAATAGACATTAAATGGATTGATTACGAAGTATACTCCTTCCGTCTCAGCACTAGTAGGAATAGAGGACTAGGCATGATATGCACTTTTGTTAACGAAATGAGATATGCATTTTTTTTTTGAAGCAATGTGATATGCACTTTTGTTAACGAAACAATAAAACAAGAGTAAATAATACAAGTGTTTTGAGGGCATAATTACTCAAAACACTATTTGTCGCGCCCCGACCCGTGGTCCTACTTGGCCCCACGCCCGGGACACGCGAGGAAGACGTCGTAAAGCAACTCTAAGAATTTTTTTCGAAATATATTTTCTTAAAAAGGTTCACACAACCAAAACGTTACCAAAACATGACTTTAAGTCACAAAACCAACTTTCTCAAATGAGTACTTAGCCACCTGGCTATAACAAACTTTACTTAAAAATTTACAAACCCGAACACCTACTAAAAGAGATGATACAATTAACTGAGTCACGGTTACACTACCCTAAAGGTATTACATTTACATAATGTATCCTTTATACACATCACTTCCCAAAAGTCTTACCAAATATCTCTTTACCAACGTCCTCCCTGTGCTGTGACCTATTCCCTGGACTCCTTCTTATCTAAAACGGTAAACAAATAAGGGGTGAGAATAAATCTCAGTAAGTTACTAAAATGCAACTACATTACATGCTAGTATGATGATTATAAAGAAACAATATTAACAAATAAGCGTATAACACATAGCATATAACATGAGAGGCTCCCTATCGCCAACCGTCCCATACCGGTTGGAAATAACGACCAACTCATCATGCAACACATAAAGCGGAAATAAACACTCATACGTGGATACTGAGCCAAGGTTCTCAAACCAAACAATAGCCATCTGAGAGGCATCAACTGAGCAGCATCGAAGAGCTGAGACGGGTTCCGGAACCAAACAACCACAACAACAACAACGGGGGGAAAATGACACAAAGTCATAACCCAAAGTGCCCAACCTTTGGCCTAAGGAAGGGGGTTAAAAATGGGAAACCAATGATAGGAGCCTTATAATGTACTTGGCTCGGAGACCATTATAATCCCTATCACTGCCCAACACACACAAAAGTACCAGCTGGACTTTAGACACAACCGAAGCAAAGAAAACTTGCTTAAACAACAAACGGGGTATGATTCCAAAGTAGGGAACCACACAAGCTCATCTTAGAGAAGTAAACACGTTTTCATAATAGTATGCACCATATTGACATTAAGTCATCACACAATCCATCCAAACAATCACATTAATTCAAACTTGATCATAAAAGACCAACTCTACCATAATGAACCATGGATACTCATCTTGGTACTAATCACCTACTGGATTTACGTACTATAAAAATCAAAACCCAACTCAATAACCAACCCATCGTGTAGTACTCGAGAAGAGCTTTCCAACGATAGTTTACACGACTAAAACGGAGTCCGGATGAAGAAGTTATGACCTCCGGAAGATTTTACGTAAAAATACACAAATTCAGAATTTGGGCTCTTACACGACTCGTGTACCACTACACGACTCGTGTAAGAACTTTTACACAAGTCGTGTAACAGTACACGACTCGTGTAGAAAAACACCCCTTCAGAATCTCTCCTTACACGACTCGTGTACCCCTACACGAGTCGTGTAATCAGCCCAGAAGTCTCATTTTGGCTGAAAACAAAATACTCCCTTCATCTTACCAACCCAAAACACTAACCTTATCAACCCTCAACATTTTCAACCCTTACAAAGGCTACAAATTCAGCCCAAGCACCATACAAACACCAACTTCTTTACCCTTCCTAATACTAACAAGCTATGTACAAGTTTTTACTATTCCCTCTGTTTCACAAGTATCATTATAATTTTTAATATACTAATATACCCACTTTAGGATACTTTCACTTCTTTCCCCGTCCCATAAATAATAGTATAATTTTATAATACATTTATTTAACATTTAACTAAAGATACTATTTTACCGTCCCACGAGTAGGAGTATAATATATAAAGCATATATAAGGTTGCATCCTCTCATACTCCCCTAAAACCAAAACTACTATACCCATATACCCATTTCCCACAAATAACAAGTATAATAAAAGTTATTACTACTCCCTCCGTCCCAAATTTACAAGTATATAAAAGTATACCCAAAACATTATTTTATAACATATAAAGCATATATAGCATGCTTATGACCATTTTAACATTTAAAGGGGGATTAGTAACTTACCTATTTTTCGGAAATGAGTCAAGAAAAATATATTGTTCGGTAGAAAGAATCTATTCAACACCCTGAACATTTATATATAATTAGATTTGAAAATGGAGTAGTAAATTAAAATAGGGAAAATAAACAAAACAAAATGTTACCTTTTCTTTCTTTCTTCAACAATGGAGGAAAATAAAATTTTGTGTGTGAGTGTGTGAGGAGGTGGGAGACGCAGGGAGAGGGAGGGGGTGATAAGGATGGGTTTATGCTAAATTCAAATTTTCATTTAAACCCCTCCACTTCCAAATTGAACAACCAAGCCCCTCAACTCACATTTTCAATAAAACCCCATAATTTTCCACTAACAACTTAACTCCCCAAATAAACTTTACTACTAACATTTTAACTAACTCAAATAATCATATAAGATGTGCAAATTCATTTAATATAATGCAACAAATAAAATGCACACATAATTTTAAATTTAAAATTCTCAAAAATATAAAATAATTATAAAATAAATAAAACGGATTTTTGGGGTCGTTACACTCACTCCCCCTTAAAGAAAATTCGACCCGAATTTTAGGATTGCTTACCTCAACCCTCAAACAACCCAGGATACTTCTTTTCATTCCAATCCCGAAGCTTCACACTGAGTTCAATATCCTCTAAAACTTTAGACATATCGGAGAAGAATCATAAATACAATTGCGTGGCATCAACACATGGAACTCATTATCAACCTCGTCGAGAGAAGGAAGTAACACAAGACGATAAACTCAACCTCTAGCTCTTTCCAAAATCTCAAAAGAACTGACATATTAAACAACTCCACGAGAAGTAAAGGTATATCCCTCGAATTCTTAGAATCAACTAAACAAGTTCTCAAGAATCTGAATGGTTATTTCTAACTGACCATCTGACTGAGGGTGAAAGTCATACTAAGTCTCAATTCCGAACCCCAGGCCTTCTGAAATGCTTGCCAAAATCAAGATGTAAATAAGGAACCCATATCTATTACCATGCTCGTAGACATACCATGAAATCGAACTATCTTCTGAACAAATCACTGACAACTGATGATTTACTTCCAGATTATTCACAACTCAAGGACTTAGTTGAATACTTAGAATTCCTCGCATCAAACAATTAAAGGTAACTCCTCGAATTTATCTCAATACTCTACTTCTACTTGGATTCAGAATTAAATTGGTCTTGTGTATCCCTTCAAGTATCTATAGTTGAACTCCGTTATACATGTTTAATTCCACTAAGTGTTGACTACATACTCTGCTATAGAAGTTAAAATTCCATCACTAGCCACGAACAAAATCTTATTGTCTGACATTATTCATTCCACGAGTAATTTTCGATAGTTGATATTATTCAAAAGAGTAGAAATTTAAAGCTTTCACAATCGCAAAGTCACACCATGTCTCAACTCACGAAGACTCCAAAGTGTTAATTCCTCTAACATTCCCCATTTAGTTTTATCACCCATGAACTATAAGTCAATGAATCCTCTAACACAATACCTTTCCCGATGATATAATATGGTAAACACTTCAAATCTAACTCCATCAAAGTCATTCACTAATGCACTGGATATATAATCGCAATAAATCTCAATTTATGGGTAGGATAATTTTGTTGATAAGGAATCAATCTTCTCAAAGCACACATTGTTACCGAACCATCCTGAAGCAATGAACATCTCAATCACTCTTTAAGGCATCTCTATGAATAAGGAATTTATTAAATCCACTATAAGGGTAAGCTTGACATATCCACTAGAAATTAGTAACACTAATCATATCCTCTAGATACTGTAGTACTAGTTAAATCCATTAAGCAATATCAATACTGAAGTTATCATCAACTCTTGATTCATCAATTAACACTCGCAACAATTAAACTCGTTCACTCTTACCAATCCATCGAGATATTGCATCCTTCTGTGCTATGCAGTTAACAGTGTAGCTACCTTAGAAATCCATCAATGAATCCTCAACCCTATGCCTGAGTTGAAACTTTCCTCAAAATAATATATCCTCTAACATGAAGACATTCTGCCCTGATTTTACAAACTGCTACCGCTCTCAAAGAACTCAGACTAGGATTACTTATACAATTCAACGTATCCAACAATACCACTGAAGCAGGTGAGAATTCAAACTATATAACCACCCTCCAATGATGTCCATACCCGATATAAAAGCCATCTTTGAAATATACTCAACTAAAATTCTCAACAAATGATAATCACTTCAAATCAACCACTAAACAATTACTGATCTCTGATGTTGCTCAAACATAGCACCCAACCACTCAAGATCACCCAAGGTTCTCCTCAAGAACAAGTACCACTCAAGGGAAATAAACTTAAAATCTCACAAGGAAAAGATATCTTTCAATTTAAATGCAACTTTTTTTTTTTTTTTTTTTTTTTTTTTTCTAACTCCATAAACCAACTACCAGGCACAAACTTGCAACAACAATTTACAAATTTCTTAATGCATAAATAGCATGAAAGCTAAACACATATATATACCATGCTTAACTAACACACACTAGCATATAAAATTCCACCACCATAACATCAAAATCTTGTGATGACAACATCACTAAACCGGCAAATAAAACATGCCCAAGAATACGCACATCACAAGTATACGACACTTTATCGGTCGTCTAACACTCCCCCTTAGGAAGACACATCTAACACATAAGGTAAAGACTCAGAAGACACATGCAATCAAGAAGCACAATGCACAAACACACAAGTATGCGAAGAGCCAGGGTCTATAAGTGTGTGTGCTCTCAAACTAGACATAGAAATTATACCTCCAGTCACATTAGAAGAATCTGAAATCTGTTGTTGATTGATGAAAGAAACACGATCTTGCACCTTAACCTTTCCTGAAGCATCCCTCTTTTGGCCCCGAGATGACCCAGCTGCACTTCCCGATAACTGATTCTTAAATCTAAAGCAACTCTTCTGAAAGTGACCCAACTGACCACAACTCAAACATTTGCCTTGCTTTTTCCAACATTTTTCTTCTAAATGTCCCATCCTTTGACAGTAGTTACATACTCTTTTACTTCGAGTTCCTCTATTATGCGGACCTTGAAAAGATGCCCTCGCTTGCGAAGGTGTTCCTTGATATTCTCTACTATCTCCACGCTGGGGTTGCAGTTTTACCTGTTCTCCTCGTTTTGTCACATCTGAGGTTTCAATCTTGGTTTTATGCTCCTCTGTATCGTCAATGATTTTCATGACAGCTTCAAACATACCTTGGAACAGTGCTCGAACCTCTTCTCAAGCGTTACCCGACCCTGAAGGCCCTGACTGATTCCCTTCGGTGCCAACCATTTTCAATAAGTACCTGCATAAGACTCTCAACGTTACTTACTCTATACACAACTACCCTCCTAGGTCATTTAGTCATTCTAGACCATCTACAACCTAGCTCTGATACCAACTGTCGCGCCCCGACCCGTGGTCCTACTTGGCCCCACGCCCGGGACACGCGAGGAAGACGTCGTAAAGCAACTCTAAGAATTTTTTTCGAAATATATTTTCTTAAAAAGGTTCACACAACCAAAACGTTACCAAAACATGACTTTAAGTCACAAAACCAACTTTCTCAAATGAGTACTTAGCCACCTGGCTATAACAAACTTTACTTAAAAATTTACAAACCCGAACACCTACTAAAAGAGATGATACAATTAACTGAGTCACGGTTACACTACCCTAAAGGTATTACATTTACATAATGTATCCTTTATACACATCACTTCCCAAAAGTCTTACCAAATATCTCTTTACCAACGTCCTCCCTGTGCTGTGACCTATTCCCTGGACTCCTTCTTATCTAAAACGGTAAACAAATAAGGGGTGAGAATAAATCTCAGTAAGTTACTAAAATGCAACTACATTACATGCTAGTATGATGATTATAAAGAAACAATATTAACAAATAAGCGTATAACACATAGCATATAACATGAGAGGCTCCCTATCGCCAACCGTCCCATACCGGTTGGAAATAACGACCAACTCATCATGCAACACATAAAGCGGAAATAAACACTCATACGTGGATACTGAGCCAAGGTTCTCAAACCAAACAATAGCCATCTGAGAGGCATCAACTGAGCAGCATCGAAGAGCTGAGACGGGTTCCGGAACCAAACAACCACAACAACAACAACGGGGGAAAATGACACAAAGTCATAACCCAAAGTGCCCAACCTTTGGCCTAAGGAAGGGGGTTAAAAATGGGAAACCAATGATAGGAGCCTTATAATGTACTTGGCTCGGAGACCATTATAATCCCTATCACTGCCCAACACACACAAAAGTACCAGCTGGACTTTAGACACAACCGAAGCAAAGAAAACTTGCTTAAACAACAAACGGGGTATGATTCCAAAGTAGGGAACCACACAAGCTCATCTTAGAGAAGTAAACACGTTTTCATAATAGTATGCACCATATTGACATTAAGTCATCACACAATCCATCCAAACAATCACATTAATTCAAACTTGATCATAAAAGACCAACTCTACCATAATGAACCATGGATACTCATCTTGGTACTAATCACCTACTGGATTTACGTACTATAAAAATCAAAACCCAACTCAATAACCAACCCATCGTGTAGTACTCGAGAAGAGCTTTCCAACGATAGTTTACACGACTAAAACGGAGTCCGGATGAAGAAGTTATGACCTCCGGAAGATTTTACGTAAAAATACACAAATTCAGAATTTGGGCTCTTACACGACTCGTGTACCACTACACGACTCGTGTAAGAACTTTTACACAAGTCGTGTAACAGTACACGACTCGTGTAGAAAAACACCCCTTCAGAATCTCTCCTTACACGACTCGTGTACCCCTACACGAGTCGTGTAATCAGCCCAGAAGTCTCATTTTGGCTGAAAACAAAATACTCCCTTCATCTTACCAACCCAAAACACTAACCTTATCAACCCTCAACATTTTCAACCCTTACAAAGGCTACAAATTCAGCCCAAGCACCATACAAACACCAACTTCTTTACCCTTCCTAATACTAACAAGCTATGTACAAGTTTTTACTATTCCCTCTGTTTCACAAGTATCATTATAATTTTAATATACTAATATACCCACTTTAGGATACTTTCACTTCTTTCCCCGTCCCATAAATAATAGTATAATTTTATAATACATTTATTTAACATTTAACTAAAGATACTATTTTACCGTCCCACGAGTAGGAGTATAATATATAAAGCATATATAAGGTTGCATCCTCTCATACTCCCCTAAAACCAAAACTACTATACCCATATACCCATTTCCACAAATAACAAGTATAATAAAAGTTATTACTACTCCCTCCGTCCCAAATTTACAAGTATATAAAAGTATACCCAAAACATTATTTTATAACATATAAAGCATATATAGCATGCTTATGACCATTTTAACATTTAAAGGGGGATTAGTAACTTACCTATTTTTCGGAAATGAGTCAAGAAAAATATATTGTTCGGTAGAAAGAATCTATTCAACACCCTGAACATTTATATATAATTAGATTTGAAAATGGAGTAGTAAATTAAAATAGGGAAAATAAACAAAACAAAATGTTACCTTTTCTTTCTTTCTTCAACAATGGAGGAAAATAAAATTTTGTGTGTGAGTGTGTGAGGAGGTGGGAGACGCAGGGAGAGGGAGGGGGTGATAAGGATGGGTTTATGCTAAATTCAAATTTTCATTTAAACCCCTCCACTTCCAAATTGAACAACCAAGCCCCTCAACTCACATTTTCAATAAAACCCCCATAATTTTCCACTAACAACTTAACTCCCCAAATAAACTTTACTACTAACATTTTAACTAACTCAAATAATCATATAAGATGTGCAAATTCATTTAATATAATGCAACAAATAAAATGCACACATAATTTTAAATTTAAAATTCTCAAAAATATAAAATAATTATAAAATAAATAAAACGGATTTTTGGGGTCGTTACACTATTCATTATGTAAGTGAGTAAAAGGTAGGTTGGAAGTGTTGGTTTTTTGTAATAATACAGGCATTATACATTTATACGGACCAAAGTGTCCAAAACATTATTCATCAATTTCTATTTATAGAATAAGACTCTTAATACTCTTAGGCGTGCCAAAAAATAAAAATAGGAAACTTAATTTGAGACTGAAAGAGTACTATTCTTGTCATAAAATCTAAACAATCAAGCTACTTTAATTAATTTTTTAATATGTGTAAATTTAAATATTTTTATTTATATTTGAGGCCATAGGGTTACTTTGAATTAAGTTTTTCGATCATAGCCTCAATACATTTATGATTTCAACATACATTATTGTGTGGACCATCCGTCCCCAATGAACACCCTTCTTCAATTATGAGAAATAGACAGTAATTAATAGCAGCCTTTAGCAAGGATATGATAGGAGAGTGGTCTAATAAATAATCCATTCCAAATTGGTATCCTAACATTTACAATTTTTTGCAATTTAACTACAAAACTAACGTCCAATTAAAATTCTAACGAAATTTTAACGGTATATTTGTCCTAAAAATAATCTTGCTTCTGTTGAAAAAAATCCTGATTCCGACACAAGATGTCGTTATCATGAGTGCAAACCATTAGTTCACTTCTGTAAAGTTATTTTCACTTTATATGTTGTGGTCAACTCAACTGAAACTTAATTAAAATTTTATGATTTTTTTTTTATTATTCTAATTTTAATAAAAAATTGCTATGGACATTAATTTTGTATTGTATTAGTAATATTTATAGAATTCAATTCAGATAATCAAACTGCTATAAATTTCAACTATAAATTAATTTAATTGAATATAATAAATAAAAAGAAAAACTATATTTTTTCATGTGAAAATCTAGTAAAAAACGTGTTTTACCCAAAGCTTAGCGTAAAACCTGTTTTTAAAATGGGGCGGTGGCATTTTTGTAATAAACTGAAAGTTGTTTCAACGCACGCTGTGGCATTTTTGTAAATAACTGACACTTGTCGTAACTGCAAGTGTTAGTTTTTAAGAAGTGCCAGTGATATTACACTGACACATATTAACATAGACACTGGCACTTTTCATAACTGCCAGTGCCAGTGCTAAAAAGTGTCAGTGTATGAGTCTGACACTTTTTAACACACACACTGGCACTTATGAAAATACAAATGTCTATGTGTGTTTATGAGTGCCAGTGGCCAGTGGCGGATTTACGTTTTTAAGTTTGGTGGTGCCTATTTTAAAAAAAAAAATGACGGGAAACTAAGATGCACGGGGGTTCGGGGGCAGCGCCCCCGGATTTTTTTTGGGCAATACCGGGACAGAGGGAGTAATTTACAGTAGATCTTTGATGTAAGTGGATTAGACATGACAATGACAGCTTAAAACCTCAAAAGAGACAACCTAGATAACCAAAATCCCTAAATATATTGACAAATTTTTCCAACATCTCATTATGTCCCTTACTTTTTCTTTTTCTTTTCCTTTAACTTTTCTCCTTTTTTCTTTTCTTTTTTTTTTCTTTTGCTGGAAACTCTCTCTCTCTCTCTCTCTCTCAACGTTAGTTTCCAGCTTCTTTCTCTTCTCTCTATCTCTTCTTCCCTTCAATGGCGGTGCCGGTAGCTATCTTCAAATTTTGGGACTTTCTCCATCTCCTCCATCTAGAGGTAAGTAGATCTTTCTAGAAATCCCTAGAAATCCAGTGGCCAAGCCTGGCAGTTTTTTATATTAACACTGGCATTTTTTTGAAAAAACACGTTTTTTTCTATCCTTAGGGTAAAATACGTTTTTCACGATATTTACTATTTTCTCATGGACAAAATATGTAGACAAAGCAATATAGAACCTTTAAACTCATCAATTACTTCATTTTTTAGTTTATAATTTGGGCCTTAGAGCAGCCTGGTGGCTTTCTCGTTGTGTATTTAGGGGTCCAGGGGTGGGACACAAATTGACTTTATTTATATTTCTTCATAATGGCAAACTTGGAAACTCACTCTCAGTAATAAGTATTGATCACAATTGGAATACTTGAGACCAACAAATAAAAAGTTTCTTTTTTTTTTTTTTTTTTGAAAGAAACAAATAAAAAGTTGGGCAAAAGAAAAAGAAAAGTGATGCTGAAAGCAACAACAAATGTCAACCAATATTAGCAGCATTAAAATTAATCACTAACTTTTGCCTACTCATCATTCTTTTGATGCTTACTCTTTACACATTTCTGCTATCTGCAAAATGAATTCTCATTAATTGTTATCCGGTTGGACCTTTTTTATACTCCATTACATCTGTGTGTTTTTTTTTTTTTTTTTACCTCTATCAGTTTTAAAAAACAACAATTACTAAAATTTAATGGGATAAATGTCTTCCATTTCAAAATATATGTTTAAACTTCTTCATACTCATTCCGTCCCTCTTTAATCTACAAAAATTGCCATTTTGGCTGTCTATTTTTAATCTACAAAGTCTCAAAATGAAAATGTTTTAATACTTTTTAAATAATGAGACTCACTTGTCATACTCACATAAACTATCCACTTACTATTCTCTACCCCACTTTCTCTCTCCCACTCATAACGCATCACCTTTTCTATTATTTTCTTAATTCTTGCGCAATGATACTTTATGATCATAAATCAGAGTAGTAAAACAATAGAATATAACAAACTCCAGTGTAAAAATAAAAGTGACTTTTTAATCAATAGCGAAAACTACTTTGAGCCAAAGTTTTGGTTGAAATTGAGTTATTTTGGACAGGAGAGTACATCATTTTATTCTCTTGATTTGTTTTTCTACGATAAAATAAGTTGAATAATGATTAATGAGTACTTAGTTGATTTTGTTCAAGTAACATATAAAATGGTCCTAGGCTTCAGATATGAGATAGGACTTAAGCCCAAGTGTTAACTTCTTCAACCCACCACCCATTATTATTATGAAAGCCCAATACTAACACGCCGGCCTCATCCAGTACAATATTTGCGAATTAACATACATAGTATGGAAATACCCTGGATCAAATCTCCATTGAATGTTCTTCTGCACAATGACTTGAGACGCACAAATAATCCGCCAAGTATAACTTGGACACTGCCTAATACTGGCATTCACAAAAACTCCACAAGAGTATGATTTGGCTTTAAATACAGAATTAATGGAAGCATTTGGGTCGACAATAAGAGTCAAACTTAGCATTCCAAGCATTACAACAAGAAGAAACAAAAAATAAATAAACAAAGACTCCCAATGCAATGGGGAGAATACAAGGGCTCTCGACTATGGATAGAAAATCCAATTCGCAAATTTATTGAATAAATACAAAAACAAGTGAAGCAAATCAAAAAAGAAAAATGATAATAAATTAAGAAATATTGATGAGAATGATCATCTTCCAACCAAAATTCAAAAGGGAGTCCCATCAAAGTATAGATTGGATATGATTGACAAATTTTGCTTACATAAAAAATCATCCTCGTAGTTCGTGAATCTTCTTCTTTTTGAAATGTCAAAAACACAAAACAAAAATATGAAAAAAGAAAAAAAAAACATAAACAACAACACAATTGTTATAATCTCATTAATTTTCAATGTGACCGTTAAATTTTAATAGCTCTACCATTGTGTAAAAAACTTTTAACTTTTTATTTGTTGATTTGACATATAGGACAAAAAAACAACAACGTAAAACTAGGGCTGGCCATTTGTACCAAACCAACCAATCAACCGAGTACCTACCGAACCAAAGTGTTTGGTATACCGAACTTCAGTATACCGAAAGTTTGGTACGGTACTACCGTACCGTACCGATTATGCATTCTTGGTTGGTGCACGGCACACAAATATGAGTTTGGTTGGTATACCGTGTACCGAGTATAATTTTATATAAAAAAAATATTATATATTTAATAGAAAATATATACTCCCTCTGTCCCGCCTGACTTAAGATTCTTGGTCAAGCAATTTATAATTTGACCAACAATTTGAACAAAAATAATTATCTTAATAAAAATATAAAAATAGTTATTTAGTTTACTATTAATCATGATACAATAACAAATTTAAAATTTTTATTAGCATCATTATATTTCTTCAAATATTTGGTCAAAGTATAAATTGTTTGACCAAGAATCCTAAGTCGGGTGGGACGGAGGGAGTATATATATATGTATGTATATATATATATATATATATATATATATATATATATATATATATATATATATATATATATATATATATATATATATATATATATATATATATATTGTTGGGGTGCAACCCAAAGTCCCACATCGGCAATTGAGGAAATAATTGCAAGGCATATAAGAGCACCCACCCACTTCATTAGTATGAGACCTTTTGGGGGATGCCCAAAAACATATCCGTGCGGGCTGGGCCCAAAGCGGACAATATCATACTAATGTGGGAAAGTGGTGGTGGTGGTCGCGGTCCCTACAAGTGGCACCAGAGCCTGGTTAGTCAAGGCATATCAGGGAATTCCGCTGCGATAGAAGAGATGGATTCCGGGATGGACCAGAAAATCGACAAGTTTGATGGGAAGAACAGTTTCAGTTTATGGCAGATCAAGATGAGAGCCATGTTGCGAAGACAAAGTTTGTGGGCTCCAGTGGCTACTGCAATCAGGGATCACAAGGATAAAAAAGGTAAGGCAGAGGTCGTTCCCACAGCAGAGGATTCGAAGAAGGCTGCAGACATGGTAGTATTGGATGAGAACGCTCATTAAATGATTATCATGAGTCTTGATGATGAGATCTTAGCGGAAGTAGCGGATCAAGAAACAGCGGGAGGCTTGTGGCTGACGTTAGAGAAGATGTATTTGACGAAGTCTCTAACCAACAAACTCTATATGAAGAAGAAGTTATTCACTTTCCATATGTCTGAAGGTACGCTATTAAGGATCATCTAGATCGATTTTCTGCTTTATTACTTGAATTGCGTAATATAGAGGTGAAAATTGATGATGAGGATGCTGCTCTAATTCTGTTGATATCTCTACCGTTGTCATATGAATCATATGTTGATTCATGCTTGAACAAAGAGACAATTACTCTGGAGCAAGTAAAGTCTGGTCTGAAGACTAGAGAACTGCGCCGAAAGACGAGTGGTACTAGTACAGAATCTCAGTCATCAGGTTTGACTGCGGAAGGAAGCAAAGGGCATGGTCGAAGGAACGGAGGTTCTAGACGGGGTCCGAGACCTGGAGATATCTGTAGTTATTGCAAGGAGAAGGGGCATTGGAAGACCGACTGTCCCAAGAAGAAGTGAGAGCATCAGAAATCTGAGTCGACTGCTACGGTGGCAAGCAGTGACAATTTTGATGAGGATTGTGATTATGCCCTGGTGACCGAAGAAGAAACAAGCAAGGAAGTTGCATGGGTTCTAGATTCGGGAGCATCTTATCACATGTGTTCGCGCAAGGAGCAGTTTACAACATACGAGCAGAAAGATGGAGACCGTATGTATATGGCTAATGGATCAGACTGCGAGGTGGTTGGCATAGGCTCCGTAAGGGTGAGAACTTCGGGTGATAAATCTCTCACATTGAACAAGGTAAGACACGTTCCACAAGTAGCAAAGAATCTGATATCGCTCAGTCGTTTGGACAAGAAGGGATACAGTTTCTGTTGGGTTTCGATCAAACATGCGCAGCGGAATTTAGCATTTAAAATTTTGAAACCCAAAGCCATGGATCCGTTCATATGATTAAATCAAATACGACATAAGAATAACAGAATAAACTAACCCTTGATGGCTTTCAAATTCTTTTGGTCTTTGGTGGAGGTTTGAAGACTTGATCACGATCACAAAGCTTGAACACGAACTTTGAAGATGATGATTTTCACCCTCTAGCAGTATCCACACTTCGAACGAATATCAAAGGAGCTTATTTGATCTTGGACCAAATTGTGAAACACTTTTTCACAATCAAAAGAACAATATGGAATTTATTTTGTGTATTATTTTGTTCCTCAACCAAGAATGTCTTGGAACAAAAATAAACCCTCTCTCAAAACTCTTTGAGACTCACAAAATCATTGGCCTAGAGTGCTGGCCGAATTTGGTCTTTTATACACAAGTATGACCTATTCCAAATAGGAAACTTGTGTCAAAATCCGTCTAAAATTCGTTTCCTAATCAAATTAGGAATCTGCCACCCGACAGTACTGTGCGGCCGCCCAGAATGCACTGTGCGGTTGTCGCGACCCCGGACCCCGCGGGCCCGAGACCGCGATCTGGACGTCGACTCTAAAACCAAAACTGTGAAATACCGAAGTTAAAAAAAATTTCATTTGATACCAAAAGGTAATGATCCAAAGTTTTACAAAACCAAGTTCGATAAAAACCAATAACAACTATCATAAACTTCCACAAGTTTATGCCCAACAAAACACAAATATAAAATTCTTAACGACGTCATTGTTTGGTACAACTATCCCAAAATGGTTACACATTTACATAATGTAAACCAACCTATATCAACCTTCCCCAAAAGAATGGATCCACACTCGACGTCCTGATTCCCGTGATCAGCGAGACTAATCCTTAGCACCTGGGGGGGGGGGGGTTAAGGAAAAACAAAGATAAAAGAGAAGGGGGTGAGATAAATCTCAATAAGTTACTAATGCAACTACATGACATGCTATGATGCAATATACAATAAGCAATACAATAAGCAATAATAAATATCACATAGCACATAGCAAATATCATATATCAGATAGCAGCGGAAATAAACACATAACAAATGATATAGCCAAGGTTTTCCAAACCGGAACATCCAAATAAAGGATCGCTGCGCAGCTTCAATAATCAACAAATCAACATCTTCATAATAGCATGAAAGCCGAAGAGAAAACCCCGGTACCGGAACCAATAACCAAAGAAGTGTCACAAGGGACGGGAGACATGCCACAAAGTCATGTTCCAAGTAATAGCTAAAATGCACACAAAGGAGCTAGCTCTTCTCACATCCAAGGCCAATCTGGAGGAGGGTAATAATGGGGCAAAACAATGGTCAACATCACAATGGACTTGGCCGTGCCATCATAATGTTTCGCATCGCCCAAACACACACAAAATACCAGCTGGACTTTCAAATAAATGCTAAATGCTAAATACTAGCTTAAATAAACAACTTAAGGTTCCAAAGTAGGGAACCAATCCAAATAAATCACCGAAAAGGTGCACCAATCCAACAACACATCCAAAAGATGTACAAACAAATACAAAACGATACTTGGTCAAACTCCACACATATTTGTTCACAAAGGCACCGTTTTAAACACTAGAGTTATTCGCAACCCACACAAACAATTATCCCAACCGAATAAACCACCTCATACTCATTTCCCACTTTTATAACTCTAACACACTCCTTACACGGTTTACATAGGCTTACGGTTTACTTCTTATGGTTCCGGGTGCTTACTTTTAAGTTATAAACATTTAAGCCTAAAACAGGGGTGCTCGGCCGAGCAGTTCTATATGACTCGGCCGAGCAACCTCGGTTCCAAAATTATGACTCTCTGGTCTGCTCCGCTCGGCCGAGTCAATGGACGCGCTCGGCCGAGCACCTCCTGCATTCAGAAAAAACGCAGAAGAACCCAAGTAACCAAAATTTACCCAAAACTTCACCAATTCTCCAATACTCAAAATCAAGGCTTTCAATAAGCATAATAATGCACCAAAACAACTTGAGAACTTGAAATGGACCTAAATAACAACATCTAGATACCCACAACAAGATTCAAACCCCAACATTCCCAAGAACACCATTTTTGACCAAAACTCAAATAAATTCCAAATAAATTCTAAACTCAACCAAACTTCAAATATAACACATCAAGCATTATCTAAGCATGATATGAACATTTTAGCATAAAAATGGGGGAAAAGTAACTTACTTGCAAATTCTCAAAGTTGATGGATTTCGATTCTTTTTTGCTCTACGCGATCCTATCGACGATCTAAACAATGTTCAAGTTTTAAGAAATGAGAGAAGATGATGGGAATAGGAAGTAAATGAAGAGAGATGAAGAGGATGAGAAAACTTACCTTTCTATGGAAGGAGGGAGAGAGAGAGGGAGGTGGAGTGTGAGGTGAAAGAGTAGGGTGAGGGAGGTGAGGGAGGGAGTAGGGAGAAGATGAAGAAATTATTTGAAATATTACACTAAGGCCCCTCCCCCCCAATACTACCTTATTTAAATAAACTCCCCACTAACAAATAAGACTCAACAATATTACACTAGCCCAATTGACACAATTAAAATGCTAGGCAATATTTATGAAACATAAAATGCACACAAAATTATTTAAATAAATCATGACTTAAATAAATAAATGAGCAAATAAATAAATAATAATTATTCAATTATTAATAAAATAGAGCCTATATTTCGGGTCGTGACATTCACTCCCCCTTAAAGAAAATTCGACCCGAATTTTAACGAGACTTACCTTAAACAAAAAGCCACGGAAATTTCCTCTCGATCTCATCTCGGAGCTCCCACGTCGACTCCTCGATGTTATGATTCCTCCAAAGAACTCTAACCAACGAAATGCTCTTGCTCCTCAACTCTTGAACTTTGGAATCTAGAATCCGAACCGGTCGTTCCTCATAAGACATATCTGGCTCAATATCCTCCGGTATCCTCGGTAACACGTGAGACGAATCATGAACATACTTCCGAAGCATAGAAACGTGAAAGACGTTGTGCAACCGGTCTAAGGATGACGGTAACGCAAGACGATACGCTAGATGTCCAACCTTTCCCAAAATCTCAAACGGACCAATAAACCTCGGAGCCAATTTGCCTTTCTTCCCAAAACGACGGATACCCACCTTCGGAGACACTTTCAAGAACACCAAGTCACCAATCTGAAAACTAAGATCTCGCCTTCGGTTGTCTGCGTAGCTCTTATGTCGACTCTGGGCTGTCTTCAATCTATCCCGGATAACTCTAACTTTCTCAACCGAATCCCGAAGCAAATCAATACCCAAGACTTTCGCTTCACCGACCTCGTCCCAACAAATAGGCGATCTACACTTTCTTCCATACAAGGCCTCAAACGGAGCCATCTCGATACTAGCCTGATAACTGTTGTTGTAAGAGAATTCCACTAACGGTAGGTGCGAATCCCAAGAATCGGAGAAGTCTACCGAACAAGCTCGCAACATATCCTCAAGAATCTGAATAGTCCTCTCGGATTGACCATCGGTCTGGGGATGAAAAGCCGTACTGAATCGCAAATCTGTACCCAAAGCTTCCTGAAACGCCTTCCAGAATCTAGAAGTAAACCTCGGGTCTCGATCTGACACAATGCTAACCGGAACCCCATGCAATCTAACAATCTCATCGATATAAAGGGTCGCAAGCTTTTCCATCGAATATCTGATGTCAATAGGCAAGAAATGGGCACTCTTGGTCAATCTATCCACTATTACCCAAACACTGTCATACTTTCTGCGGGTACGAGGCAGTCCCGTAACGAAATCCATAGTCACATGCTCCCATTTCCATTCCGGAATATCTAACGGCTGAAGTAATCCCGCGGGTCTCTGATGCTCGGCTTTGACCTGCTGACACGTTAAACACTTCGAAACATACTCGGCTATTTCTCTTTTCATATTAATCCACCAAAATTGTTGCTTCAAATCCTGATACATCTTCGTACTACCCGGATGAATAGTATACCTCGATTTGTGACCCTCATCAAGAACTCTCTGCTTAATTCCATCAACATCCGGAACACACAATCGACCACGGAAAGTCAATACTCCAATCGGGCTAACAGAAAAATCCTCGAAATTCTTTTCCTTCAATTTACCCATTATCTTCACTAACTCGGGATCTTCTTTCTGAGCTTCCTTTATCCTCTGAATTAGGGTCGGGGATACCCTAATATTCGCAAAAATATCCCCATGTCTCGATTCACGAGGAGACCAATCTCGAACATCCTCAAGCATTTTCCATTCATGAACCATCATCGAAGCCACATAAGACTTTCTACTAATCGCATCGGCTACCACATTCGCCTTCCCCGGATGATAAGAAATCGTACAATCATAATCCTTCAACAATTCCATCCATCGGCGCTGTCGGTTGTTCAACTCTTTCTGGGAGAAAAGGTACTTCAAACTCTTGTGATCGGTAAAAATCTCAAACTTCGCTCCATAAAGGTAGTGCTTCCACTTGTGTAACGCAAAGACTATCGCCGCTAACTCCATATCATGAGTCGGGTAATTCTGCTCACTAGGGGTCAACTTCCTCGAAGCATACGCAATTACTTTCCCATTCTGCATCAAAACGCAACCCAAACCCTCTTTTGAAGCATCACTGTAAATCACAAAGCCATCGCTCCCATTAGGCAAACTCAAGATCGGTGCGGTAGTTAACCTCTTCTTCAATTCCTCGAAACTCTTGTCACATTTCTCGGTCCACACAAACGGAACATTCTTCCGGGTCAACTGAGTCATCGGAGTAGCAATCCTCGAAAACCCTTCAATAAACCTTCGGTAATACCCGGCTAAACCCAGAAAGCTTCTAATCTCTGTCACTGATTCGGGTCTCTTCCAATCCACTATGGCTTCAATCTTTGAAGGATCCACCGAAATCCCATCTTTAGAAATCACATGACCCAGAAATGACACCTTCTCGAGCCAAAATTCGCATTTACTGAACTTCGCAAATAATTTATCCCTCGCAAGAACGGATAAAACTGTCCTCAAGTGTTGCTCGTGCTCCTCTCGAGATTTTGAATAAACAAGAATGTCGTCGATGAAAACCACCACGAACGAATCAAGATAAGGATGGAAAACTCGGTTCATCAAATCCATAAACACGGCCGGCGCGTTCGTCAACCCAAACGGCATAACCAAGAACTCATAATGACCATAACGAGTGCGAAAAGCAGTCTTCGCAATATCCTCCGATCGAACCTTCAACTGATGGTATCCACTCCTCAAATCTAGTTTAGAGAAAACCACGGACCCTTGAAGCTGATCGAACAAATCATCAATATGCGGTAGAGGATACTTATTCTTCACCGTAACCTGATTCAACTTCCGGTAATCTATACACAATCTCAACGAACCATCTTTCTTCCGCACAAACAAAACCGGTGCTCCCCACGGGGACACACTAGGGCGGATAAACCCTCGATCAAGCAACTCTTGCAACTGAACCTTTAATTCTTTCAACTCTGCGGGAGCTAACCTATAAGGTGCTTTCGAAATCGGAGCCGTACCCGGCAAAAGGTCTATACAAAACTCAATCTCACGATCAGGAGGCATATCATACTCGGAAGAGAAAACATCGGAAAACTCCCGAACTACCCGAACACTATCAAAACTAGGGGATTCTTTCCTAGTATCAAGAACACTAGCCAAATACCCCTCACAACCACTATGCAATAATTTTCTCGCTTTCATAAAAGAAATTAAGCGAACCTTTCTACTCAGAGGACTAGCCTCAAAAACAAACTTAGGCACATCGGGAATAGAAAAAGTAACAGTTTTCTTACGGCAATCCACAGAAGCATGAAACTTGCTCAACCAATCCATACCCAAAATGACATCAAAGTCTTGGATAGGAAGAACCACCAAATCCGCACAAAGGACACGACCACAAATAACCACATCACAAGCACGAAAGACTCGATCGGAAATCAAGCATTCTCCTATAGGGGTCGACACCTCTAGCACGTACGGTAAAGACTCGAATGCAGCATTTAACATAGAAGCAAATTTCACAGAAATGTATGAATGAGATGATCCTGGATCTACTAACGCTCGTGCGCTCACATTAGACACAGAAACAATACCTCCAATAACGGATGGATCATCGGTCGCTTGTTGTTGATTCATGGCAAATACCCTTCCTTGGACTTTGGGCTTCCCGGCAGCATCCCTTTTCTGACCCTGATTAGTACCAACTCCTGACACGGATGCTTGTCCTCTACCTCTTGGGCAATCTTTTACAAAGTGACCCATTTGACCACAATTGGTGCACCTTCCTTGCTTCTTCCAACAACGGTCTTCAGAATGACCTTCCTTTTGACAATACGAACAAAGCCTCCTAATTTGACTCCCTTGGTTCCCGGAAGTGGTACCCGGGTTCCTTGGAATCGGTTGCCCTCGGAACTGAGATTGTCCCCCAAACTTACCTCGGTTATCGGAACGGTGCTGTGGCTTGCTTTGAGCTCCTTGCTTACTCGGGTTGGCTACCTCGGTCTTCCTTTTATGCTCCCTAATATCTTGCTCTATCAAATAGGATCGGTCCACCGCATCTTGGAATGTCACAATCCGTTGAGCAATCAGTTGAGTGCGGATGGAGGTCTTCAATCCCCGGATAAATCTCATAGCCTTTTGTTCCTCGGTCCTTACCAAATAGTCGCAATACCGGGCTAATTCTATGAACTTAGCCGAGTATTGTGCTATAGACAACACACCTTGATCTAGGTTGAGTAGCTCGATCTCCTTTCGGTTTTGATCAACAACCGGAATGAAATGCTCCTTGAATATGCGCACAAACAACTCCCACGCATACACCGTGTGAGTATCATCCCAAGTAGCTTTAACACCTTTCCACCAATGCTCGGCGGCTCCCACAAGCTTGTAAGCCGCGAACCGGACCTTGTCCTCATCCGAACACCCAAATACATCATAAATCTTCTCCATTGACTCAATCCACAACTCAGCCTTCCTTACATCGGGCTCCCCATTGAATTCAACCGGTTTCAACTTCAGAAATTGCTCCAATCCATAACGGGGTGGTGCTTGTTCTACCCTCGGACCTTGATCATGTATGGCCTTCATGGCCGCCTCGAACATGCCTTGAAACATGGCACGTGCTTCTTCCCTTGTATCATTCTGATTCTGAGCCCCACTAGTACCCCCTCTGTTTCTTCTTCCTGACATTGCGAGTAATTACCTGCATAAGACATCAACCGTTAATCACTCCGCACACTACTACCCACCTAGGTCATACTAATCCACCTAGACTTATACATAGAGCTAATACCATAGCTCTGATACCAACTGTCGCGACCCCGGACCCCGCGGGCCCGAGACCGCGATCTGGACGTCGACTCTAAAACCAAAACTGTGAAATACCGAAGTTAAAAAAAATTCCATTTGATACCAAAAGGTAATGATCCAAAGTTTTACAAAACCAAGTTCGATAAAAACCAATAACAACTATCATAAACTTCCACAAGTTTATGCCCAACAAAACACAAATATAAAATTCTTAACGACGTCATTGTTTGGTACAACTATCCCAAAATGGTTACACATTTACATAATGTAAACCAACCTATATCAACCTTCCCCAAAAGAATGGATCCACACTCGACATCCTGATTCCCGTGATCAGCGAGACTAATCCTTAGCACCTGGGGGGGATTAAGGAAAAACAAAGATAAAAGAGAAGGGGGTGAGATAAATCTCAATAAGTTACTAATGCAACTACATGACATGCTTTGATGCAATATACAATAAGCAATAATAAATATCACATAGCACATAGCAAATATCATATATCAGATAGCAGCGGAAATAAACACATAACAAAGGATATAGCCAAGGTTTTCCAAACCGGAACATCCAAATAAAGGATCGCTGCGCAGCTTCAATAATCAACAAATCAACATCTTCATAATAGCATGAAAGCCGAAGAGAAAACCCCGGTACCGGAACCAATAACCAAAGTGTCACAAGGGACGGGAGACATGCCACAAAGTCATGTTCCAAGTAATAGCTAAAATGCACACAAAGGAGCTAGCTCTTCTCACATCCAAGGCCAATCTGGAGGAGGGTAATAATGGGGCAAAACAATGGTCAACATCACAATGGACTTGGCCGTGCCATCATAATGTTTCGCATCGCCCAAACACACACAAAATACCAGCTGGACTTTCAAATAAATGCTAAATGCTAAATACTAGCTTAAATAAACAACTTAAGGTTCCAAAGTAGGGAACCAATCCAAATAAATCACCGAAAAGGTGCACCAATCCAACAACACATCCAAAAGATGTCCAAACAAATACAAAACGATACTTGGTCAAACTCCACACATATTTGTTCACAAAGGCACCGTTTTAAACACTAGAGTTATTCGCAACCCACACAAACAATTATCCCAACCGAATAAACCACCTCATACTCATTTCCCACTTTTATAACTCTAACACACTCCTTACACGGTTTACATAGGCTTACGGTTGACTTCTTATGGTTCCGGGTGCTTACTTTTAAGTTATAAACATTTAAGCCTAAAACAGGGGTGCTCGGCCGAGCAGTTCTATATGACTCGGCCGAGCAACCTCGGTTCCAAAATTATGACTCTCTGGTCTGCTCCGCTCGGCCGAGTCAAGGGACGCGCTCGGCCGAGCACCTCCTGCATTCAGAAAAAACGCAGAAGAACCCAAGTAACCAAAATTTACCCAAAACTTCACCAATTCTCCAATACTCAAAATCAAGGCTTCCAATAAGCATAATAATGCACCAAAACAACTTGAGAACTTGAAATGGACCTAAATAACAACATCTAGCTACCCACAACAAGATTCAAACCCCAACATTCCCAAGAACACCATTTTTGACCAAAACTCAAATAAATTCCAAATAAATTCTAAACTCAACCAAACTTCAAATATAACACATCAAGCATTATCTAAGCATGATATGAACATTTTAGCATAAAAATGGGGGAAAAGTAACTTACTTGCAAATTCTCAAAGTTGATGGATTTCGATTCTTTTTGGCTCTACGCGATCCTATCGACGATCTAAACAATGTTCAAGTTTTAAGAAATGAGAGAAGATGATGGGAATAGGAAGTAAATGAAGAGAGATGAAGAGGATGAGAAAACTTACCTTTCTATGGAAGGAGGAAGAGAGAGAGGGAGGTGGAGTGTGAGGTGAAAGAGTAGGGTGAGGGAGGTGAGGGAGGGAGTAGGGAGAAGATGAAGAAATTATTTGAAATATTACACTAAGGCCCCTCCCCCCCCCCCAATACTACCTTATTTAAATAAACTCCCCACTAACAAATAAGACTCAACAATATTACACTAGCCCAATTGACACAATTAAAATGCTAGGCAATATTTATGAAACATAAAATGCACACAAAATTATTTAAATAAATCATGACTTAAATAAATAAATGAGCAAATAAATAAATAATAATTATTCAATTATTAATAAAATAGAGCCTATATTTCGGGTCGTGACAGCGGTCGCACAACTATCTGAAACAAAACTGATACAAAAATGGGCTAAGTGTGCGGCCGCCCAGTCCATACTGTGCGGTCGCCCACTTCCCCAGAAAGTCCAGAATTTCCAAAATTCCAATGTAGTCCTTTTAAAGATTCGTTCTATTGTGTGTGACCCTCTCGGATTATACTAAGTTGGCAATGGGTTCAAACATGAAACCATAAGATATGATTAGGTTCTAGCAAACCGTCATACCTACCCAATTAGTATAACTAGATACAAGTT
Organism: Campanula takesimana; assembly: GCA_026119855.1. Lineage (NCBI taxonomy): Eukaryota > Viridiplantae > Streptophyta > Magnoliopsida > Asterales > Campanulaceae > Campanula > Campanula takesimana. The sequence continues at coordinate 46,513 of JAOWBW010002364.1, forward strand.
CGCATTCCTCTTAGAATATGTCATAATCCTTTTGTCCACGATATCATTGAACACAAGTCATGGTCAAAGAGTCAACTTGTTTTGTTCAATACTTTCTCGATTCCGAATATGTTGATAATCCAAATGACATTGATCCAATCAATTCATTTGAGTCCGGCCGAACATTTCATCAACATCATTCCTACGAGAGGCCCAAGCTTGACATCTCTCCGAGGAGGGACAAATCCATTTAGCTTATTATTCTTCCCTACGTGAATCCGATTATGCCAATCATACCCTTTATAACTTCCCGGTTAAAGGTAGCGTTTGAATATGTCAAACATAATGTTCATCAAGTGGAAGACTATAATAACTTCATGTCTAAGGATTCAAATGACATAACTAATATGAGATATATGTTCGACATAGACCATGACATAAATCTCATACAGCGGGTCATGTCCAGTACCTTGTTCCAAACAAGTACCCATAAATCTAACATGATCATCGCATGATCATTTAGCCTTTATACTAGTGTTTAACAAGTACTAGGGACGGAGATTATTATAAGTAAACATGAACAATAATAATAATCAAAACATCTCTTTATTGATATGAAATAAATGATAACAATTACAACGTTTATTAAACGTGCCTAAGGCACCACTACCAACAATCTCCCACTTGCCCTAGGCCCAATCTCCCATGTATCTAATACCCATGAACCTAACATGACCATCATGTTTAGCTTGTGGAAGTCCCTTTGTTAGCGGGTCCGCAATATTGTCATCAGTAGGTACTCTGCATATATTTACGTCTCCCCTATCAACGATCTCTCGAATGATATGAAAACGCCTAAGTATGTGTTTGAATTTCTGATGTGCTCTTGGTTCCTTTGCTTGAGCAATAGCACCATTATTATCACAATAAAGGTCTATTGGATTAGCAATACTAGGAATCACTTCAAGTTCAGTTATGAACTTCTTAATCCAAACAGCTTCCTTTGCAGCATCCGATGCAGCAATATACTCAGCTTCTGTTGTAGAATCAGCGGTTGTACTTTGCTTGGAACTCTTCCAGCTTACAGCTCTACCATTTAACATAAACACAAAACCCGATTGCGATCAGCTATCATCTTTGTCAGTTTGGAAGCTTGCATCCGTGTAAGCATTTACAACGAGATCATCTTCCATTCCTCCATAGACCAAAAACGAGTCTTTAGTCCTTCTCAAGTACTTAAGAATCACTTTTACAGCTATCCAGTGATTTTCGCCAGGGTCGGATTGGTATCTACTTGTCATGCTCAAAGCATAAGACACATCCGGCCTAGTACAAATCATGGCATACATGATGGACCCAATTGCCGAAGCATATGGAACATCATTCATTTTCTCACGCTCATCTTTTGTCTTAGGACATTGAGTCTTGCTTAGAGAAACTCCATGTAACACGGGCAAGGTGCCTCTTTTAGAATTTTCCATACGGAATCTTCTAATGACCTTGTCAATGTATGTACTTTGGCTTAAACCAAGTAGCCTCCTTGATCTATCTCTATAGATCTTAATGCCAAGAATATATGCGGCTTCACCCATATCTTTCATTGCGAAGCACTTTCCTAACCAAGTCTTCACAGACTGAAGTGTAGGAATGTCGTTTCCAATGAGCAATATGTCATCCACGTATAAAATAAGGAATAGCACTATGCTCCCACTAATCTTCTTGTATACACAAGGCTCATCTTCGTTCTTGATGAAACCAAACTCTTTGACCGATTCATCAAAACGGAGATTCCAACTCCTTGAAGCTTGCTTCAACCCATAGATGGATCTTTGCAATTTGCATACCTTAGAATCTTGTTCAAAACCTTCTGGTTGTGTCATATACACATCCTCTTGGAGTTTTCCATTCAGGAAAGCGGTTTTGACGTCCATCTGCCATATTTCATAGTCATGATATGCGGCAATGGCAAGCAAATTTCTTATAGACTTGATCATCGCTACGGGTGAAAAGGTCTCATCATAGTCAATACCATGAACTTGCCTATAACCCTTCGCTACAAGCCTAGCTTTGTAAGTATGCACCTTCCCATCCATGTCAGTCTTCTTCTTGAAGATCCATTTGCATCCTATTGTTTTTACACCTTCGGGCGCATCAATCAAATTTCAAACTTGATTGTCTTGCATGGATTGCAATTCGGATTCCATGGCTCCAAGCCACTTGTCCGAATCAGGAGAAGACATCGCCTCTTGGTAGGTTGACGGTTCATCATTCTCAATGATTTCTACCTCATTACTATCCGTTACGAGAAATCCATATCTCTCGGGCTCGGATCGTAACCTACTAGATCTGCGAGATGCTTGTGTATTTAGAACAGGTTCCACAACTCCTTGTGGTTCTTGTTCTTGTTCCACTATTGGTTCAATGTTATTTTCTGGGTCTCGAATTTCTTCAAGATTTATTTTACTCCCACTGATTTCTTTGGAGAGAAACTCTTTCTCTAGAAAGACACCAGTTCGGGCAACAAACACTTTGTTGTCCTCTCGGTTGTAAAAGTAATATCCTTTAGTTTCCTTAGGATATCCCACGAAAATACATTTATCAGATTTGTGTGCTAGTTTGTCAGAGATAAGTCTCTTGACATAAACTTCGCAACCCCAAATCCTCATGAAAGATAAACTAGGTTTCTTTCCACTCCACATCTCATATGGAGTCTTTGGAACCGATTTAGTTGGAACTTGATTTAGTGTGAAAGCAGCGGTTTCTAGGGCGTAACCCCAAAAGGATATTGGAAGATCAACTTGACTCATCATTGATCGAACCATGTCTAACAAAGTCCGATTTCTCCTCTCAGACACACCATTCCATTGTGGTATTCCAGGTGGAGTCAATTGTGAAACTATTCCACAATTCTTTAGATGATCATCAAATTCTTGACTCAAGTATTCACCACCACGATCTGATCGAAGTGCCTTTATACTTTTGCCAAGTTGTTTTTCTACTTCATTTTGAAATATTCTAAATATCTCAAATGCTTCACTTTTATGTTTCATTAGGTAAACATACCCAAATCTGCTATAATCAGCAGTGAAGGTTATGAAGTATTGAAATCCTCCCCTAGCATTGCTACTTAATGGTCCGCATACATCGGAATGTATCAACCCCAATAAGTCGCTTGCCCTTTCACCCAACTTGGTAAAAGGTGTCTTAGTCATTTTTCCAAGAAGACATGACTCACAAGTATCATATGACTCTAAGTCACATGAACCCAAAAGTCCGTCCCCATGGAGTTTTGAGATACGCTTCTCATTAATATGACCAAGACGGCAATGCCACAAATAAGTATGATTTACATCATTAGGTTTAGATTTCTTATTTACATGATAGACATTATTTTCATTCTTGACATCCAAGATATAAAGGCCATTAAATGAATTAGCAATACCATAAAGCACATCATTTAAATAAATAGAAAATTTCTTATTCTCAATAAGAAACTTAAAACCTTCATTATCCAAACAAGAAATTGAAATAATATTTCTGCTTAAATCCGGAACATAATAACAATTGTTCAAAACAAGAATTAATCCGGAATGTAAAGTGACTTCATAAGTCCCTACGGCTAATGCAGCAACTCTTTCTCCATTTCCCACACGTAGATCTACTTCACCTTCTTTAAGCAGTCTCCTATTCTTTAGTCCCTACACATTTAGACAAATGTGAGAACCACATCCGGTATCCAATACCCAAGAATCAGTGGTAGAAAGGAGAATATCTATCATATAGATACCTGAAGTCGACGCAGCCTTGCTGCTCTTCTTCTTCTTTTGCTCTTCCAAGAAAGCCTTGCAATTACGTTTCCAATGACCAATTTCTTGACAATGGAAACAGATTGCATCATTTTGTGAATCGGGTTTTGCCTCAGAAGCCTTGGCAACCTTTGCCTTGCTTATCTTGGGTTTGACAACTTTTGCCTTACCCTTGCCTTTGGCACCAGGCTTCTTCCCATCATGAACCAAGAGCACGGGAGAACCTTTCTCCACAATTTTCATCTCTGCAGTTTTGAGCATCCCATGCAACTCAGAGAGATTCTTATCCATTCCATGCATGTTATAATTCATTACAAACTGATTATAACTTTTAGGCAATGAATTAAGAATGAGATCCGTGGCTAGCTCCAATGGGATTGGATAGCCAAGTTTCTCAAGGTGCTCTACATAACCTTTCATTTTAAGAAAGTGAGGACTCACTTGTTGCCCTTCATTCATTTTACTAGTAGTGAATGCAACAATGGTCTTGTACCTCTCTTGCCTAGCTTGCTCTTGAAACATGGTTCTCAACTCCACGCCTATCTCATAGGCTTCCAAATGTTCCAAACTTTGTTGGAGTTATGAACACATAGCAGCAAGCATGAGACAACTTACATCTCTAGAATCATTACGATGTTTCTTGTAATTGTCTCTTTCTACCCTAGGGGCAGTAGGCGGTGGTTCAGCGGGGAGAGGCCCATCGAGAATGTACAACTTATCTTCTTGCCTAAGAACGATTCTTATGCTACGGATCCAATCCATAAAGTTGGTACCATTCTCTTCGAGCTTATCCTTCTCAAGGATCGATCGCAACGACATTGATTGGGTGTTATTAGTCATTATCTACAAATATGCAAAAATTTCCAAAATTTAATAAGTACCGTTTTTCATTAAAGAGATAAATAATGTATTTTTCAAACAAAATACTCCCACTAAATTATATAACCTTCATATACATCCAATGTATAATATGATTTAAATGGGTTAAGATCCAACTTTAATTTAATTAGGTAGACAACTCTTGTCAATCATATCTCATATGACTCTTAGTTCCTTTTATGAGATTCTTTAAGAAATCAAATTTCAAAAAGCATGTTAAACCTCATCTTTGCCTAGGCCCAAAACTGTTTTGACGCCCAATTAAGTCTAACCATTTTAAACGCATAGTTAATGTGTCCCGCTAGGGCGTGCCCACACTATCTATCTTGCTCATACATAAACAAATTTAATGCATCTCGCTAGGGCGAATCTACATTAAAATCACTCATGTACTAACAAGTGTTTTAATCATGGCATGGCAATAAAAGACTTAAAACTTTCTTTGAAGGTTCATCACATATAGTATATAACACATTTATGAGCACATAATATAAACATGTTACACATCAAGTTTAGCCACTAAATTAATCCCATTAATTTAAGCATGGTATTTATGTGTCATTAGTTTCTCTATAATTATGAGGATGAGACTATTTCAATTTTGGTTATTATCTCCAAATTAAGACAACAAGAAGTGCGGTCGAACTAAGCCATTAGGCAACCACAATCCCGCACTAATTCAAGAAACCAAGAAAGTAGTCCATGTGGCCGAAACTAAGCAATAGACGGTCTCGATGAACGTAGGCCAATTGCATTCACAATTCCACATGGATCTCCAATCATTGAATCAAGAACCTTTGTTTCTCAATTTTAGCAATTATGAACTCTTCATAATTCTAACTTCGTTTTATCTTTGAAACTTTGATTGCGATCAATTTTGGGAAACACAATCTCGATGAACGCAGATTATCCATCAAAAACTTGAACCAATCTAGGAATCACAAGACTAAAACAAATAGGAAAATCAAACCCCAAAATCCACACACAAACCAACTACCCAAAACCCATTCCAGATCAGCAAGTCTGGACTGGTTCTGTTACTGGTTCTGTTGAATCTTTCGAAAAATTCCAGATTCTGGTTTTCAACCAAAATCAGACCTTCTGATCACCTTGTGCGGCCGCCCAAAACCTTTGTGCGGTCGCCCAAAACTGTGCGGCCGCCCAAGGCGTTTTGTGCGGTCGCCCAGTGCCATCAGAATATGCAGAATTTTTAAGTTCGAAAATTTTGTCTCAAAATTGTTTTTCCCCGATTATTAAAACTTTGATCCAATCAAAAATTAATAACCAACAATTCTGAATCCACCATAATTTATTTATTGCGATTGAATCGTGCGATTAAAGTTGCAAAACGATAAACCACATAAAATCACAAAACACATAAACAACATATATTCCAATATTCAAATCATGCAAGGCACATAAACAATTTATATACACACATAACATGATCCAAGTATTGAATTAATCAACATGAACGGGGCTCTGATACCACTGTTGGGTTTCGATCAAACATGCGCAGCGGAATTTAGCATTTAAAATTTTGAAACCCAAAGTCATGGATCCGTTCATATGATTAAATCAAATACGACATAAGAATAACAGAATAAACTAACCCTTGATGGCTTTCAAATTCTTTTGGTCTTTGGTGGAGGTTTGAAGACTTGATCACGATCACAAAGCTTGAACACGAACTTTGAAGATGATGATTTTCACCCTCTAGCGGTATCCACACTTCGAACGAATATCAAAGAAGCTTATTTGATCTTGGTTGCTAGACCAAATTGTGAAACACTTTTTCACAATCAAAAGAACAATATGGAATTTATTTTGTGTATTATTTTGTTCCTCAACCAAGAATGTCTTGGAACAAAATAAACCCTCTCTCAAACTCTTTGAGACTCACAAAATTATTGGCCTAGAGTGCTGGCCGAATTTGGTCTTTTATACACAAGTATGACCTATTCCAAATAGGAAACTTGTGTCAAAATCCGTCCAAAATTCGTTTCCTAATCAAATTAGGAATCTGCCACCCGACAGTACTGTGCGGCCGCCCAGAATGCACTGTGCGGTCGCACAACTATCTGAAACAAAACTGATACAAAAATGGGCTAAGTGTGCGGCCGCCCAGTCCATACTGTGCGGTCGCCCACTTCCCCAGAAAGTCCAGAATTTCCAAAATTCCAATGTAGTCCTTTTAAAGATTCGTTCTATTGTGTGTGACCCTCTAGGATTATACTAAGTTGGCAATGGTTCAAACATGAAACCATAAGATATGATTAGGTTCTAGCAAACCGTCATACCTACCCAATTAGTATAACTAGATACAAGTTCGCATTCCTCTTAGAATATGTCATAATCCTTTTGTCCACGATATCATTGAACACAAGTCATGGTCAAAGAGTCAACTTGTTTTGTTCAATACTTTCTCGATTCCGAATATGTTGATAATCCAAATGACATTGATCCAATCAATTCATTTGAGTCCGGCCGAACATTTCATCAACATCATTCCTACGAGAGGCCCAAGCTTGACATCTCTCCGAGGAGGGACAAATCCATTTAGCTTATTATTCTTCCCTACGTGAATCCGATTATGCCAATCATACCCTTTATAACTTCCCGGTTAAAGGTAGCGTTTGAATATGTCAAACATAATGTTCATCAAGTGGAAGACTATAATAACTTCATGTCTAAGGATTCAAATGACATAACTAATATGAGATATATGTTCGACATAGACCATGACATAAATCTCATACAGCGGGTCATGTCCAGTACCTTGTTCCAAACAAGTACCCATAAATCTAACATGATCATCGCATGATCATTTAGCCTTTATACTAGTGTTTAACAAGTACTAGGGACGGAGATTATTATAAGTAAACATGAACAATAATAATAATCAAAACATCTCTTTATTGATATGAAATAAATGATAACAATTACAACGTTTATTAAACGTGCCTAGGGCACCACTACCAACAGTTTCAAGGGTGAAGGTGGAGTTCTGGATGTCTACAAAGGTTCAGATGTGATTCTGAAGGGAGAAAGAAAAGGTTCCTTGTTCATCCTCCAAGGTTCTGAGAATGGTGAGGGTGTTGACGAGCAGGTGGAGCATCGTTTTACTCTAGGCCGGAGTGAACTGGCAAGACACGGCTAGAAGATCGACACACACCGGTTTTATCAGTCATGGTTGGCATGATCCAATGTCGACTGGATGGGCCACAATTGAATGACTGTTAGTCGCCCGTTGGGGCGATTCTGAGTGCCCGTAGGTGCACGTCTGGGTGTCTGGTGAGATACATTGCATGCAGAAAATCTGATTGTTCAGAGGACAAAGTTGTTTGTCTGGTGAGGCAAATTCTGAGTGTCTTGAAGATACGTGGTGCACAAAATCTAGTGTCTTTGACGAAAGACAGATCTGAGGCTATGTCGGAAAATTCGTGCATCTGAATTATTAGGCGAGATTCAAAGTCAAGGTGGAGATTGTTAAGTTTAATGCCTTTGAATTTTGGGACGTAAATTTAAATGGATTAAATTAACAAGTTCATAATTCCGGGACAAAAAGAGTAATTCTGAGGCAGTAACTTATGCGTGCACTTGAGGAGCTCGCATATGTTCTCTGTCCAAGGAATAGCAAGCAAGAACGTGTGGGTCGGTCAAATTGGGCCTTGGCATCTAAGTGGAGTTTGACCAAGTGGAGAGCCCGTTGGGTTTTTTATCTATGCATGGCTACCAGAAGTTGGCTTAAACAAGCAACACTAATCCTAGTGAATTAGTATTAGTCTATTAGGAGTCTTCCATCCGAATTTGGTAGGGAATTGAGGCTGCGTATTATTCAGACACTCCCTCCGTCCCAATTTAATTGAGTACCTTAGTTTATTTAGAAAGTGAGAGAGATCAATAATTCTAGATCTAGGGTTTTTCATAGCTAGGAACTTTGTGATCAAAGTTCATGCAAACATAGATTAGTGTGATCATATTCTTGTAATTGTTTCTCCGCCATAATAATATCTGTTTCCCTTTGCCCGTGGAGGTAGCCAATAGAGATTGGTGAACCACGTAAATTCTGTCTTGTTATTTCTTGTGTTAATTATTATTTTCTATCTCTTGAGTCTGATTTATTAACAAGTGGTATCAGAGCCATGGTTCGGATGGGCCCGACCGGGTGGACCGTGTGTGTGCTTTATATGGTGGGGTTCCCCTTGTGCGACATAGCGAATCGAGTCTTGCAATCGAGGGCGATGGTGTTTCGCGGGCGGTTGGTACAATCGAGGGCGGTGGTGTTCCGCAGGCGGTTGGTGCAATCGAGGGCGGTGGTGTTTCGTGGACGGTTGGTACAAGCTTTCGCCGATATGGGCCAGAGGAAACACTGCGAGCCATAGCGGTGTGGTCCTTGGTTTGAGGGGAGGATTGTTGGGGTGCAACCCAAAGTCCCACATCGGCAATTGAGGAAATAATTGCAAGGCATATAAGAGCACCCACCCACTTCATCAGTATGAGGCCTTTTGGGGGATGCCAAAAAAAAAATCCGTGCGGGCTGGACCCAAAGCGGACAATATCATACTAATGTGGGAAAGTGGTGGTGGTGGTCGTGGTCCCTACATATATATATATATATATATATATATATATATATATTATCTAATCTAATCTAACCCCAGATACGTAATTCAGATTTCATTGTGAGCCCTATTCCTTTTCAAGTGTTGAAACATGTAAAAGAACTAATAATACATTTATCGTAGAAACTGAGGCCCCATTTCATTAAGTTGTTTTTCATTTTTATGGTGGCAATTGTGTAGTTGCAGCTAGGGATGGCCAAAACCGGTTCCGGTTCGGAACCGCCGGTTCCGGTTCGGCAAAAGGGTGACCCTGAACCGGCCCGCGCTTACCCCGGTTCCGGTTCCGGTTTGGCACAATCCGGTTCCGGTTCGGTCCTGTTCCGGTCCGGTTCCGGTCCGGTTCCGATCCCCCCTTTAAAATTATTGAAAAACAAGGGATTTTCGGTCCGGTTACGGTTCCGGTCCGGTTCGACATATATGTGACCCTGAACCGGCCCGGATGACTTGCGGTTCCGGTTCGTCCGGTTCCGGTTTCCGCCCCGGTTTGCTCCGGTTCCGGGCTTTTTCGGTCCGGTTCCGGTATGGTTTTCCGGTTCCGGTCTGGTTCCGGTTCGGTTTGGCCATCCCTAGTTGCAGCAACCTATCCTCCGTCCCAAACTAATGGTTACTACACTCTCCGTCCCAAAGAAATGAAATTTCAAGCACTACCTCCGTCTCAAAATGAATATCCAACTTATCATTAAGTTGTTTTTAATTTTCATGGTGTCAACATGAGATTCTTGCCTTGTTGACTAGATTTATATAAGTGTTGAATTAAGTAATCAATATTTTTCCGATTTTTGAATTGTTGTTCATCTTTGTTTTATAGTCTTTTTTGCATTATATTCCACATTTGTTATAAGTTAGTACCAACCGAGTACCAACTCTGTTGGTATACCGACTTAGTTGGTTGGTAATGGTACATATTTTTATGTACCAAGTTTAACTTGATTGGTACTGGTATAAGAAAAATTTAACTGATATACCTACCAATCCAATCCTACGTAAAACAACTCTACCATAGTGGATATTCTAGTTAATTTTTATTCTAAAGTGTCCGGATAGCCAATATCTCAGATAATCCCACAAATTTGGATCATCATCGTTGCTATGACAGACTGACATCATAATCCTCAAGCTCTTATTACTTCCTCCGTCCCAGACTAAGGTTTTTACTTTCTTTTTTGGTTTGTCACAGACTAAAATTCTTAGTTGCTTTACTACCTAAAATAGACAATGAGACCTACTTGTCATTCTTACAACAAAAACTTTTTATCCACTTTCTCTCTCCTACTTTCTCTTACTTCACTTTTTATACTCATAATATTTATTTTTTCTTAATCTCTGTACAAAATCGAACTAAGAAACTTAGTTCGGAACGGAGGAGAAAGGTGATGTTCAAAATGGACCGAAGTCCACGGAGGCCCGTCAAGCTCGCCGGCCCGAGGCCCGTTGGTCCGAGCCCGTCAGCCCACGGACTGAGCCCGCTCCAAGCCCGCGCGGACACAAGGATGGGCCGGACAGTGAAAATGACACATGGGCCGGACTAAAGCCCGCGGATCACTTGGCCCGTTTGGCCAGAGTCCGTTTGGCCCTTTTTTTTTTTTTTTTTTTTTTTTTTTTTTTTATCTTAAAGACTTTGAAGATTTTTATCTTGATGACTTTATTATGTAGAAGACTTTGTAATTTTTTAAGACTTTATTATCTTAAAGACTTTGTTATTTCCTAAATGAAGAATTCAATCAATTCTAGACTATATGCCTTAAAATTTTATAAAATTACTATCAAATAACTTAAATTTAATAACTAACTCTATTTAAATATAAAAGAAAAATTAAAGTAGATATTAAATCACTTTTTATATGTATTTTAATTTATATTATATATTTTAATAAGTCTAATTCATTTTATTTTTTAATAATTTTTTAAAAGTTTTTCTGATTAAAAAAAAAAAAAAAAAAAAAAGACAAATCCGTTTGGCCGTAAACCTTTCGGTCCGGACCAAAAGGACGGGCCGGACCACACATAAAACGACGGGCCGGGCCGGGCTTTTATCTATCCGTGGGAGGGTCGGACCGGTCAAGCCCTTCAAGCCCGCGGACATGACAAAAGGCGGGCCGGGCCGGATAACCCGTTTGAACATCACCAGAAAGGGAGTATAAGGTATGAAAGACTCTGTAGTTTGTACCATGGGATGTGGACATGTGGTGTTGTTATCGATGCACGAATACATACACATTACTTCTTTATTTAATCGGCTCACAATATTTTTTTTCCGAAAACAATCGGCTCACAATTTACTCTCTCCGTTCCAAAATAAATATTTTACTTTTTATTTATCTTAAATAAATGTCATTATATTAAAAATAAGTTATGAAATTTGGTGATCTTTCTATATTACCTATTTTAATAGGCACAAATATTGCAATGTCATAGAAAGTATAACTCTATTCATATGAAAATTTTAAGGCAACCAAAGAAACACAACTAAAAAATTAAAAATATTAACTTGTCAACTAACTAAGATATTTTGTCTAATATATAGAAGGAGATAGAAGGCGTATATCTTATTTAAATTTATTTAATGCATAAAATGGAACAAAGGGAGAGCAAAATTACAAGAGTAAGGCCTCTTTCTCTTTGGGCAGATTATAGGAAGCTTTGAGAAAGTAGGGGAAGATAGCGTAAATCACAAATTACAAAAGAATTGGGAACGCAGCGATCAATACACATGCACCCCACCGCCCATCCATCGGCCTTCTCCCTCCCCACTTTTCCTCTCCCTTTAAACACCCGCCCGTTATTACCACTAATTCCCCCTCATCCCCTTCTTTTCAATTCTCTCCGGCGACTCTCCGTTTCCGATCAAATGACGCCTCTTCAAATCCGTCTCATTTCAACCCTTTTCCTCTTTGCAATTTCAACAATCACCGCAATGTCAAGGGACCAAATCTCCTGCACAATGTGCGATTCTTGCGACAAACCTTGCCAACCAATTCTCCCTCCTCCACCGCCGCCGCCGTCGGCCGACTCCAATTGTCCGCCACCGCCAAGCACTGGCGATTTATATTACTCTCCGCCACCACCCTCAACGCCTTCGGTTCCTACTGTTCTCTATTACTCTCCTCCGCCACCATCACCCGATGGCGGCGGCAGCGGTTACTATAATTACCCTTCGCCGGGGACTTACAATTACCCCATGCCGCCACCCCCAAATCCCATTCTTCCGTACTTCCCGTATTACTATTATAACCCTCCTTCATCCCCCCAAAAATCATATTCCGGTCAACTGAAAAGCCACCCTTTCGCTGTCGCCTGTGTTACATTGGTGTTATTTATATTCTTCCTTGAAATTAAACTTTAGATAGAATTTTATTGATAAATAACTGCTCTCTCTCTCTATATATACTACAGTACATGATTACACTTGATTTTTATATTTTAACTTTGTATTTACAGGTTAATTTTACGGCCTTGATGAACACAATGTTCCTGCCGGAATTGCTATTTGTAATTTCTTTTTCTTTTTTTTTAAATAAAATAAAATAGTACTATAGTTAATTTTGCAATAAAACAAGCAATTAAATGTTTGCTAATTCAAGCCATAACATTATCATTATTGTTATGTAAGTTGTTCTGTCATTTGCTTTATTTTTTTAGAGCGGTATAATATTCATAGTGCGACTTTTGATCCTTGTGTTTGAAGGCACTATTCATTGATTTGTGCCATTCTTGTTTTTCAAGAAATTATTAATGATTTGTTACAACAGTGCTACTATTCACACCCGCAAAATTGCTTAATAAACCCGCAATGTTTTTTTTTTTTTTTTTTTTTTTTTTAACGCCATCAATCAAAGTATCAATACTAACCCTCTACTAAATACACCCATAGCATCAACTCCCTCATTTATCTACCCATCAAAGAATCCATCATTGTTAACACCTCTCTCCGATCACTTTCTTCACCGTTACCGCGACCGGATGCACCGGCCACTGTTGAACCTGTGTACCGGAGGCGTTAGCCTCTGAGTCAACTCATGACCAGCCTGCTGAGTCATCTAACGGAGTTGTTACGGAACGTGTAGAAGATGCTCCGTCTCATCATGGGGTTCCTGAACCCAAGGAAACCACAAATGCATGTAACCGAGGCTCAAACGTTCACATTGGTGTATGATTTTATTCTGCAATCAAGGTTTTTCATTTAATGGCATTGTGCCAATGAACGAAATTAGTATTATGTCTAGTCTGTTGTTACAGAATAAAGAAATTGAGTATGTTCAAAAAAAAAAAAAAAAAAAACTCTTCTGATCATAAGAAACGCATAGATAGAGAGAGTGAAAATGCAGATTGGTGTGTGAGTGTGTGGGTATGTTTTATTAATTTAAATGAGTGTATGATAATTAGTTTAAAAGGGTAGAATTGGAAAGAAGATGATGTAGTGGATAATTGTTTTGAGTAGACTTAGTAATGCGGGTTTATTTAGCAATTGTGCGGGTGAGAATAGTAGCACTCTTGTTACAATTTTGAAGCATTCTTCAAGGATTAGTTCTCCACGTGATGGGTTTGAGTCGATTGGGTTACACTTCCAATTTGATTGCAAGTAATTTGTCAAATATTTTATTATTCTGGTCAGCTATAATGACCAAGATTTCATCTCAATTACTCCTATCAAGAGTCGGCTAATATCTCTTAAAAACCCTATGAATTGGAGATATCAAATCATTCATTGATGCTACCTTCTTCTCAGGTTATTCGATGAGAAGGGAAAAAGAGAGGATTATGGAAATCATATTCGATTCCTCTTCTCGTCTCTTTTTGACGTGGACATCGTCAATAAAACAAGGGGCTTGTGAGCAATAAAATTTCATCTCGTAAACTTTTTAAAAAATAAATGTGCTCCATCTTCCCTAAATGAATGTCCAAATTTTAAATCAAGAAACATTTAAAAATCTCAATTTTTTGTACAATTTAGTGGCAAATATCTATTTAAATTCATGAAATCTTCTTTCGAAACATTTATTTTGCAACTATAAAGAGACTAGTGAAAAAAACTTCAAAAAATATTTTAGAAGTTATTCTAAAAAAACATTCATTTTGAAACAAAAATTTCTTAAAATGGACATTCATTCATTGATGGGCCTGCCAAGGGAAACCCAGCATGGCCGATATAGGGGGAATCATTCGAAACAAAGAGGGTAAGTGTATTTTTGGTTTTAGTAAGTCAATTGGCCATACTACTAATATGATTGCAGAAATCTGGGTAGTTCGGATGGAATTACAATATGCTCGATTATTGCAGATTGAAAAATTACATATTGAGACGGATTCACTAGTAACTTTTTTTTAATGTTTTTACGCTATTGTAGATTGAAAAAATACAAATTGAGACAGATTCACTAGTAACTTTTAATGTTTTATGCATAGAACAAAACTCACCGGTGGGCGCGCAAAGTTTGCTTCTTGATTGTAGGCAGCTCATCGACACTTTTACACAAGTTTGGTGTTCTTTTGTTTATCGCTAAGGAAATACAGTGACAGATTTTTGGCTAAAAATACATCAGCCAAGGGCGGATCTTGTGTTATAGATGGGGGTGCAAGTGCACCCGGTCAACTGGAAATTGTAGTTAATTTTTTTTGTATTTTTATCAATTTTATTTGTTAAGTGCACCCTCACATAGATATAAAACTTACCTGGAAAACCAAACAAGGAAATATGTTTGTGGAGGTTGTAATAAACAGTTTAGTCCAAGGTGGCTGGCAACCCTTGTTTGAATCCTACATCCAGCAATTTAACTTTTTATTCTTTCTCATTTTCTACAACTGTTTACTCCTTCTCATCTTCACAAATTTACCTAATTTAGTAACTTTGGGTTTCCTTCAATTATTTCAAATTTTATTAGTTAAAATTTAGCCCTCTTCATTAATTAATTCAGTAATACTAGTCATACATATTTTGTAATTACTTGAACTTAACCATTCTTCATTACTTAACTAATACTAGTACATATATTTTTTTTAATTATTTTCAATTAAGTTAAAAGTAGTTGTAATATTTCTATCATTTTTTTGAAATGATCTCAAGTCAATATAATTATCAAGTCCAACCATTCAAGTCCGTCTTTTATTTTATTTTAATAATTCTCTACAAATCTCTTTATTACTTTACAGTTTAATTTAGTGTCCAACAAATAATTTAAATATTTAGTTTCGTAATGTATTATAGTCTAGTCGCGTTTTGAAAAATTTTGGTTTGAAGTTTTGTAGTGTAATTTGTGCACCGCTGTCAAGACATCCTAGATCCGCCCCTGCACTGGAGCATTTAGATGAATGTTTTGAAAATCCACATATGTATTTATAATATCCACTACTACTTCAAGATGTTACAAGAACAACAAAAGTAATACTCCTATACCGTTCATATTAAAAAAAAAAAAAAAAAAAAAAAAAAAAAAACAAACAAAAAAAAAACCATATAATCTCTCGTCTGGAAAACAAACTGGCCATATATTCTCCAACGCTCAATCACCAGTCCTCGCCACGCAGCTCCCTCAGCCTTCTAGAATGAGGATAATCCGGCACACCCCTCTCCCTCGCCTCTCTCCACATCCGAGCAGCCCTCAACAGCGTATCCTCCGCCGTATCAATCTGCTCCGGCGTGAACGTTATCACCTGGTCACCCCCAAAATACCCACCCGCCGTCCCGTCCGTCACCTTGGTCAGTGGCTTCCTAGTATCCGCCACCTCAATCTCCGACAACGGTGACGCCTTATGGTGCTTGAAATACTCTTTATCGTCCTCTTGTTGCTCGTCTCTCTGTGTCTTCATATCCCTCCCGTCCTCCGGCCATGGCGACCCATCGAATCCCACGCACCCCACCTCTTCAATTTGGGCCTTACTTGAATTTGAACGGCGGCGCTTTTGTTGAAATACGGGGTCAATCGGTTTGTTCACCGGAGTACTCTCCAATTTCGGAGATGATGTGTTGGGTGGGTTTGGGGGAACGTACGTTTTATCTGTCAAAGTGGGTTCGTGGTCTGTTTGTGTCATTGTGTCAGTAACCTCCGTCTCGCCGCCGTGAACATTGGGATCGGCTGATTGGCCGGTCGGTGCAGACACGGCGAATCCTCGTGACCCGGCAATTGATCGAGTGCTAGTTGGAGCAAAAGAGAAAATTCTAGTAATCCTCCTTGCATTTGAAAGTAATCCCAGCTTCATACTCTTCAATTGATAATTACTATTAGGCTCTTTGATGATTGGAACTCTTTAAGATTGTAAAATTTTCCGGGAAAATGTTGGGAGGGAAAGTGAGTGGATTTATCAGAAAAGGAAATGGAGGGAAATATGGGACGGGGCAGTTTCTGTAAACGTGGCGATAGTTCTAGTGCTCTGTAGGCTAACACTATTCGTGTCACCCTGTTGCCATGCGCATACGTGTCATTTTTAGACTGCCTTGATGTTTGAGGAATTTTGCACCACGTTCTAGGTCCTTCACGAAATTGAGCTAATGAATTAGGGATGGCCAAACCGAACCGGAACCGGACGAATCGGAACCGCAAGGCATCCGGGCCGGTTCAGGGTCACATATATGCCGAACCGGACCGGAACCGGAACCGTAACCAGACGGAAAATCCCTTGTTTTTCAATAATTTAAAAAGGGGGGGGGGAACCGGAACCGGACCGAACCGGAACCGGAACCTGGGTAAGCGCGGGCCGGTTCAGGGTCACACTTTTGCCGAACCGGAACCGGTTTTGGCCATCCCTAAATGAATGGTTTAACCAAGAAATTTAATCATGTGGGCCTTGTTAATGATTCAAGAATGGCGTAGGCCTATAACATACAAAAAAAAAAAAAAAAACCCCATTGGGCTTAGGCCATCTTTATGTGTAAAAGTAATAATTGGGCTTAGGCCATTTTCAGAGATAAAGGAAGCCTCCAATATCGGCATCTTGCCTTGTGGCGAATTTAGAAGGGGCGAGCTAATAATCTCCCCAAGTATCAGGGATTCAGTGTGAGATATCTTTCTATCCGCTTGAGGCGGGATGAATATTTGACAAAAAAGGGATTAACGACCTCTGACAAAAAGGATTCCGCTTGATCAGAGTTATGGAGGCGGATAAAGGAAGCTCAGGAAATGAAGGACACGTGGCTTTTACCTTGGTGAGGTCATCCCACCCTTCACAAGTATATAAACTCAAATTTTTTGGAGAGGAGGTAAGTCAATTTTTCTTGAGCTTAGATCTCTTTGAATATTGTTTGTTCATCTTTTCTTGATTTTTTAATAAGCGTGCATATTATGTGTAGAAGGACTCTTACTCGAAAGTTTATATTAAGCATTTAAGCTGAAGTTTATATAAAGATCCATTTGGGTAAAGAGCTATGTGACTACATGACCACACAGTATTTAATTTTGCATCAATGGACTTACTATTTGCTTTAGGAAAAATATTGATTACTCTTATAGAAATAGAATGAATTTTCAATTGATTGTTACCCGAACATAGTAGTCACACAAAATTTCCGACTCAGGTCCTTACACAATCCAAAATACCGAAAAACCCCTCGTCAATCAAAAACAAAATAGCCAAAAAGAGGGAAAATCACATTTTGGAGGTAGGTAGGGTTAGTTAGGGTTTTTCACTACAACTCGACTCAGTGACTCAGTGATCAATCCATCCTAAACATAAAATGATCCACAAGATAAAGCCATCAACAATATAGCCGCTTGTTCTTCTTCCCCCAACTCGCCGCCGCGTCGCTTCTGCTCCGGCTGTAAAACCATTTCACCGCCGCCCAATGTCACCAATCTTAACTTCAACGACCGCCGCCCCATCTCACTATTCTTCTGCTTCATCGAACATTTCCCACTCCTTTTCTTGTTCTTGCTTCCCGTGTCTAATCCCAATAATGCCCTCCTCTTCTTGTTGTATTTGATCCCACAAGCATTACACAACGACTGCAAAATCAATACCCCAGAAATTTCAGAACCCAAATTGAATTAAACGATTACGATGATCAGTGAACAAAAATGGAGACTCACCTTCGGCCCAGATGGACCGCTTCTCCATAGAGGCGTTCTTGTCGTCTGACAGTCGCTGCAGCTTTTTGTACTGTTCATTGCATCAGAAATCTGTAAAATAATCAAAACCAAAATTCAAATTCAAATTCAAATTCAACTTGAGTTTCTCAGTAAATGTTGAAATTACTAAACCCTTATTTAAATCAAACTGATTAAATGATCACTACAAACCTGTTTATTGAGATCCATGATCAGGACCAGGATCACGCCTAAGTAAGAGAATCCAAATTCAAAAAAACGACTACTCTTTGGATTTGGGTAAGTGGATTAATTAAGTACTTGAAATGTGATTTCTGAAAAATCAGTGGGACAAGAAAATGATCAAGAGAGAGAAAGTTAGAGAGAGAAAAGTGGGTGAATTTTCTTGATGGTAAGAGGGAGGGGATTAAATTTGGTGTGTGATCAGGAGAAAACAGAGAGGGGCTATAAAATGAAATGGGATCCGGTGGACACTGGTCAGCCAGACACGAAACCCTAGCCAATTCTGTATTTACTGTGAAATGACTATAAAGACCCTTAGATTCTGAAATTATTCAGTTCATTTTTGGGAGAAGGATCTGCGGCCGTGGGGGTACCTGAAAGGGCAAACAGTCACGATTAGGGTGATGATGTTGGCTTCATCCTGTGGCTCATGTACTTCCATTTCGGTCTGATTTTCATTTTGACCCCCTGAGGTTTGAGCCTTTTTTTTACTCCCTCTAAGATTGTACATTTGACACATTTAGACTCTAACTTAATCCAAACTTTTGCCTAAAATCCACCCCCAAATTATATTATTATATTGTGAATACATTTAGTTAATTTGATCAAGATTAATTTTTTATTTCAAATAGTTTTTTTAATTATATAAATTCATAATGCCATGAAGTCTACAATTAAGCCTACAAATCTCCCTAACGAAATTTGTACTCGTGACCTTCCCATGAAAAACTAACTGATTGAGATACAACTCTTTGGTTGATCAAGCTTAATTGAATATTCGTAAAGACTAGCCTGTCATTTTAGCTTATTAATTTTATTATTGATAATTAATTAACTATATTGAATATTATAAAGATTTGGCATAATATGGATGTGAGGGGTTCATAGCCTTTGTTCACGAATATTCTACTTATTTTTATGTTAATGAGACGGAGGATGTACCTTAGGGATGGCCAAATCGGACCGGAGAAGCACGGAACCGAAGTAAACCTGCGAATAAACCGGAACCGGAAAAACCGGAACCGCCAGTCATCCGGGCCGATTAAGGTTCACATAAATGGCTAACTGGAACCGGACCGGAAATCCCTTGTTTTTCAATAATTTTTAACTTGTTTCGGAACCGGAATGTGGTAACCGGAACCGGTGTAACCAAGGGCCGGTTAAGGTTAATATAAACGGCGAACCGGAACCACCGGTTCCGAACCAGAACCGGAGTTGGCCATCCCTAGGGTACCTGATACTTTTATTTTGAAAAGGAGTAGCATTTGTATTCTTTGAGGGAGGTGGGTGAAACAAATGGAAACATTTGAAACCCAACCATTTCCTCTTTAAAAATAGTGCAAGTGTGGAAACAAGAAGCCATACTTAATTCTGATAATGACAGTCCACATTAGTCTCCCAATAAAATGATTTGACCATAACATCACGCCGTCAAAAGGTGAGTCCACAAAAATCAAAAATAAAATAAATTTAAAATATAATTCCTCCGTCCCAACTTAAAAGAAAAAAAATAAATCAAAAGGATGTCCCAACTTAAGAGACAAAATCCAAAAATAGATAGTGGGTCTTACATGTCATACTCACAACAATTATCCACTAACTCTTATCTACCTCATGTTCTCTCTCATACCTAACTATCAACACATCACATTTTTCTTAATTCTTGAATCCTAAAGTTTTTTCACTCTTAAGTTGGGACGGAGGGAGTACTTTATACCCACAAATGGGCTGATCAATCTTGCCAAGTCTTGTTAGAAGCAAATCTTATAAATGGACAATGATAATTATAAACTAATGATTGCATGTAATGTTTCTAATTACTGCCCCTCCAGTTATGCTCATAATACTAAGTGTTTTTCTTTTCTTTTTTCGTTTTAGTCAATGTCATAAGATGGACCTGAACTGCTGTGGCAACCAAAGGCGATTTAAGATATTTTGAGATCAGATACAAAATTTACAATATAAAACTTTAAATAAAAAAGCACCATTAATTATACACAAAAATTCAACAGAATTATTATTTAATCAACAAAGTGAACTCAAATTAAAAATCGACATGTAAATATAATCCTATAATCCACATTTAGTCAGTCACACATCTCTAGTTTTCACTTTCATCTCACCTCCGAGTTTGAAAGACTGAAAGTGTGCACCTTTACCCTCAATTACAATGGGAAATTCCTGAAGTTTAAAATGGGACGGAGAGAGTAAGATATAATTTGAAAATCTACAAGGTGGAGTTGATCGGGTGCACCTTTACCCTCAATTACAAGGCAAGAATCAAGATCCGCCTCTAGTATATAGCAACGGTTGGATCTAAAAGACAGAGGGAGTAATTATTTTTGTTTAACATCCTGCTTGTTAAATCAAATGAACTGTATGTTGTATGAAACTACAATTTTTACCAAAGTTCAATTATCTAAACCATCATTTAATTGAAACAATCTTTTTATCTTTCCAAAACTAGAAGTATATAGGAGTATTAGAGTATATTACGTTCGACCTATCTTATGTTTAAGAAAAAGGGTGGTTGAAATTGAAGAAAAGTATATAATTTAATACGAAAGGTAGGATTTTGTGTTTTGAGAGTGAAAAATAAGGTAACAATTGTAAATGAAGTACGGAATAAGCGGCCCAAATGTAGTATTCGTGGATGTTGAAGAGTATGGACATACTCGTCTTTTTCTTTAAGTATTTTTGTGATTCTGATTTGTATATATTTTAATTATTGTAAATATTTAGGTTTGTTTAATCTTGATTTATTTGACTAACTTACTTATGGTTATCTTTGGTAAGTAGATATGTTTTGTAGGTGTTTTATTTTAGGTGGTCTCTAAAAGGAAAGAAGATATTCTTGGAGAGCAAGGAGGCGGCGAACAAAAGGATAAATACAAAGCCGACTTCTTCATAAAGTTTTACGGATTCTGAGCAATACTCTGTAGAAAATCAAGTTCTTGAGAGAGTCTTGTTGTTCTTAGAAGTTCTTGTGAAAGAACTCTAAGGTGTTGAGTGTTTTAGTACGATCTAGAGTTATTAGATCGATTTGTTCTTTTGTTATTTTTGTTTACTTTCATTCGGTTTGTACTCTGCAAATCGCTTTTAATATATGAAAGTTTCCAGCAAGTTTTCTTGCTGAAGTTTTACTTGTTACTGAGTTTTTTATTTTCCGCTGCAAATCTGATAAGTGTTAAGACAACTGTCTGGACAACTGTTAGCTTGTTTGAATATACAGTTGTTCACTCAGTTGATAAATTCCCAGAACAGTCCTAGCCGCCTTGATTTCTTTCAATTGGCACCAGAGCCTGGTCTCGATACACTGAGATCGATCTGTTATGGCCAGTATGGACTGTTCTCATACTCGTAATAAGCCGCCTACTCTGGATGGTTCTAACTATACCATTTGGAAGGCTAAGATGATCATGTACATCAAGAACATTGATCATCGGGCATGGGTCAGCATTCTAGTGGGATATACATCCCCTACTATGGAATGGGTTGATCCAAAAGGTAAAGCATCTGCATCTGATGAAGAGAAAAAAGATAAAATTTTTGTTCCAAAACCCGAGCAAGACTGGAATGCAGAAGAGATTGCTCTTGCTAACTTCAATGCTAAGGCAATGGCTGCAATCTCTGATCATGTTGATCATAATCTGTATAGGTTATTCTCTAACCATACTGTGGCTAAGAATGCTTGGGACATTTTACAACTTCACTGTGAAGGGTCAGATAGTGTTAAACAAACTAAACTGAGAAGACTTATGACTGAGTTTGAGAATCTAAGGATGGGAGAAGATGAGACTATTCAAAATTACTCTGCAAAATTAATGGATATCTCTAATGAATCATTTGCATTAGGAGAATCTATTTCCAATGCTAGGCTTGTGAGTAAAGTCTTGAGGACTCTCCCAGAAAAGTTTAATATCAAGGTTTCTGTCATTGAAGAAACCTGTGACACGAGGACTGTGAGTCTTGAAAAGGTTCTGAGTATTCTTACTACATTTGAACTGAACCTTGAAGTACAAAAAACTAGCAAAGCAAATTCAATTGCTCTTGCTAGTGCTTTAACTGTGTCCAAAGATCTTGTGGAACTGTCTAAAGACATGGATGAGTCAACCTTGGAGGAAGATGAGTGTGCTATGATCACTCAAAAGTTTAAAAATGTGTTGAATAAAAAATGACAACAGAGATTTCCTAACAAAGGATTCACTCCTTCCACCAAGGCTGAACCATTCAAAAAGGACTCCGGTGTGATAAAACCAGGATTTGAAGGCAAAAAACCGATTGAGTCGGTTCAGTGTAGGGCGTGTCAGGGATACGGACACTATGCTAATGAGTCTGCTAACACACTTAAAAAGAGAGGGATGAGCTTAACTGCTACCTTGAGTGATTCAGATGATGATGAAGAGATTGCAAATCTCTCATGTCTTCATTCATCTTTGTCGTCTCTCTCTGACAGTAAAAGTGATAGTGAGGTTGTGCAGTCAGATGACAGATCAACTGACTATGAACAGAGAAGGTTTTTGGTGTTAATCATTGTTTTTGAAAACATAAAAATGAAGGAGAGTGAAACTGTGATTGATTTTACTGAAACTATAGAAAAAATTGCTCATGAGTTGGAAGTATTAGGAGAATCTTTTTCTGATACTAGGCTTGTAAACAAGGTGTTAACATCCATCCCAAGAGGTTTTGATGGGATAATTTCTGTGATGAAAGAATTCTATGATCTAGAACATATGAGTTTCATGGAACTTAGAAGGAGATTAATTATTCATGAAACTTCTTTTTTAAAATCATCACCTCCTTCATCTTCGAATTCTGAAAGAAAATCGTGTGTGTATGCTAGTCATAGTGATAGTGCATATGACAATAAATCTGACAGTGACGATGAAAACTCAAGTGTCAGCACAGAAGAAGTTACTGAATATACTTGCTTGAACTCCACATGTGCAGGAAAAGATGTTGAGTCAAAGCAGGAAGAGGATGATTTCCTTTCGTATGAAGAACTACATGAGAACTATGTTGAGTTGTTCGCAGATTGGTCCAAGCGAATGGAACAACTCAATGAGTTCAAGAAGGTAAATAAAAAGCTCACCTCTGAAATTTTGATACTCAAAACTGAGAATGAAAGGTTGTCAAGTGAAAGTGAGATTCAGAAGGACTCCATAGCTAGGTTAGAGGTCATGCTTACCAAGAAAGACAATGAGAGTGAAAATATAAGATAGAACTTGAAAAAGAAACTAATGCTCTCATGAAACTTAACAATGGCAAGGCTAAATTGGAAGAGGTCCTGAACATGGGAAACCAAGGAAAAATAGGAATAGGCTATGGAGATCCATTGTTTGTCAAAGAGGGTGAGGGTACTTCGAAAAACAAAGAAAGTTTGAGTGCTAATCAAGTATCTTCTCACAAAAATAGGAGAAACAACAAGAGGATATTCGTGTGTCATCACTGTTTCGTCCCTGGACACATTCGTCCATTTTGTTTTAAATTGAAACAGGAACTCGGCCTGGACAAGAACAGCGGCCACTTGAGCAGACAACTGTGGGCACAATCTAACAGTCAGTTGCCCAGTCAGCAGCAGCAGGTAAGAAAGGTATGGGTAAAGAAAGATACTCAGCAGTGCAAAGTGGCTCTTACCTCCTTCAAGAGTAGTGTGGAAGAAGGATGGTACTTCGACAGTGGCTGTTCTCGCCATATGACAGGTGCTCGTGAAAATCTCAAAGACTATGAGGCATTCAAAGGTGGAAAAGTCAACTTTGGTGGAGGTGCAAAAGGACAGGTAATCGGCAAAGGTAAGTTAAATGTTAATGGTTTGCCCAACTTGCAAAATGTTTTGCTTGTTGATGGTCTCAAGTCAAACCTGATCAGCATTAGTCAACTTTGTGACGATGACTTGTTTGTTCGGTTTGATAAGTCTAAATGTGAAGTGTTTGATTCCAAAAGTATGTGTGTTATGTCAGGCATTCGATCTTCCGATAATTGCTATAAAATTGGTGAACCTGAATCTTGTTTTTCTGCAAAATCAAATGAACTTGAAATTTGGCATCAAAAACTTGGACATGCCAGTGAGAGAAAAATAAGTGAGTTGATTAAATTCGGGGCAGCCAAAGATTTGCCAAAATTGGATTTGAAAAAATTAAGTGTGTGTGGACCTTGTCAAAAGGGAAAACAAATAAAGTCAAGTCACAAAAAGGTTCAAACTTTTGGAACTTCTAGGTGTTTGGAATTGATTCACACTGATTTAATGGGTCCAATGGAAGTCGAAAGCATGTCTAGAAAGAAATATTGCTTTGTGTGTTTGGATGATTTTTCTCGTTATACTTGGGTCATTTTTTTGAGAGAAAAATCCAACACTATTGAAGAATTTAAAATTTGGTACAAGAAAGTGAAAAATCTCTATGGTTTAAAAGCCATTAGGATTAGATCTGATCATGGTACTGAATTTGAAAATTCTGTTTTTTCCTCTTTTTACGATTCGAATGGAATTACTCATGAGTTATCTGCCCCCAAAACTCCTCAACAAAATGGAGTAGCTGAAAAAAAGAATCGTACATTACAAGAAATGGCCAGAGTCATGTTGAGTGCTAAAAACTTGTCTAAATTTTTTTGGGCAGAAGCAGTTAATACGGCTTGTCACATAGGGAATCGTATCTTTCTAAGAATTGGAAGTACCATGACACCCTATGAAATCTTACTTGGAAAGAAACCCACAGTCAAATATTTCCATGTCTTTGGATGCATTTGCTATATTTTAAATGACCGTGAGTATATCTCCAAGTTCGACTCTAAAAGTGACAAGGCCATTTTCATCGGATATTCTCAGAATAGTAGAGCCTATAGAGTCTATAATTTGAAAACCAAAACTATTATGGAATCTATAAATGTTATATTTGATGATGCTACTGATCTTAATGTCAAATCTGCTGAGGATGATGTTTCAGGGTGCACTTGGGAGCACGAGCAGATTAACGATGAATCTGGACCACAGACTACCAACGAATCTGCAGAAACACAAACTATGAGAACAACTGACATACAGGATGAACAGTCAGTTGACCTATCAGATGGTCAAACAGCAGTCGATTCTGGTTCAGATTCTGAAATCGAAAGAGATCAGGTGAGCAATGGCAAATATCCATCTTCAAGGATTCAGGAAGACCATCCAACTTCCCAGGTGATTGGGGGGGGGGGTGAACACAGAAAGAAAAACAAGAGGTAAGAGAATCAATTACCGGGAATTGGCCGGCTTAATATGCATGAATTCCGCATATCACCAGGTAAACTCTTGTTGTTTTGTGGCTGATTATGAGCCCAAAAACGTGTCTGAAGCCTTGAAAGATGATAATTGGATTAATGCCATGCAAGAGGAATTGATCCAATTTGAAAAGAATGAGGTATGGTTTTTGGTCCCTAGGCCCTCTAACATCAATGTTATTGGTGTTGGGTTTCCAAGTAACATGCGCAGCGGAATTTAGCAATTAAAATTTTAAGAAAACCCAAAGCCATGGATCCATTCATATGATTAAATCAAATACAACAAGATGAATAGAGGAATAACTAACCCTTGATGGCTATGAACTTTTCTTCGGTCTTGGTGGAGAAACTTGAAGACTTGATCACGATCACAAAGCTTGAACACGAACTTTGAAGATGATGATTTTCACCCTCTAGCGGTATCCACACTTCGAACGAATATCAAAGGAGCTTCTTTGATCTTGGTTGCTAGACCAATAATTGTAAAACACGCTTTCACAATTTAATAAAGAACTATATGGAATTTATTTTGTGAATTATTTTGTTCCTCAACCAATGATATCTTAGAACAAAATAAAACATCTCTCAAACTATTTGAGACTCACAAAAGCACTTGTTTATATGGTCTGGCCGAATTAGTGTTTTTATACACAATTAAGATCTATTCCAAATAGGTAACTTGTGTCAAAAACCATTCCTAATCGAATTAGGAAATTTCAAACCGGCATACCAGGCGCCCGCCTGGTCCTACCCAGGCGCCCGCTTGTTTGGGCAGAAAGTCCAATTCTTCTTCCGGCTTGTTCAGGCGCCCGCCTGGTTCAACCCAGGCGCCCGCTTGGTTGACCAGGAGGCCCAGAACTTTCCAGAATTTCCTTGGAGGTCCTCCGACCCTAAATACCAATATAGTCCTCTTATTTAAGATTCGTTCTATTGTGTGTGACCCTCTAGGATTATACTAAGTTGGCAATGGGCTCAAACATGATCCCATAAGATATGATTAGGTTCTAGCAAACCGTCATACCTACCCAAATAGTATAACTAGATACAAGTTCGCATTCCTTTAGAATATGTCACAATCCCTTTGTCCACGATGTCATTGAACACAAGTCATGGTCAAAGAGTCAACTTGTTTCGTTCAATACTTTCTCGATTCCGAATATGTTGATACTCCAAATGACATTGATCCAATCAATTCATTTGAGTCCGGCCGAACATTTCATCAACATCATTCCTACGAGAGGCCCAAGCTTGACATCTCTCCGTGGAGGGACAAATCCATTTAGCTTATTATTCTTCCCAACGGGAATCCGATTATGCCAATCATACCCTTTATAACTACCGTGTTAAGGTAGCGTTTGAATATGTCAAACACAATGTTCATCAAGTGGAAGACTATAATAACTTCATGTCTAAGGATTCAAATGACATAACTAATATGAGATATATGTATGACATAGACCATGACATAAATCTCATACAGCGGGTCATGTCCAGTACCTTGTTCCAAACAAGTACCCATAAATCTAACATGATCATCCCATGATCATTTAGCCTTTATACTAGTGCTTAATAAGTACTAGGGACGGGGATTATTATAAGTAAACATGAACAACAATAATAATCAAAACATCTCTTTATTGATATGAAATAAATGATAACAATTACAACGTTTATTAAACGTGCCTAGGGCACCACTACCAACAATCTCTCACTTGCCCTAGGCCTAATCTCCCATGTATCTAATACCCATGGACCTAACATGACCATCATGTTTAGCTTGTGGAAGTCCCTTTGTTAGCGGGTCCGCAACATTGTCATCAGTAGGTACTCTGCATATATTTACGTCTCCCCTATCAACGATCTCTCGAATGATATGAAAACGCCTAAGTATGTGTTTGGATTTCTGATGTGCTCTTGGTTCCTTTGCTTGAGCAATAGCACCATTATTATCACAATAAAGGTCTATTGGATTAGCAATACTAGGAACCACTTCAAGTTCAGTTATGAACTTCTTAATCCAAACAGCTTCCTTTGCAGCATCCGATGCAGCAATATACTCAGCTTCTGTTGTAGAATCAGCGGTTGTACTTTGCTTGGAACTCTTCCAGCTTACAGCTCCACCATTTAACATAAACACAAAACCCGATTGCGATCGGCTATCATCTTTGTCAGTTTGGAAGCTTACATCCGTGTAAGCATTTACAACGAGATCATCTTCCATTCCTCCATAGACCAAAAACGAGTCTTTAGTCCTTCTCAAGTACTTAAGAATCACTTTTACAGCTATCCAGTGATTTTCGCCAGGGTCGGATTGGTATCTACTTGTCATGCTCAAAGCATAAGACACATCCGGCCTAGTACAAATCATGGCATACATGATGGACCCAATTGCCGAAGCATATGGAACATCATTCATTTTCTCACGCTCATCATTTGTCTTAGGACATTGAGTCTTGCTTAGAGAAACTCCATGTAACACGGGCAAGGTGCCTCTCTTAGAATTTTCCATACGGAATCTTCTAATGATCTTGTCAATGTATGTACTTTGGCTTAAACCAAGTAGCCTCCTTGATCTATCTCTATAGATCTTAATGCCAAGTATATATGCGGCTTCACCCATATCTTTCATTGCGAAGCACTTTCCTAACCAAGTCTTCACAGATTGAAGTGTAGGAATGTCGTTTCCAATGAGCAATATGTCATCCACGTATAAAATAAGGAATAGCACTATGCTCCCACTAATCTTCTTGTATACACAAGGCTCATCTTCGTTCTTGATGAAACCAAACTCTTTGACCGATTCATCAAAACGGAGATTCCAACTCCTTGAAGCTTGCTTCAATCCATAGATGGATCTTTGCAATTTGCATACCTTAGAATCTTGTTCAAAACCTTCTGGTTGTGTCATATACACATCCTCTTGGAGTTTTCCATTCAGGAAAGCGCTTTTGACGTTCATCTGCCATATTTCATAGTCATGATATGCGGCAATGGCAAGCAAAATTCTTATAGACTTGATCATTGCTACGGGTGAAAAGGTCTCATCATAGTCAATACCATGAACTTGCCTATAACCTTTCGCTACAAGTCTAGCTTTGTAAGTATGCACCTTCCCATCCATGTCAGTCTTCTTCTTGAAGACCCATTTGCATCCTATGGTTTTTACACCTTCGGGTGCATCAATCAAATTCCAAACTTGATTGTCTTGCATGGATTGCAATTCGGATTCCATGGCTCCAAGCCACTTGTCCGAATCAGGAGAAGACATCGCCTCTTGGTAGGTTGACGGTTCATCATTCTCAATGATTTCTACCTCATTACTATCCGTTACGAGAAATTCATATCTCTCGGGCTCGGATCGTAACCTACTAGATCTGCGAGATGCTTGTGTATTTTGAACAGGTTCCACAACTCCTTGTGGTTCTTGTTCTTGTTCCACTATTGGTTCAATGTTATTTTTTGGGTCTCGAATTTCTTCAAGATTTATTTTACTCCTACTGATTTCTTTGGAGAGAAACTCTTTCTTTAGAAAGACACCAGTTCGGGCAACAAACACTTTGTTGTCCTCTCGGTTGTAAAAGTAATATCCTTTAGTTTCCTTAGGATATCCCACGAAAATACATTTATCAGATTTGTGTGCTAGTTTGTCAGAGATAAGTCTCTTGACATAAACTTCGCAACCCCAAATCCTCATGAAAGATAAACTAGGTTTCTTTCCACTCCACATCTCATATGGAGTCTTTGGAACCGATTTAGTTGGAACTTGATTTAGTGTGAAAGCAGCGGTTTCTAGGGCGTAACCCCAAAAGGATATTGGAAGATCAACTTGACTCATCATTGATCGAACCATGTCTAACAAAGTCCGATTTCTCCTCTCAGACACACCATTCCATTGTGGTGTTCCGGGCGGAGTCAATTGTGAAACTATTCCACAATTCTTTAGATGATCGTCAAATTCTTGACTTAAGTATTCACCACCTCGATCTGATCGAAGTGCCTTTATACTTTTGCCAAGTTGTTTTCCTACTTCATTTTGAAATATTCTAAATATCTCAAATGCTTCACTTTTATGTTTCATTAGGTAAACATACCCAAATCTACTATAATCATCAGTGAAGGTTATGAAGTATTGAAATCCTCCCCTAGCATTGCTACTTAATGGTCCGCATACATCGGAATGTATCAATCCCAATAAGTCGCTTGCCCTTTCACCCAACTTGGTAAAAGGTGTCTTAGTCATTTTTCCAAGAAGACACGACTCACAAGTATCATATGACTCTAAGTCACATGAACCCAAAAGTCCGTCCCCATGGAGCTTTGAGATACGCTTCTCATTAATATGACCAAGACGGCAATGCCACAAATAAGTATGATTTACATCATTAGGTTTAGATTTCTTATTTACATGATAGACATTATTTTCATTCTTGACATCCAAGATATAAAGGCCATTAAATGAATTAGCAATACCATAAAGCACATCATTTAAATAAATAGAAAATTTCTTATTCTCAATAAGAAACTTAAAACCTTCATTATCCAAACAAGAAATTGAAATAATATTTCTGCTTAAATCCGGAACATAATAACAATTGTTCAAACACAAGAATTAATCCGGAAGGTAAAGTGACTTCATAAGTCCCTACGGCTAATGCAGCAACTCTTGCTCCATTTCCCACACGTAGATCTACTTCACCTTCTTTAAGCAGTCTCCTATTCTTTAGTCCCTGCACATTTAGACAAATGTGAGAACCACATCCGGTATCCAATACCCAAGAATCAGTGGTAGAAAGGAGAATATCTATCATATAGATACCTGAAGTCGACGCAGCCTTGCTGCTCTTCTTCTTCTTTTGCTCTTCCAAGAAAGCCTTGCAATTACGTTTCCAATGACCAATTTCTTGACAATGGAAACAGATTGCATCCTTTTGTGAATCAGGTTTTGCCTCAGAAGCCTTGGCAACCTTTGCCTTGCTTATCTTGGGTTTGACAACTTTTGCCTTACCCTTTCCTTTGGCACTAGCCTTCTTCCCATCATGAACCAAGAGCACGGGAGAACCTTTCTCCACAATTTTCATCTCTGCAGTTTTAAGCATCCCATGCAACTCAGAGAGATTCTTATCCATTCCATGCATGTTATAATTCATCACAAACTGATTATAACTTTTAGGCAATGAATTAAGAATGAGATCCGTGGCTAGCTCCAAAAGGATTGGATAGCCAAGTTTCTCAAGGTGCTCTACATAACCTTTCATTTTAAGAAAGTGAGGACTCACTTGTTGCCCTTCATTCATTTTACTAGTAGTGAATGCAACAATGGTCTTGTACCTCTCTTGCCTAGCTTGCTCTTGAAACATGGTTCTCAACTCCACGCCTATCTCAAAGGCTTCCAAATGTTCCAAACTTTGTTGGAGTTTTGAACACATAGCAGCAAGCATGAGACAACTTACATCTCTAGAATCATTACGATCTTTCTTGTAATTGTCTCTTTCTACCCTAGGGGCAGTAGGCGGTGGTTCAGCGGGGAGAGGCCCATCGAGAATGTACAACTTATCTTCTTGCCTAAGAACAATTCTTATGCTACGGATCCAATCCATAAAGTTTGTACCATTCTCTTCGAGCTTATCCTTCTCAAGGATCGATCGCAACGACATTGATTGAGTGTTATTAGTCATTATCTACAAATATGCAAAAAATTCCAAAATTTAATAAGTACCGATTTTCATTAAAGAAATAAATAATGTATTTTTCAAACAAAATACTCCCACTAAATTATATAACTTTCATATACATCCAATGTATAATATAATTTAAATGGATTAAGATCAAACTTTAATTTAATTTCAAGTCCGCTAAGGCGGATTACACAAAATCAAATTAATTAGGTAGACAACTCTTGTCAATCATATCTCATATGACTCTTAGTTCCTTTTATGAGATTCTTTAAGAAATCAAATTTCAAAAAGCATGTTATACCTCATCTTTGCCTAGGCCCAAAACTGTTTTGACGCCCAATTAAGTCTAACCATTTTAAACGCACAGTTAATGTGTCCCGCTAGGGCGTGCCCACACTATCTATCTTGC
The DNA here is from genome assembly GCA_026119855.1 of Campanula takesimana. NCBI lineage: Eukaryota > Viridiplantae > Streptophyta > Magnoliopsida > Asterales > Campanulaceae > Campanula > Campanula takesimana. The sequence goes on from JAOWBW010002364.1 coordinate 78,397, forward strand.
TCATACATAAACAAATTTAATGCATCTTTCTAGGGCGAATCTACATTAAAATCACTCATGTACTAACAAGTGTTTTAATCATGGCATGGCAATAAAAGACTTAAAACTTTCTTTGAAGGTTCATCACATATAGCATATAACACATTTATGAGCACATAATATAAACATGTTACACATCAAGTTTAGCCACTAAATTAATCTCCATTAATTTAAGCATGATATTTATGTGTCATTAGTTTCCCTATAATTATGAGGATGAGACTATTTCAACTTTGGTTATTATCTCCAAATCAAGACAACAAGAAGCGCGGTCGAACTAAGCCATTAGGCAACCACAATCCCGCACTAATTCAAGAAACCAAGAAAGTAGTCCATGTGGCCGAAACTAAGCAATAGATGGTCTCGATGAACGTAGGCCAATTGCATTCACAATTCCACATGGATCTCCAATCATTGAATCAAGAACTTTGTTTCTCAATTTTAGCAATTATGAACTCTTCATAATTCTAACTTCGTTTTATCTTTGAAACTTTGATTGCGATCAATTTTGGGAAACACAATCTCGATGAACGCAGATTAGCCATCCAAAACTTGAACCAATCTAGGAATCACAAGACTAAAACAAATAGGAAAATCAAACCCCAAAATCCACACACAAACCAACTACCCAAAACCCATTCCAGATCAACAAGTCTGAACTGGTTCTGTTACTGGTTTCGTCGAATTTATCGAAAATTCCATATTCAGATTTTAACCAAAATCAGAACAAATCTTGACCACCGAACGCCCGCCTGCAAAGGACCAGGCGCCCGCTTGAATGGCCAGAATAGTATAGAATTTTAAAGTTCGAAAATTTTGTCTCAAAATTATTTTTCCCCGATTATTAAAACTTTGATCCAATCAAAATCAATAATCGAAATAATTCAGAATCCACCATAATTTTTTATTGCGATTGAGTCGTGCGATTAAAGTTGGAAAAACAATAAACCACATAAAATCACAAAACACATAAACATCATATAATCCAATATTCATATCATGCTTGGCACATAAACAATTTATATACACACAACATGATCCAAGTATTGAATTAATCAACATGAACGGGGCTCTGATACCACTGTTGGGTTTCCAAGTAACATGCGCAGCGGAATTTAGCAATTAAATTTTTAAGAAAACCCAAAGCCATGGATCCGTTCATATGATTAAATCAAATACAACAAGATGAATAGAGGAATAACTAACCCTTGATGGCTATGAACTTTTCTTCGGTCTTGGTGGAGAAACTTGAAGACTTGATCACGATCACAAAGCTTGAACACGAACTTTGAAGATGATGATTTTCACCCTCTAGCGGTATCCACACTTCGAACGAATATCAAAGGAGCTTCTTTGATCTTGGTTGCTAGACCAATAATTGTAAAACACGCTTTCACAATTTAATAAAGAACTATATGGAATTTATTTTGTGAATTATTTTGTTCCTCAACCAATGATATCTTAGAACAAAATAAAACATCTCTCAAACTATTTGAGACTCACAAAAGCACTTGTTTATATGGTCTGGCCGAATTAGTGTTTTTATACACAATTAAGATCTATTCCAAATAGGTAACTTGTGTCAAAAACCATTCCTAATCGAATTAGGAAATTTCAAACCGGCATACCGGGCGCCCGCCTGGTCCTACCCAGGCGCCCGCTTGTTTGGGCAGAAAGTCCAATTCTTCTTCCGGCTTGTTCAGGCGCCCGCCTGGTTCAACCCAGGCGCCCGCTTGGTTGACCAGGAGATCCAGAACTTTCCAGAAATTCCTTGGAGGTACTCCGACCCTAAATACCAATATAGTCCTCTTATTTAAGATTCGTTCTATTGTGTGTGACCCTCTAGGATTATACTAAGTTGGCAATGGGCTCAAACATGATCCCATAAGATATGATTAGGTTCTAGCAAACCGTCATACCTACCCAAATAGTATAACTAGATACAAGTTCGCATTTCTTTAGAATATGTCACAATCCCTTTGTCCACGATGTCATTGAACACAAGTCATGGTCAAAGAGTCAACTTGTTTCGTTTAATACTTTCTCGATTCCGAATATGTTGATACTCCAAATGACATTGATCCAATCAATTCATTTGAGTCCGGCCGAACATTTCATCAACATCATTCCTACGAGAGGCCCAAGCTTGACATCTCTCCGTGGAGGGACAAATCCATTTAGCTTATTATTCTTCCCAACGGGAATCCGATTATGCCAATCATACCCTTTATAACTACCGTGTTAAGGTAGCGTTTGAATATGTCAAACACAATGTTCATCAAGTGGAAGACTATAATAACTTCATGTCTAAAGATTCAAATGACATAACTAATATGAGATATATGTATGACATAGACCATGACATAAATCTCATACAGCGGGTCATGTCTAGTACCTTGTTCCAAACAAGTACCCATAAATCTAACATGATCATCCCATGATCATTTAGCCTTTATACTAGTGCTTAATAAGTAGTAGGGACGGGGATTATTATAAGTAAACATGAACAACAATAATAATCAAAACATCTCTTTATTGATATGAAATAAATGATAACAATTACAACGTTTATTAAACGTGCCTAGGGCACCACTACCAACAATTGGGACCAAGTGGATATTTAAAAATAAATCTGATGAACAAGGCAAAATTATAAGGAACAAAGCATGTCTAGTGGCTCAGGGTTATACTCAATTAGAAGGTGTGGACTTTGATGAGACTTTTGCCCCAGTAGCCCGCATTGAGTCCATTAGACTGCTATTAGCAATCTCATGCTATCTAAAAATCACTCTACATCAAATGGATGTGAAGAGTGCGTTCCTAAATGGTTTTTTAAATGAGGAAGTGTTTGTTGAGCAACCTAAGGGGTTTGAGGATCCCCATAAGCCAAATCATGTTTTTAAGTTGAAAAAGGCACTGTATGGTCTAAAACAAGCTCCATGTGCTTGGTATGGAAGACTGACAGAGCACCTTATTCAAATTGGCTTTAAAAGGGGAGAGGTTGATAAAACCTTATTTATTTTGAAAAACAAAAGGGATATTCTCGTGGCTCAAATTTATGTGAATGACATTGTCTTTGGATCTACCTCTAAAACTATGCTTGACATGTTTACTGAGAGTATGACATCCACATTTGAAATGAGCATGGTTGGGGAATTAAAATTTTTTCTAGGATTACAAATATCTCAAACTAATGAATGAATGTCTATCTCCCAATCAAAGTATGCCAAAAATTTGGTTAAAAAATTCGGCCTCGAGAATTCATCTCATTTGAAAACTCCTATGGGATCCTCTAAAAAATTGTTTAAAGACGAGGATGGAGAGAGTGTTGATCAAACTCTCTATCGGAGTATGATAGGCAACTTGCTGTACCTTACAGCGATCCGCCCCGATATCATGTTTAGTGTCTGGCTCTGTGCTAGATATCAAGCTGACCCCAAAGTATCCCATTTAACTGCAGTTAAGCGTATAATTAGATATGTGAGTGGTACCACAAATCTGGGGTTAAGTTATACTAGGGACACTAACACGAATCTGGTTGGGTTTAGTGATTCAGACTGGGCTGGGAGCACTGATGATAGAAAGAGCACCACAGGTGGGTGTTTTTATCTTGGGAATAATCTTGTGTTTTGGTTTAGTAAGAAACAAAACTGTGTTTCTTTATCGACTGCTGAATCTGAATACATAGCGGTTGGTAGCTGTTGTACCCAATTATTGTGGATGAATCAAATGATAAAAGATTATGGTCTTAAAAGTGAAACCTTGATGGTATATTGTGATAGTCTAAGTGCTCAGAATATTGCCAAGAATCCTGTACAACACTCTCGAACCAAGCACATAGATATTAGACATCATTTTATTAGAGATCTCGTTGAACAAAAAATCATTACTTTGGAACATGTAAGTACAACGGATCAACTTGCTGATATCTTTACTAAAGCGTTGGATTTCGAGAGATTTTCTTCTCTTAAGAAGTCTCTCGGATTGTGTGTCACCAGTTGATAGCACAACTGTGCAGACAACTGCCTGCATATCTGTATAATGGTATATTACAGTTTACAAAAAAAAAAAAAAAAAAAAAAAAAATCTGCATTCATTCTAGCACGATTGTCTCTTGTGATCACTTGTTCTTCTTCTAGTTCTATGACTCTGTGTTCCGACCCTTAAATGTGAGACCCTTCTTAGCGTGACAATAAAAATTGTCATGTTAATTCCTGCGTGCTGTTTATCATGGAGTGGGCATTTAATTTTGTTGCGGGGAAAACAAGCTGCCTCCAATCTTTGAAGTTACTACCCATTTAAGCAAAAAACTGAAGTGTTTCAATACATAACTTGGGAATCAGTGTAACACTGTATTGTGAGAGTGAATAGCTCCTCCCCGCAGCTAATTCTTAGTCATAAGCCTTAAAATGGGAATGTTCTAGAGGCTACATGATTGAAGGTGAATCTCATTGAATTTCTGTGTGTTGGAACCGAGTCAAGAACTGAGTTGATCATACTATGTCACACCAAAATAGAGACAATCTTCACATGTGACTGAGTTTTATGCCAATCTCTCACGAGATGTGGCTCTGTCTGTTTCTCCAAATTTCCATCGCTCTTTTATTAGGGATAAAGTAATAGAGTTCTCTCCTCAGTCGATAAATGCTTTTCTTCAAACCCCAAACACTCCTCTCTCTGATATTCCGAATGATTTGGATGAGGCTGTTAGGACCATTACTGGTCATTCTATTTTATCTTGGCCATCTGATCTTAGGTCCACGTCTCTTTCTCGCCGTTACAATTGTTTCCATCATATCATGCTCACCAACTGAAAGCCATCATCTCAACCCTCCATTGTGACCAAAGAACAGGCCCTTCTTCTGTACCAAATTGGGATTAATAAATTCAACCCAGGTGCTGAAATCTTTGAGACAATTGTAAGCTACTCTGAGTCTCCTGATTCTTCTTACCGTCTTCCTCATCCGTGTTTGATTTCTGCTCTTCTGGGTACTCATGAGATTGTTGCCAATCCAATTGAGGATTTTATTTCTCTTCATCCTCCAATTGTCCAACCCAAAACCATGTTTGCTCCTAATCGTTTCAATGACTGGCCTATGCCAGTTGACGCTCCTATTGACAGGACACCTGTCAGTACATCTGTTCCTCCAGTTCAGCCATCAGTTTCTCCATCAGGTTCCTCCCAAGCTATTCTGCAGGCTCAAATTGATTCAGTAAGTGCTCAGATTTCTGCTCACAAGGCAGATATATTAGCCAAACAGATTGTTGTCTCTGGTTTGGAACATACTCTACTGGAGCTTCGCAAAGCATTGAATGGTTCAAAACAAAAAGGGGGAGAAAGCTTGAATGAAGGGGGAGCATTGCATGAAGGGGGAGCAGCCGGTTTACATGCAGGGGGAGAGAATACTGGGGCTATGGTCGTTGCTGGTCCAAGTGGGAATCAAGATGATGATTTGGAATTCTCTTTCGAACGAGACTTGGCTACTGGTGATGATGGAGAAGACTTATACTTTGGAGTTTAAAAACTATCTTTGATACTCATTTTGTTGGTTTGTAATAACTTAGTTTTTTTTTTTGGATATTTTGGTTTGGAAGTTTGAACTCTTTAGTATGCTATGCTATTTGGATCGTTGGTATTAATCTTTTGCGGGTTTTGTTCAGAACCACAAAGATAGGGGGAGATTGAAGAGTATGGACATACTCGTCTTTTTCTTTAAGTATCTTTGTGATTCTGATTTGTATATATTTTAAATATTGTAAATATTTAGGTTTGTTTAATCTTGATTTATTTGACTAACTTACTTATGGTTATCTTTGGTAAGTAGATATGTTTTGTAGGTGTTTTATTTTAGGTGGTCTCTAAAAGGAAAGAAGATATTCTTGGAGAGCAAGGAGGCGGCGAACAAAAGGATAAATACAAAGCCGACTTCTTCATAAAGTTTTACGGATTCTGAGCAATACTCTGTATAAAATCAAGTTCTTGAGAGAGTCTTGTTGTTCTTAGAAGTTCTTGTGAAAGAACTCTAAGGTGTTGAGTGTTTTAGTACGATCTAGAGTTATTAGATCGATTTGTTCTTTTGTTATTTTTGTTTACTTTCATTCGGTTTGTACTCTGCAAATCGCTTTTAATATATGAAAGTTTCCAGCAAGTTTTCTTGCTGAAGTTTTACTTGTTACTGAGTTTTTTATTTTCCGCTGCAAATCTGATAAGTGTTAAGACAACTGTCTGGACAACTGTTAGCTTGTTTAAATATACAGTTGTTCACTCAGTTGATAAATTCCCAGAACAGTCCTAGCCGCCTTGATTTCTTTCAGATGTGAATCCATTAATACAATTTTTTCGTAGTATTATAGTGATTATTGTTTTTTTTTTATTTCTTGAATAACTCAAATTCAATATGCACTATTGTTTTTTGTTTGTGCACCCGTTTTGTTTTCATTATGGATCTTTTTTATAATTTGAGTAATCGTTGTAAGTATAATAAATATGCCCAATTATTTCAAAAATACTTTTAGAAATACGGAATACTATAAATTATTATTTCCATTTTGTAATAATAAATATGACACTCGAGGTGTAATGTTAGCTGGAATTGTTAGATTATTGTCAATTTTTTTTTTTTAAAGTTGATGATTAAGCAATGAGTGAAGCTCTCACTCAATTATAACATGATTCGGTTGGATGGTCATTTATGTGTTTAGTAGATGAACATTTTTCTTAATTAATTTTTGTTTTTATTGAAATGAGTCATTCGTTGTTATGAGAGTATAATTAATTTATATTGTTTCTTGTAAATCTTTAAATATGTGTTAAAGTATTTGAAGAGGAATATTAAAAAGGAATTACAAAAGAGCAAAAAGTTGGGACAAAAGACGAAATCCGGCCCATGTATTATGGTAGGTATTAAGAAACACAGACACATTTATTTTTATATACAGAACAAGAGACAACGTACAATCCACATGACACATCAACATACATACAAATGCACTACTTTAAGCAATGGTCCAAATTTAATCTAAAAACCAGGCATTTTAAAATGAAGTACTCATTCCGTCACAATATATATGTTCACCTTTCCTTTTCAGTCTGTCCCAGAATATATGTCCACTTTTAAAATGACAAAGAATCTATACTATTTCCCCCACTCATTTTTCTCATACTTTACTTTTATACTCGCAACACCAATCAATTTACTAATCCCTCCCATTCATTCTCGCTCTTACTTTTAATTTTATACTCACTTACATCACTTTCACCATTTCTTAATCTCCGTGCAAATCGGAGAGTGGACATATACTCTGGGATAAAGATAGTAGTTTACTAAGAAAACTAAAATCATCCCTGAATGATTTTACTTATTTACAATATCATATTTCAATTTATAATAACAAAATTAAGAATTTAAAAGTTCTCACTGTGAATAAGTATCTTTTTTCATCATTGATATTATAGTTTATTAAAAAATATTATTTTTACTTTAAAATACTCCTTCCATCCTCAATTGATAGTTCGTTTCACTTTTCAAACATACTCCCTCCGTCCCAGCTCACCTGAGATTTTTTGACCAAAACTGGTCAACTTATGGTCGGTTTGACCAACACTTTATAGAAATATTTATGTTTCCAAAAAAATATTTAAAAATTGTTATTGAGAGGATTTTTAATGGTGATCATTTTACATTTTTTTTATTTTTATTTGGATTATAAATATTTCTATAAAGTGTTGGTCAAACGACCTTAAGTTGACCAGTTTTGATCAAAAAGTTTCAAGTGAGCTGGGACAGAAAGAGTACATTATAAGTTTTGAAAATAATTAGTATTGAAACCTTAATTTAAAAAATGAGACTAACTTTATTACACAAACAAAAAAGAAAATGAGACCATAAAACGGAGAGTATCGCTTAAAAATGGATAGGGTCAATGGTTGGTTTCAAAGGGTTCAGCACTCTAGGGAGTGAGCATGGACGGCTCGGTACTGAGGTAATTTTGGAACTGAACCGTATGTCATCAGCTTTTAGAGTTGTAAACCATAACAAATCCGTCTCAAATAGTTCAGTTCTATCAATTTTCAATTTTGAGATTGATCATTTTCCAACTATCAAAACTTCTTTTAAAATCAAGTGTCGTACGATATGTGATAACCTCAATTTTGGTCATTTTCAATTCCATTTTTTCAGTTTTAGTTCCTTTAAAAAGTTATTTTAGGGCAGTCCCCAAAAGAGTGGTCTAGTGTGAGGGTGAGCGTTAGGTTCGATCTCACTCATATGATAGAATCAATAAGAGTGGGTATCGTCAAAATAATCTATATTACAATAGGAGTCATGAATAACCAACTCATAAAGAGAGGTCAGGATCATTTCTCATCCACCATAAAGAGTGGCTAAGATTTAATGTTGTAATATTTATACCCTAATTAACTCCACACGATCACTCCTCAAATCCGAAATCAACTGCCACGCCTTCCTCAAATCAAGAAACGAAAGATCGAATTCTTTTCTCCTAACCTAACCAGTTTCGACGAACGGCTATACTCGCCTTATCAGTTACGCAATGACGATTGTGAAGAGGGTGCTCCTAATCAACCGCTACTGCAAGTTTCTTCACTCCAACAATTGTTAATATTCACCATCTTAGAGGACCGGCTGCACACAATTGATTCCAAGCCATCGTTCTCAAAGTTAAACTAAACAGATGATGTTGATAAAATTATGAATAAGTATGATGTTAATGTGAGTGATTTCCCATTTTTAATTTTTGTAATTCATCCGAAATTGTTTGATTAATATTCTGATAGCAAACCAGACCGATTTCCTTTTCAAATCAGAAATGGAAGATCGAATTCACCCCTAATCGAAACCCTAAAACGCCGCCCCCACGGTTGTCCAAGAAGTTTTTTTTTCAAATATTTTGTTTTCTTCTATTTCTAAAGAATTATATAGATGATATAGCCTTCGCTCATCGCTGCAACTGTTTTTCTCAGACGCACGAACAGAGAGATGTGGAAGAAACCGACGAGGGGCAAGAAGGCTATATCAGCAATCAAGACAATTTGAAAAGTCAACCAATACGCTCTTTCCTACCGTTCCCTCACTGAAGTTCCCAGCGTCTCCCTTTTAGCAAAGTGAAAGCAGGTACTACGTTATGAAAACGAAGTCCAAAAAGACAAGGAAATAGATTAAGAAACCAAAAAGATATTCAAGCTTATTGTTATTCCAGCTGTGGGGGTCGGCCTTTCAGATTCTCCGACAACCCGACCTTTGAAAGTCATCAGGTTGTAGAGGAAGAAGATAGGGTAGAACCAAGGTTGTTCATCAGGATATGGAGAGCATAAATGTGCTTAAGAAGGTATTTTAGAGTTGGATTTTAAAGATTCTGCATTATATAACTCTTAACCCCAATTCTTTGGGATTTATTTTTTTTTCTTTTTAAGAGAGAGTATTCATTGTTCAAGTTACTACATGTAGAATCTTTATGGAGAGTAGTTGGGGGGGGGGAGAATTTCTACAGATGGTTCTCTATGTATTTTGCCTTGGCTACCAAATGGAGAGTAATAAGTGCATAAAAATGTTTATCTGAATTACAAAGATTGTTTTGATTCTTTTCATGCGTATGTTGTATGTAAAGTAATAATAGTGTTCTAAACCAATAATCAGACAATTGATTTGGCGATGTTATTTATGTTGAATTTGATTCTATTTCTTCGATATCACCATATTTCTTTGATCGTGTGTCTCTCCAAACCATCCTCGATAACACTAACAGCCATACATAATAGAAAAAGTACTATAAAGCACTAGCAGATTTTAAACAAAGTTTATTGGTAATGTTCCTAATAATAGTGATAGCTAACAGTAATGTTCGTTTGTACTGCACACAAAGTCGTCTGTCACCGTGCCACCGGCACTGGCACGAATACTAGTAATAATAATAATAATAATCTAGGGCAAACCAACATCCATTTGACTTGATCATTCATTGGGCTTTGGCCAAGTCTATAACCAAATACAGCCCGTGGGCTTAAAATTGATATACTCCTTTTTAAACTAAGGTTGGTGGTTGGGAGGCCGCTCGAGTGAGTTCTGCAAAGTAAGCAGCGTCAACACTCGGCCAGCCTATAACCCCTCCATAAATTCATGCGCTCATTTAAATGAGTGGCGCGGCGATCGGCTCTCACCGCTCGCTTTGTTTTTCCTTACTCATTATTTAAGGCAATTTTCTCTTTCCTACCTCCATCTTACTTATACTTTCCCCTTTCTATCAATTCTCCCTCTTATTCCGATGTGGGATGTACGCAGCTGTTTTATGTTGTTCAATTCTCCACCCCTTTCTTTAGTAGTACTAGTGATTCAAGCATTGCATCAATTTATTACTCTCTTCAGTTTAAAATTTGATCAGATGCATGCAGATTATAGCTCGATAAGGCTCGAACGAGCTCGTCTGATTTAATAATTTTCAAAAAAAAAAAAAAAAAAAGCACAAGCTCAAGCTCAAGCTCGGCTAAAAACTCGAGTTCAATAGCTCGCGAGCAGTTCGAAACTCGATTCGATTCGAGCTCGAACTATCAAACTGAGCTCGAGTCAATGATTTATAAACGAGCTCGAGCTCAAAACTCTAAAGCTCGACTCGGCTTATTCTCGTTTACAGCCCTACTATTCTCTAATTTCGTGCACGACAATTTTTGTAACGGAAATATTACTCAATATACAATCCCTCTTTTCACTCTAAAATGAATTACTGTTCAGACTCATCAATTGAGAAACAATAAATTAATAAAAAATAGTGAGGACAGAATGATATAATAAATATTCTGAAAGTGAATATACTATTTAAAATAAAATTAAATATGAATAAAATCAAGAGAAACAGAAATAAAAAAAGTTGAAAAGATAAAAATAGATATTAATTGTAATAGACAAATAACTAAATAAGTAAACAAAAGTATAAGAAATACATAATTGAAAAATCATGATTTCCCCCCTCCATTTTGGCATTGTAGGAGTATATTTTATTTGATTTCAACTTTCAAGTAGACCAAAAAAAAAAAAATTACGTACAAACAACTACGGAAACACTAGTGAATGGATAGAAATTTATTTCTTAAAAATATTATTTATTAGTTTTTTTAATTATCTTATTTTTTTTTCTTGCAAAATGAAAAATTCAATAAGAACAAAAATTCTAAAAAGTTAAAATTTATCACTTTAAATTTACTAATATATAGTATTATTTGAGCATTAAATGTACTAATATGAAATAAAGCATTCCAAAAGAAATAATCAATTACAGTACTATTAAAAAAATGTAATAATTAATGCTTACAGTATTTCTTAAAAAAAAAAACTCTAAGTTAATTTTGGTTAAACAAACTCTAAATTAATTGTCTTGTCGTCGAAATTAGTCAAAAAAAATTTGTGAAGCGCGACTTTTACTTTTAGAAAACCGGGGAAATAGTTTAGAAACAACACGACGGCGGAGGACGATCAATTGACAGTTCCGTTCCGGTGGGAAGCGACAGCCAGAAATGTCGTCGGCGGTAGTAACTTACGACACCGCGTCCACACGCCCTTCTCCACAGTTCATCACTTACGGCGATCGGAAACGACGAAATCGTCCCTTTTTCTTTCCCCTCGCCGAACGTACCGGAGGAATCATCACCTAACAAGCTCTCCGATCACAATCAACGCCTCGTCTCTCTCGACGTTTTCCGAGGTCTCACTATCGCCGTACGTTTATTCTCCAAATTACGTCATCATCCCTGTTTTGTTGCCTTATGTTGATTTTTTCAATGAATGATTTAAATTATCTGCAAAATGGAATTTCTCAGTTGAGCTCCATCTGTCATGGCGTCCCTGTTAATTTAGAGCTATATGGATAATTCTTCTGCTTGAGCTCCGTTATTGATTTACTCGAGTTGACTTGGCTTGTTAAGTAATGTCACAGCTCACAGGACTCAAGCAGGCGGCCAATTTTAAAAAATATTGTCCCAAAATGAGATTCTACTTTTAATTGAGTTGCTCAAGTTCTCCATTGTCACTGTCTTGTTCTAATGTGTACTTGCAATTATATGGTTTAATCGTTAAGAGGATTTATATATTGTGTTAGTAAATGTATGATTAGAC
>JAOWBW010002365.1:0-90509 GCA_026119855.1 Campanula takesimana
TAAAGCTGAGATTGAAATGAGCGAATGAAAGAAATGTTGAGAAAGGTCATGAATAAAGGGAGTTTCTGCAGATCTTGAAATTATCTCCATTTGTTGTTCGCCTCCTAAATTCAAAATGCCCGATGTGGAGAAATTTGACGGTACAGGTTGCCCAATGGCCACCTGAAATCTGACGCTCATGCAATGCAGTCTCGTGGGGCTAATGTTGGTGCGATGGCCTCCAACTTCCATCTGACTTTGGTAGGAGCCGCTAAGCAGTGTTTTTATGACTGTGGATGCCAATCTGGTGATAATTGGGGAAAGCTCGTGGATGATTCCAGAAGCGATACAAAGATAACTCCAACTGGGAGAAGAGCCGTCGTGACCTCGATTCGTGTGCTCAGCGTGAGAAGGAATCCTTTTCTGAATTTGCAAGTAGGTGGAGGAAGAAGTTGCTCAAACTCTGGAGAGGCTGACAGTGCCGAGCAAACTCGTATTTTCCTTAAGAATCTTCAGCCGGTGTATGCAGATAAGATGAAATATCTCCCGTTTCTAGATTTTGCTTCTATTCTTGATGTGGGTTCTCGTATTGACGAAGATGTCCGAACTGGGGTGATCAAGCTAGATTCTTCTCCTAGCTCCTACAGATTCCGATCCGCCGCTAAAGCCCCGGCACCAGTTGTGAACAATGTTGCCATGACCCCTGCTCCTTTTTGGAACAGCAATGTGGGACCAAGCCGGAGCGAAGCTACAATAGGGCACCTCCGTGTTATAATCAAGACGGGTCTGTGAACTCTGTCACCGATCAGCGAAGGAATGGTGGAAATCGGAGAGAGATCGCATTTTGATAAATTCAGCGCTCCATTGTCTATATCTTTCAAGGATTGGTCGCCCAAGGAGTACTAAAGCCGATAGAAGGATACCGCCCGCCTAATCCGCCTCCTAAGAATTGGGATGCAAGTAAATATTGTGCATACCACGTATCACCTGGTCATGCGACAAATGAATGTTGGAGTTTGAGACACACTCTGCAAGACATGATAGACGATGGACTCATTCAGAAGCCGCCCCAACCAAATGTGGTGACTAATCCTTGCCAGGGATCCATGTGATCGAGTTTGAAGGAAACTACTCAAGGACTAGTTTCATCGTTCCGAAGAAAGCTTTGAATTACACTGTAAACTCCTGTTATCTCCGAAGATTTTGAATGCCATATGATCTCTTGGGATTCGATTTTGTCTAGTGCTAAAGCTGTTAAGGAGCAAAAGGCCCCTGTTAAAAAAGGCACTTGGGTTGGCGGAAATGTGAATCACCTCACTCGCTCGGGAAGAGCCTATCAGCCTCCAAATCCGAGGCAAGTGAATTGGGAAAGGATAAAGAAGAAGTCCCCGCTCAGAAAGAGAAGGTCGCCGAGAACCCGGTCTTGACCCAGTTAAAGAAAACCCAGGCTAATATATCCATTTGGGGTTTGCTCTCGTCTTTCACAGGAGCACCGAGACGTGTTGGTTAAAGCTCTTGCTCAAGCTGTCATCCCGATCGAGACTTCTCCCAATGACCTTGTCCACATGATCGGCAACATTCATTTTGGGAATATCATCACTTTTACTGATCTCGATGCACCAAAAATTGGTCTTAATCATGTCGAGGCTCTGTACATCACAGTTGGGGTCGGAGGTGAGCACTTAGCTCGTGTTTTGATCGATAATGGCTCCTCAGTAAATGTATGCCCCGTGCATGTTCTCGCAGATTTGGGAATCAAGATAACTGATTTGGCCCCATCTTCTCAAGTGGTTCGTGCTTACGATAGCACCAGTCGCTGTGTTCTGGGTGTTGTCCTTCTCACTCTCACCATTGGCCCTCTTGTCATGCCGATTGAATTTCAAGTGATTGATATCAAGTCCTCATTCAGTCTACTCTTGGGACGCCCTTGGATCCATGGAGTAAGAGGGGTAGCTTCCTCCTACCATCAGTGCATCAAGTTCATCCACGACAATCATGTAGTGGTAGTTCATGCCCAAGATGATACGCAAGTTCATGACCTCCCGATTTTGGGAATTGAGCACAAAGATACTGCATCTTCTTGAGTGGTTTTGAAGTGATCCCACAAGCTCGGATCATGCTATTGAATATGTCAAGGAGACCGATCTAATTGGTAGAAAGCGGACCAGGTATGGAGACGCAATGGCCTTGAATATGGTCAAGAAGATGAAGTTCCTGCCTATGATGGGGCTTGGAAAAGAGCAACAAGGGTGTATTGAACCTATCAAGGATGATGTTCATTTTTATTCCTTCCTTTTGGGCTTGGCTACAAACCGACTCCTGCCGAAGTCGCCGAAGCTGTACGTCAGAAAAGGGAGAGACAGACTGCTATCAAAAGTGGAAGGACCTATAAGCTCCCCCCATCCCTCCTTATGAAAAGTCCTGGAAGGGATATTTTGTTTGCAAAGTTGAAGATGTCGCGTATGTTATGCCTTTTGAGCCAGTTATTGGCATTAATGAAAAGCCTCATGCTGGATGGGAAGTATTTGAGAATATCAAGATGGTCGATGAAAACTTTGATGTGGGCAGTTCCTATAAGCAACTGGACCCGATTATTCCGTGGAATATTGATGAAGAAGATGATGTCTTCGGGTTGTTTGAAGGAATTGGTCTTGAAGATAGATATGTGGTTATGATCGAAAATGGTAATGGTGAAGCTTATGACCCGGTGAAGCACCTCAAGCCGGCAGTGGCACCACTTAATAACTGGTCCAGAACCATTGGCCCGCTCGCTACTACTGACACTCTGGTGGAGCAGTTTGGTTTTGTTCGCCCTGATGGCCCCGCTTTTGAACCCTTTGTGCTATCTAATGTTGTTTCCGGGACTCCCGTAGAGGACCTCACTTTCGAGGACCTCGACGCGGTCGCCGAGCTTGTACTCCCCTCTTTTGTGAATGAAGTTTCCTCTATTTCCGCTTACTCCTCGGTTGCCAATATTTTAAAAAATGATTTAACAAATGAAAATTTACAACAACTAAAGTTAATCATGAATCTTTAAAAAAAATAAGTCAAGATGAAAAAGACTATTTAATCGAGTTAAACAGGTTAGCAAAGCAGCGTGGGGAACGAAAATTAGAAGCCTGTGGGGAAAATCTGTCTACCATCAATCTGGGGCTGAATGAAGAAGTCAAAGAAATGAAGATCGGGAGCTTCATGCAAGGGGCTGACAGGAACAGCTGATCAGTTTACTCAAAGAATTTGTTGATGTGTTTGCCTGGTCGTATGAAGACATGCCAGGGTTAGATCCGACGATCGTGGAACACCGAATTCCTACCTTTCCTGACGCCAAACGGTCAAGCAGAAACTACGCAGAATCAAGCCGCAGTGGGCCCTTCAGGTTAAAGAGGAGATCGAGAGGCTGCTACAAGTAGGCTTCATCCGAGTTGTGGAGTATCCCCAATGGTTGTCCAATATGGTCACAGTTGAAAAGGCGAACGGCAAAGTCCGGATATGTGTTGATTTCAGAGACCTCAGCAAGGCTTGCCCGAAGGATGATTTCCCGTTACCAAATATTGACATTTTGGTGGACTCGGTTGCAATGCACAAAGTGAAGTCGTTCGTTGATGGAATGGCGGGTTATAACCAAATTAAGATGGCAGTAGAAGATCAAGAGAAAACTTCCTTCATCACCCCGTGGGGGACGTTCTGCTATACTGTGATGCCTTTCGGTCTTAAAAATGCCGGAACCACTTATCAAAGAGGTGCTACGACCCTTTTTCATGACATGATCCACAAAGAGCTTGAAATCTACGTGGATGACATGATTGTGCACTCAGTTGAAGAAGGCGCTCAGCATCTGATTGACCTCAGAAAGTTCTTCGAAAGGTTGCGGAAGTACCACATGAAATTGAATCCTGCTAAATGCACATTCGGTACTGTCCGAGGCAAAGTCTTAGGTTCTTGGTAACTGAAAAAGGGATTGAAGTCGACCCCGACAAAATAAAGGCCATCACAGAAATGCCTCAACCTGAACTCAAAAACAGGTGAAAGGTTTCTTGGGAAGGATTCAATACATTAGCAGATTCATACGGCAGTAACCATGATGTGTGAACCGCTATTTAAGCTCCTAAAAAAGGACACGATCGATCATGGGATGAAGAATGCCAGATTGCTTTTGAAAAGGTCAAAGAATACTTGACAAGCCCACCGGTCTTGGCGCCACCTCATTCGTACAAACCCTTACGACTGTACCTAACAGTTACTGATACTGCAGTAGGAGCAATGCTTGCACAAGAAAAAAGGACTCCTGGGTGGAAAGTGCCATCTATTTTGTTAGCAGAAAGCTACAAGGGAGTGAATTGAACTACTCAGCGTTGGAAAAGGCATGTACCGGTTTGGTTTGGGTCTCGCAGCGATTAAAAATTTATCTGCAATCCTTACCTGTCCAGATTATATCCCGAATGGATCCAGTGAAGTACATCCTCGAAGGCCAACCATGTCCAATCGAGTGGCCAAGTGGGCTTTTCTCTTAAGCGAGTTTGATATGACTTACGCAACGCCTAAGTCCATTAAAGGAAGGGTGATAGCAGACCAGCTTGCAGATTTGGCTCTTGATCTTGAGCCCGGACCAGAAGCTCAGTTTCCCGATGAAGGGATCTACACTGTTGATTGTTTGGAGAATAAGTGGCAACTCTTCTTTGATGGGGCTGCCAACAAGAGAGGTTTCGGAATTGGAATCTTGCTCATTGATCCAAGTGATGCGCACACGCCCATTGCTATCCGGTTAGACTTCGACTGTTCGAATAACACAGCAGAGTATGAGGCATGCATCGCCGGCCTGGGAGAAGCATTAAATCGAGGGGTCAAAGAAATTGAAGTGTTCGGGGACTCCGCCTTGATCATCAATCAGGTCGAGGGAAAATGGAAAATCCTGGATCCAAGACTACAGCAGTATCATATTCGACTGGTAGCGCTCACAGAACGCTTCTCAGATATCTCATTCCATTATCTCCCAAGGGACCGAAACAGATTCGCAGATGCATTGGCTACCCTAGCTTCCATCATGGAATTCCCTGCAGATGTTATGGTAAAGCCGTTTGTGGTTAGTAAGAGATCAATCCCAGCCTACTGCCTGGATATTGAGCTAGAAAGCGAAGAGAATGAAGAGCCGTGGTATACAGACGTATGGAATGTGCTCAGGAATGGGACCTACCCTCCAGAAAGGGACAAAAGGGCAAGGATTGCAATGCGCAGATGGGCCTCCCAATTTGTGATTTCGGATGAAATCCATGGGGGACAGTGTGGACCCCACATGAATGGGCACATGCTCGCTAAGAAGATAGTGAGGCAAGGGTACTACTGGACCACGATGGAAAAGGATTGTATGATGAAAGTGCGAACCTGTGATCAGTGTCAGCGGTACGCTAGTCTACAACATCTGCCGCCACACGTTCTTTATCAATCAACTGCTCCTTGGCCTTTCTCCACATGGGGGATAGATGTTATTAGTCAGGTCAAACCGAAAGGTTCGGGTGGGCAAGAATACGTGCTCGTAGCTATCGATTACTTCACCAAGTGGGTTGAGGCCGCTGCTTACAAAGTTTTGAATGCCAAGAAGGTAGCCGAGTTCATTCGTACCAACATTTTCTACAGATATGGGGTCCCTTATGAGATGATCTCAGATAATGGAACTCACTTTGAAGGGGAAGTCAACCGATTGCTTGACGAATTCCGGGTGGTCAGACACAAGTCATCCCCCTATCGACCCCAAGCCAATGGAGCGGTAGAAGCGGCGAACAAAACCCTGGAGAACATCATTAGAAAGATGGCTATCACTGGAAAATATTGGTCCGAGAAGCTGCCTTTAGCCTTGTGGGGATACCGCACATCTGTTCGGACACCGACTGGGGCTACTCCTTATTCACTTGCATATGGCATGGAAGCAGTTCTCCCGATTGAGCTTGAAATCCCCTCTATGAGAGTGCTACTTGAGAATCAAGTGTCTGAAGTTAATTGGTTACAAAGTCGCCATGAAGAGTTAGCATTGCTCGATGAAAAGCGGTTGTTGGCCCTTGAGCACAATCGTACGTACCAGCACAGAATTACCAGAGCATTTAACAAGAAAGTGAAAGACCGCAATATCAAAATGGGAGATCTTGTGCTGCGATAAAAGCCACCAAGTTATGTCGACCCCCGAGGGAAATGGAAGTCTCCGTGGCTGGGCCCCTACATTGTCAAGAAGATACAGTCTGGTGGAGCCGTGTTCCTGCAAACTGAATTTGGAGAAGACCTTGTTCAGCCCTGCAACCTCAGCAAATTGAAGAAGTATTATGCGTAGAAGACGCAGAGATTTGTGTTTCCTATCGAGTCTAAAAAAAAAAAAAAAAAAAAAGCGCAAAAGACAGCCCCACTAGAGGTGAAAACCCGAAAGGGCAGTTCTAGGTAAAAAACAGGAGGCGCGCAAAATTTCATGTAACTGTGTCGAACTACGTTGACCTGAGCCTCTAAAGAGGAACGTAGGCAACCTTCGGGTCCGGTCATTAAAAGTAAAGAAAGCTTTTATTCCCCACGTTGAACTTGCAAACATTACATTCAAAAGGAAAAACAAACACAACAAACTTTGAAATAAAAACACATCATCTTGGCGTGGCAACCAAGGATTAAAGCGAAAATAACTGAAACTTTATTCAGGGACTGAGACGATCGAACACGTTCGGATAAGGACCCGTCGAGCTTTCTCCCCTTTGATTCTCAGAGTTCGTTGCATCAGGCTGGGTGTTCCTTGAAGTTGAGCCCCGATCATTTCTACGGCGTCCGGATCGATGACCGCTGCGTGGTTGACTCCCGCCAATCTGATTCTGGAAAACTGTCGGCCCTGTTATCTGGAAATAGTAATCCCCAGACAGAATTTCTGGACCTACGAGCTCCAGTACCAAAGCTGCAATGGTAGCGGTTTCTTCAGCAATTTGAGGGCCCAACCACTCAAGATATTCCAAAGTGGGTTCATAAAATGTGTCCCCTTCACCCCGGCGCCTGCCTCGACCGATGTGTGCACCATTCTGATACCAAACCTCTTTGATCAAGTTGCATATGTTGGTACTCACCGGCAAATTATCTGTGATGGGAAGGTCAGAAAAGGGGATCCCTTGGACTTGTCCGAACTGGCGAGCCACCCGTTGGCCCAAGTAGAAAGTGGTGGAGCGAAGCCCAGCCAGCCAGATGAAGGAATGACCCGCACTCGTAATGAGATACCTGCTCAAACCCCAATGCGGAAGCACCCACGTGATGTCTGCCGATGTGATCCGCCAAAAGTGTCCAACCCATTCCTTGACGGTAGTGCAGTTTTGCCTGTATAAACCTCGCCTTGGAAGCATAGAAGGGGTATAGTCTGGATTCGACACCGGCCGAATGATCTTGAGATGCTCCTGAAGCCAGATCTGCAATAGAATGGGGCTGCCCGACGTGAAAGCATCACCTCTGGGATAGTAGCCGTCCAGCCCATGCAAAGTCTCAGCCAAGAGGACAGTCATCACGTTGCCGGCACCACGCTTGCAAGAATCAACGATGTCCACCATCCTTGAGTCGATGAAGCCATCGTAAGAAACGAAAAACATCTCTGCAAATAGGCACATAACCAAGGCAAAGTCCCTACGGTCGAGTACACCGGGTTATGAGGGTCAGCCTCGCTAAAGAGTTCGGGGAAGCAAGTAATGTCAAGGTGGGTCCCTTGAAGGAGAACCCTTGAGAAGTCAATATCAAAGCCGAAGGTTTCAATGAGCCACCGAGCAAGTGTCCTGCGGGAAGTGGGCACCATGGTCTCGCCGTAAATGGTATTGCCTGTAATGGCGCAGAATTCCTCAAAGGTGGGACACAGTTCGTCTTGATTGAAATTGAACAAGTGGGTCCGGGTTGACCAGAAAACAGAAGCACCGCGGATCATCTCCCACTGAATGGGAAGCTTCCTCAGAGTAAAGAGCAACTTGAAATGATAGTTTTCTTCTAGCACCGCTCGTACATTATTTGGGTATGAATTCACCCAGCAGTCGAGTCCTACCCGGTATTCTTCGATGTTAACCAGGGTTTGGCCAAGATTAGCCATTTTAGAAGGGAAATGAGCTAAAGGATGCAAAGCAGGAAAGAAGGAGAAGTTGGTTGGTGTGAGAAATAAGAAGAGCTCCCCCTCCCCTTTTATAACCTCCCAAAAACTCGGCCTAAATCATCAGTATTCCAAAAGGGGTTGTCTCCCCGTCCCCCTAGCCAAAAGCAAGGTTCGAAAAGTCAAAAACCCAGCAGAAGGTGTCAGTCGTCCGTACGGCGGCTCTTAGAAAAGCTGACATTTTCCTTGTCCTCATCCCTAGGCATTGAACCTTGTCCCCTTTATCATGAATATAACCGCAGCCGCCCTCTGAAATCCGGGCTTGATTCAGTGTTGGTCATTAATCGCGAGTCGGTGTCATTTAAAAAAAAAAAAAAAGTATCCGGAATTTCAGAATAAAAGAAAGATTGTGTTCGGTCAGAATAATCCAATTTTTATCTGTGTGAATCACATCTGCCACTGCATGCAAAGCTAACTTGCAGATCAACGGACGAAGCCGATCCTGTTATCCCTCCCAATAGCAAAAAAGAATCAGTCGGGGTTAAAACAGCACCAGTGGATCACACAAAGCGGTGGTCTCTCGCTTAAAAAAGTACAAAAATCTCATCACACAGCAAAAACAAAGGCAGAAGAATCTGGACGGCGCAGAATGCAGCGTATCCTTGATTTTAGTTTGTGTACATAAATGGCTTCAGTTGTTTATTGCCCTCAGTTTTCTCGAAAGATCGGGATTACTTCCCCCGAACTGCGCAACGTCGTAGGTCCCCCTTTTGAAAAGATATGTTGTTCCAGCTTGGTCTTCTCCGGCGCCCGAGATTACCTCCCCGAACTGCGCAACGTCGTACGTTCTCCCTTCATGATTTCCATCCCTTTGCAAAGAGAGATCAAATCTCAATGCACCCTTTACTCGGGTTGTACCTTTCGTCAACCCTTGAGTCGTGTTGGTCTTAAACCTTCTCTTAATTGTTCGAGTCGGTTCTAATCAGAACTACGACTCGACTTGATTCCCACGGCGGGATACGTAGGCAGTTCACAACGTTGGACTCAGTCGCCAATTCTCGCAATTTGTTGGTCAAATACCAACCCCCCAGCAAAGAGACTTCGCTTCTCAATGCAACTCCCCAGCAATGCTATGTTGTTCCACCCTGGTCTTCTCGGGCGCCCGAGATTACCTCCCCCGAACTGCGCAACGTCGTACGTTCCCCAGTTGAAGTTATGTTATTCCACCTTGGTCATCTCGGGGGCCCGAGTTGTACCTCCCCAGAACTACGCCGCGATTTGATTCCCGCAAGGGATACGTAGGCAGCTTACCTTGGTGAGCTCAGTCGCCCATTCTCATAACCATGTCTCAATGCCAACCCCCATCCCCAGCAAAGAGATATCGCATCTCAATGCTACCCCCTGCTTTAAATTTTAATAAACCTGCACTACGTTTGGTCTGATTCTCGAGAGAGATACGTAGGTAAACCGGGAAACCGGAACCGACCATTGTCTGTGTTTGATTGATAGTTTGAGTTAGAACTACGGAGGCTTGATTCTCGAAAGAGATACGTAGGAAGTCCTACCTTGGACCCAGCCGTTACACCCTAGACGAGATCGAGTGTCTCTTAGTGAATCGTAGAATCCCCTTTAACCAGGAGATTTGACGAGGGGCTCTGTAGATACCCTGATCTCGCACCCCTAAAAACCCACCTTGAATCGGTCTAAACCCGAAAATTGACCTAAAACCCTCGATTTGGCTGTGCGAGACTGCCGTGAGCCTTATCGGTGCATCGAATGGATAAACGGACTTCAATTTCATGATCAGAGTGAAAAAACGAGCAAACAGGCAAAAATTTCGTTTTTCGAGGTGCGGGACCGGAAACGGGGCCCGCAACCCCCGAACTGCTCGCTGTTATCCATTCTGTGCATTAAAAATATATTATTACCTTTCCTTGCTAATTGACATATTTCAGATATACCGGCGTGACCACAAAATTATTCCAAGCAACTTTCATGTTGGGCCCGCGGACAACCGGGACACCGGAGCGCGCACGACGGAGCGGAAAGCCGGAGCCGGAAAGATGGTTATCCAAATTGGAAAATATCTCAAAATATCTTATCAACTGGTCAAGAAGAGCAAAAAATATATTATTGTCGTTCCTTGCTCATAAAAATATTTCAGATATACCGGCCTTGACCAGAAAAATATTTCGAGCAACTTTCATGTTGGACTCGCGGACAACCGGGACACCGGAGGCGCGCACAACGGAGCAGTTACGGAGCGAAAAGCCAGAGCTGGAAAGATGGTTATCCAAATTGGAAAATATTTCAAAATATCTTATCAATTGGTCAAGAAGAGGAAAAAATATATTATTGCGTTCCTTGCTCATAAAAATATTTCAGATATACCGGCCTGACCAGAAAAATATTCGAGCAACTTTCATGTTGGACGAGCAACGGAGAGCACGGAGCAGTTGCGGAGCGGAAAGCCGGAACAGAGATAAGGAAGATGACTTTAAGCCTTAGTCAAGAAGGATAGATGA
Organism: Campanula takesimana; assembly: GCA_026119855.1. Taxonomy (NCBI): domain Eukaryota; kingdom Viridiplantae; phylum Streptophyta; class Magnoliopsida; order Asterales; family Campanulaceae; genus Campanula; species Campanula takesimana. Next base: position 10,579 of record JAOWBW010002365.1, read on the forward strand.
TGAATCCACCAATTTACAACCTCCCCCCTCCAAGTTACAACCAATTTACCACCTCCCTCCTCCTATATACACCACTCTCATCCATTTCAAAAAAGAGACACAAAAAAACAAAAAAAAGAAAAAAAAACCCCTACCATCCTCCACTCTCATTCTCTCTCAACAAGAACACCACCACCACACCATCACCACACCACCACTCATACACCACCCCTACACCACCCATAAATCACCAAACAAACCACAAAAAACACATCAAAGCCAAAACTTTGATCAAACACAAAGCAAAAAGAAAAGAAAAAGTCTTCCCTTGGTTGACAAAGGGAGCACCCATAATCTCAAAAGCTAGGTAAAACTCTATGTAAACCTTGGCTCTTTAGATATGTAAGCAATAATGGGAGTGGTTTGGAACCTAGTCAAATAATGACTAGGTTTCCTTCATCTTCCATGTTTTTTTTAGCTTTGTAAAGCTTTGTTTATGTATATAAATGATGATCATGTGATGCTAATACTCAGTTTATTATGTTTATATATGTTCATAATAGTCATAATATTCATATGCTTTAATTTGTGTATGAAAATCTTCATGTTTCTCTCAAAGGGCGTAAATCTGCCCTCTTTGGCTTTCCTTCATGATCATGCATGTGAAAATCATTATTTGTTGAGAAATAGCTCTTGGATAACGTTGTTAACATGTTAAATATCAAAGTCCTTGAGTTTCATGCCTTGGTTTGAAGATATAGTAGTGTTTTGAGGTCTATAATCATGCCTCATATAATCAGTTTTTACTTTCTGTATAGAGTCTTGATTTTGATGAGCTTTTAAATCCATCTTAGAGTGGTTTTCTGGTTTAGGTCAAAGAACAAACGTTGTTCATAACATGTTGAAATATATGATCCTAAAGTTTCATGTTCATATTCCATGCCTAGATCATATTTTCATGCATAAATTTGGGTCTCAGTGATTCTGAGTTGTTTATTCACTGTGGTACCTTGCTGTGTTCTTGGGCTTCAAACTTGATGAAAAATAATTTTGGACAAATATAAAACATGGATTTTTTCTACACGAACTTAGGATGATTATAATATTTTTTATACATTTTTTTGGATCACTGGAAGTGCTCCTTTCAAACATATGTTTCAAACTCAAAAATTCAGATTCTGCACTTCCAGTTTCTGACATTGAAATGTCAGAAACCTTTTGAACCACTAAAACTCATCATATAAACTCCAAATTTTGGGATCTTCATATTTTATGCGTGGTCTTCAACTTTTGTTCTTTGGGTTTTGTCATATTCCCAATCTAAGATGGTGAAAATTGGTGATAAACATGCTAAGGTTTCTGTTTGCCTTTTCTGGGCTGAATTTTGTGATCAACTTTATTGCATGTGTTTGGGGCCTAAACTTGGTCCAAAAAGTCTACAAAAACTCCCTTGTGATCCCTAGTATTCAGGTATTAACCCCCAATTTTTATTTTTGGAATCGGATTGATTTTAGGACAGGTACGACGGCTCGGGGACGGAAAGTGTCACCGAAATCAACAAAAGCACCGTCGAGGATATTTATTATTATTTGTGGATTTGTCTCCCCTATTTTTTGTATATGTGTAATTGTGTAATCTCCCCTCCCGTGGATGTATTATTGCTTGATATGATCAAAACCATTCTTGAAAACCAATCGGGGAATCCACTCAAACCGAGTTCCCGGTTGTGAATAAAAATGAAACTTCCTAGAATAGGAAGACCTCCATATATATTTCATCACCATTTTTTTGGTAGGGCATAAAATCCAAATTAAAAGGCATAAAATTGAATATAAGTGGCATGCATATAGAGACCATCACGGGCGAGAAGAGTGCCTAACCCCTTCTCTTCTCGTAACTTAGCCCCCGAACCCATTTTCTCAAAAAAGGTTTTTTCTTCATTTTTCCTAAAATCAAAATGAGGTGGCGACTCTTGCAATCAAATCACAGCATCAACAGGAAACCATTGTGTGATAACCGAGCGCATTTCCAAAAAGCGCATCAGCACGAGACGGGCGCGAACCGCTTTCACGTGCGGTCATTTCGCGGTGATCCAATCATCTCGGGCGCGGGCTCTCACACCACCGGCTTCACGGGATCAACGTCAATAATACCCTCATTTGGCCTTCCTAAACGGTCAAAGACGCTAGGACGCGCCTTCACAATTGGAGCAATGGGGACGGACTTATCGCCTTCGGGGATGGAAACTTTGACTTCAAAAGTAAAGGTCATCGGGGCCATCGCTACAAGAATTTTGAGGTATAGAGTAGGGGAAAAGATGCAGAATATTGTTGTGTGACCATTCTGATCGAAAATGGTTTAAATTTATAGCTGTTGGAGTGCCCTGCTCATAAAAGAAAGGGGCTGGAATTCAGCAAGCCAGAAACGCGCAGCGATTCCAGCGCGCGCGCCTCCCGCAACTAAAGCCAGGCGCGCGCGCGTTTGATAGCAGACAGAAAATGAACATGCCCTTGTCAGTTCAAGAAGGAAGCCCAGGCACGTTCAAACGCCTTCAACCTGCAAGAAATCAGATCCCAGCACAGAAAAGGAGTTCAAGCAACAATAATGAACACATTTGGGCACACATTTGTTTGTAAAGAGTCGGCACTTAGGAACGAGTCTAGACAGATAACTAAAAAAGCGTAGTAAATAGCTAGGATTGTAAATACATGCTAAATGTTTATTACAGGTAAATAAAAGTGTTTTCAATCTCTCGTCCTCCCCAGGAGGCTACTCAGAATCATCATCATCGGCAGCACCGTGCCCACCCCCACTGCCACTCTCAGTCTCCTTGTCATCATCATCATCATCATCAGCGGATTCTTCCTCTTCAGATGTCTCCACCACAACATCATGCCGGGTCCTCTTGGCAGCTCTCCCTGATGAACTAGCACCGCCCCTGCTCTGGCTACCTCCTCGGCTCAGACTCCTGCTCAGTGACCACCCCACCGAAGAGACAGCCTCATCAATATCCAGTGCAACATCCCTGCAGCCTCGTCCCATGCCCCGAGCACCTCGGGCAGCTCCTCTCGCAGCACCAGAGACAGCACCAGCAGCATCTCTAGTCATGGCGGCAATGTCCCTGCACAGCCCTAGCACCCTCTCCTCCAGCTGACGGAGCCTCCTCCTCATCCCTTTGTTCTGTCTGCCCAAGTGCCTATAAGCAGCTACAGGTACCTGTTACAACAGAGGACAGAAAAGAGAATTACATCAATACAAGGAATCGAAAAGCAAGACTGGAACTGAGAAATGCAAAGACAATCAGAAAAGTATACCACAGCAGCCTGAACAAGAGGCTCTCTCTCCAGCGACATGTCCTCAGGAACAATCTCCCTCTGCTCCTCGAAAACTCCAAAGTTTGAATAAGTATAGTATGAAGGAGGTAGAGGTGGATCAAAGCAATAACCAGCACCGGTGGGATAAAATAGAGCCGAAGTCTGTAGAGCAGCATGTGTCTCCCTCGGATCAGTAAACATGAAACCCTGCTGGAGGTTATGCTCCCTGAATAACCCATAATCCTGCTCTAGATGAATGAAAGGAGTAGCATCAACTCGCGCAATGTAGACTGCCCGGTCTGCCTCTGAAAGAGCCCTCCAGTTACGAGGACAAAAGGGAGGAACATCAGGAACCGCTGGCCTAGGAGGGTGGTGGAAGTCCGTCACCTGGCTACCATGCTGCCAGAACACTCTCTCTCCAAGATACATCGCCATACACTCCACTGAGCTCATCAAAAGCCTCGAGCGGGTGGGAATCAGAGTGTGCTCAATAAAAGCATAAATAGCTCTCCACGGAAACAAAGAGGAGGCGACAGCCTCTGGCCTCAAAGCATCCAAGTGGCGTCGAGCTGAAAGCAGGCTGATGGGAGTAGTGCCAGTCCTCACGTTCCTCTCCCTATACAACCACCTCACACAATCTGGATACTGGGGCTGGTCCTCTCTATTAATCTTGAAGTCTCTCAGCTTCAAGACAGCGAAGGCCCATAGCTGCAAAACAGAGGCAAGAGCAGAATTGATGACAGTTCAAAGATACAGTGGAGCAATAACAAGAAAGCTGAAAAGAAAAGGGAAAGCAGTATACCTCCCACAACAAACTGAAGCCCGTAACCGAGCTAGTGGTCGAACGGCTGGTCAGATCCATGCCGTGATAACAAGCAGCCAAGCCCGCTGCGCCCCAGTTATACTGACCGGCCTGGTCCAAGTCTACCAACAAATCAAGCAAAGCCAAGGAAGCCGATGATCCTCCACTGGCAAATAGAGTATGGGACAGCAGGTACCATATAAAACAACGGGCCACAGCATCGACCCACTCAGCAGTGACACCCAAAGGCTCGGCTGCAAGAATACTAAAATATCGACGGATGCTTCCCCAAGTGACTCGGTAATTCTTCACTAGGAAGCCACAGTCAACCAAGGCCAACAGCTCGTCAGCAGTCCGAAGGGTCCCTCTCAAAACACAAGGGACATGCTCCCCCGCAAACGGCAGACCAGTCAATGCCGTGAAATTAGTGGGCATCATCGTGACCTCTCCCATAGGCAGATGAAAAGTATGGGTGGTTTCCCACCATCTCTCTCTCAGAGCCTGAATAACATCCGGATCATTCTTCAACGCCGGCAGACTGGTAATAAAGAGGCCGAAATGGGTGGCCTGAACTCGAGCCCTGACATTCTCGGGCAGCTTACTCCAAATGGTAACCGGGCCATGAGCTCCGCCTCGAATCTCCGACAGGCGGCTCTACTCCTGAAAAGAAACAAGAAACAACGAAAATTTCGTTAGCATAACGGCTAGAAAACGGACAAACCCAAAACAGAAATTTTAACATGCATACGAGTGTGTGGGTATGAAAATGGGAATCCGAACATGTTTCTTGCAATAAATCAACACAACGAGAACAAACAGCGACGATCAACAAAAGAGGTTGCAGCGAAAAATACGGGTGAAACAGAGCAGCCCCAAAGCGCGAAAATCACAAAAAGAATGAAAGATTCTTACCAATCCCGCTATGACAAAGTGGGAGATATGGGTATGCGGCTGGTACGTGAGTAAACTCGGGTCCATCGCCTCAATTCCAACCTCGGGCTCCTCACCCTGTGGCATCTCGAATGGAGGAGATTGTTGATGATCCGACATCGTTTCTATGATAGAATCGCTCCTAGAACAACAAAAAAGTGTTTTGGGGTGATTTCTCCGCGAGAATTTGGTTCAGAATTTGGAGGGTTCTTTGAAATTTTGAAAACTCGCCAGAAAAGTGAACTATCTGTTTATATATGCTGAACTGGAACAGGATACGCGCGCCTCCCGCCATGTCACTCAGACGCGCGCGCTTCCCATAGCGAAGTTCAGACGCACGCGCCTTTGCTCCCTGAGAAATTCAAGCACAACTCCCCACACGGGAATCAAGGTGTCACATCCATGCTCATCTGAGTTTCCGCTCCACCACTACAAGCTGAGTGAAGTTCGTAACAGACGCCATTAATTCTCAAAAATCAGTTTTTACAATTCATCCCCAGCACAAAGCACTCCGCAGTCAACTGTGCCCGCACCCCATCGAAAGTCAAAGTCAACAGTCAACATCAAAGTACGACTCACGACAACAACCAGCAGATGGCCCTCTAGGCCCCGCACTACAGCAGACGGTCCTCTGGGTCCCGCACTTCAGCAAACGGTCCTCTAGGTCCCGCACTTTAGCAAACGGTCCTCTGGGTCCCGCACTTCAGCAGACGGTCCTCTACGTCCCGCAGTTCAGCAAATGGTCCTCCGGGTCCCGAACTTCAGCAGACGGTCCTCTAGGCCCCGCACTACAGCAGACGGCCCTCTAGGCCCCCACTACAGCAGACGGTCCTCCGGGTCCCGCACTTCAGCAGACGGTCCTCTAGGTCCCGCACTTCAGCAAACGGTCCTCTGGGTCCCGCACTTTAGCAAACGGTCCTCTAGGCCCCGCACTACAGCAGACGGTCCTCTAGGCCCGCACTTCAGCAAATGGTCCTCTGGGTCCCGCACTTCAGCAAACGGTCCTCCGGGTCCCGTACTTCAGCAAACGGATCTCGCCATCAGCAAACAGGTCCCGCTTCCAGCAAACGGATCTCGCTATCAGCAAACAGGTCCCTCTTCCAGCAAACGGATCTCGCTATCAGCAAACAGGTCCCTCTTCCAGCAAACGGATCTCGCTATCAGCAAACAGGTCCCGCTTCCAGCAAACGTCTCGCTATCAGCAAATTCCTTCCAGCAAACAACATCCCGCCTTCAGCAAATGGATCTCGCTATTGGCAAAGCCGCTCACACAGGGAGCGCACCTCTATCTCTTAAAGCCGCTCACACAGGGAGCGCACCTCTATCACCTGCAATTTCAAGTTCCTGCTTTTATCGAGTCTTTTCTTTTTCTTGGTGATGTCCTTGGCGGATGTCTGTCTTTCGTCGGCGCGTTTGCTTCGCAATCCACGCCGCCGAGGGGCTCTGTAGACACCCCGCCTTGGACCGCTCACCCCGATTGCACACTTGATTTTGTGTTTCTCCCTCTTTTAAGTGTTTTCTGTTAGTTTCTGTTACTTTGGTTAAGTTCCAGATGGACTCCGTTAAGTCCCGGGACTAAACTGAATAACAGTTCTAACTTTCTAGTCCATTCTATCAAAAATTGATTCTCAGAGTCGCGCGCCTCCGCCCCTTGAGGCCAGACGCGCGCGCCTTCCGCCGCCTAGGTGGGATGCGCGCGCTTCTGGGGTGTGTCAGTTACAGATTCTGCCCAAGAATCTCTCCCTTGCTCATTATACATGATTTTGCCCGGGAAAGATTTCTTGGAGACTCCGTTTGCTCCAAAAACTCCCCTCTTTCAACTATAAAAACCCCTCCAATCCATCATTGGAGGGGACCTTTTGACATCACTTCTTTTGAGACTTTTAGACCTTTTTTCTAACTTCTTCTCTAGACTTTTCCTTGGGATTTCTTCAACTAAGTATTCAACCTCTTCTTCAAGGCTTTTCAAGAGGTTCTCTTTGAAGGATACTATAGGTAAATGTCTTAAACTTTCTTTTTCTTCTTTTTCTTTTTCTTCTTCTTCTTCTTCTTCTTCTTCTTCTTCTTCTTCTTCTTCTTCTTCTTCTTCTTCTTCTTCTTCTTCTTCTTCTTCAATCAAATGTGCAATCACCCCAAAACCATTTGGGACATGACACCAATGGTCCTTTCATTATATTGAATTGGCCTAGGAGTCATCTCCCTACATTTTAAACTTTAAAACCCCTTTTTATCATCATTCAAATAGGAAGAACACATTTATCTTTAAAGTGAATTATGAACAAGCAAGACCGACTTTGCTCGGGCGAAATGGGTGTTTAAGTACTTCCCATTTCGTAACCTAACCCCCGAACCCCTCATCCCAAAGAATCTCTATTTTCGTAAATCAAACTTAGGCCCATAAACATTAGGTTTTCTCGCGTTCCTCTAAAACGTGGGTGGCGACTCTAAAACACAATTAGACATCTAGGTAATTCACGCGCTCTAGCCAAGCCGTGGTTCCCCCGGGGTATCTGCAGCTATAACTCAGCCGGGTGAGTCTAGCATATTGAATCATTTTCCTTTTCTCTAATACTTCCTTCATAATCTCGCTGTGAGTTCTAACAAGAATCATCAAATTCATTCATATCATCGGAGCCTTCATTTAAAACCAAGAGGCCTTTTGACTGGAAGTGTTGAGGGACCATTAAAGTTTGATCCCTTTCATGGAACCATAAGACTACTCCCAAATTGCATTGCTCGGGTACCACTGCCCAAAAGCTTGTTAACTACGAAGCCCCAATATTGCCCTTTGCTTGTATTACTGTAAAGCCGTGGCCCAAAAGATTGTAGATTGCGAAGCCCCTTGAGACCTTTCGGTATAGAGCTTCAAATGTTGCTGGGGACATTGAAGTGAATTGCTTCTTGCCGAGGGAGCCTTTAAGACTTGACCGTAGCCCCTAGAGTGACATCATTGATTGCGAGAAAGGTACATCCTTGATTGGGGGAACGAGTACGGGCACACATGACAAGAGGGATTTTTGACATCCCTTTTGAGAGACTTTGAGGATAGTCTCACACATCTTTCTCGAGCATAACCCCTAGGGCTTATTGATTGTCAAATGAAGCAAAAGAAGCCCTTTTCTTGAGTCACATATCCCCTAGGGCGTCACCATTTTTTGAGCAAAGCAAGAGTGACTCATCCTCATGAGAGGGAACAAACATGAGAGGACATGGCAAGAGCTACTCCATTTCTCGGGAGCCTTTCGGCGTACTTTAGAAGCACATATTTGATGAAGCTTTGAAAATTGAGACACTGGGCTATTTGCTGCCCATTGAATTGGGGATTATTTGTGCAACCTCGTGCCCTTTTATGATGGGCTCGTTCTCGGATGGGTCTTGGTTACCACGGGCCTTCTTTTCATGAACCAAAAAATGCACACTGCTGGAGAATGATGCCAATAACCCAAGACAACCTTTGATGGTGCCATATCTTGTCAAGCCTTTTGCAATCCCAAAGTTGACTCGGTGGGGAATTGATTTGTTGAGGAGATCCCATATAAAGCTTGTGCAGTTGTCTTCCATAGAGGCCGGAGATCTCCATTTCTCTTTCCCTTCTCTCTCCCACTCTCTCATTTTTTTTTATGACGCACCCTGTTTTTTTGCTAGACCGCCCTTTTGGGTTTTCAATCTAGCGGGATCTCTTTTGCGTCTTTTTTTTTTACTCGATTAATGAGGAAGTGTGTATTGACTCTGGCTGAGGAGATAAGACATGTGATTTTGCGGTGAAGACCTCTTGTCACTAAAGATGAGTGACATTGACTCGACCAGGGAAGTAGCCCCTAGTATTAACTTTGTATATATTTGTTGAATGACTCACGAAGGCAAGTAAGTCATTAAGAGAGAAGAGAATGAAAGCCCCAATTTGATTGCAAGAAATTGGGAGTATGCAGAAAGAATAGAAACCCTAGACTCGACAAGGAACGGAAAGTGATTCCAAATCTAGGAAAGTTGTTCAATCTTGAGGTGATTAATTCATTGGCAAATGAATCGTACAAAGATGTCTTGACAAGTTCGAGATGAAGGTCGATCACCATAACGCGCTAGGGCTAAAGATATCTTCTTTCTTGCATGAGACCGGACCCGAAGGTTGCCTACGTTCCTCCAGTGTAGAGGCTCAGGTCACCGTAGTTCTTGTGGATTCTCTATTCGCCGTGATGAATTGTTGCTTCGTCGTGATTGTTGTCGATGTTGCTTCGTCCTTCGTTTGGTGGAATGATATTGTTGTTGTGAACTTCTTTGAATGAGGGGGGATTTTTTTTTTTTTTTTTTTTTTTGTGCTCTAACTTTTGCCTAGGTTGATTTGAGGATTTCAACCTAGCGAGTTTTTTTTTTTTTTTTTTTTTTTTTTTTTTAATCCCCTTTTGAAAACTTTGCTTCATGATTGTTTCTCCTTGATGACGTCGATGTTTCGATGTTTAGCCTCTAGGCGTTCAAGTGATAGCCTTCGTTCTAAAACGTGTTTAGACATTTTTTCATCATTTTGCCAAGAATTAAATTGAACAACTTGAAGGAGTGTATGAGGACAAGAATGACTTTTATTTGATAATAAGACTCTACATTGAACATGGGACGAAAGAAAATTTTAATGCACACTAAAGAGGACTTTGACTTTTTTTTTTTATTCCTATTACTAGGTAGAGAAAGAGAAACGGAGATTGTTGCTGTAGTCCCCATTGTCATTGTAGCCTTCCTTGCGGCATGATCTCTTGTTGAGACCCTATTTCAAATCTGAGCCCCTTCCTTGATGAGTTCTTGCATGTTCTCACTCTCTAACTGTTGTTCTTCAACCACGGTAAATTCACCATTGTCAATCGAATCTTGGATGATGTCACGGAGGGAGAAGAAATCCTCGGTGAGATGACCGCTGCATTGGTGATAGTCACACCACTTGTGGTGGGCATGGTTGCGATGCAATGGTTGTGGTTGCTTGTACCCTTGGAGAGAAGAAATTTGTCCCTTTGCTTTGAGATCTACATAGGCCTTGGTGACGGTCATACCTTGGAGGGGAGTGTAGACACGGTCGTTGGTAGAACCTTTGTGACTTTTGAGAGGCAAGCCACTTGAACATGCCTTACCGTTGACTTTTGCCTTGTTGTCGGTGAACTCCCGTAAACGGGCCTTAAGTTCGGACACTTCTTCCTTATGAATTCTCCTCTCGAGATCAAGACGGGCTTGCCATAAATCATCCTTGCGGCGGGCATCCTTGACAAGTCTATCCATTTGTTCCCCCATGGCTCTTATTATGTTGAAGAGCCCTTCGTTGGACACGGAAGTATTCTCACCCTTGTTGTTGCTGCTGTTGGAAGCCATTGGACCTATTGAGAGAACACGATCGATCTTAGGTTGGCCCCACAAACATATTTTGAGTGAAATAATTAACCCACAAACAAAGGAAAAAGACTTAACCACATAAAGAAAAGACTCTTTTTTTTATTTATTTACAAAAGTCGGAAGGACGTGATCCTTTTTGGGGTTTCTAGAAAAATAGTGGAATCGTCACACTATTATATAGACCTTCTCGCGGTCCTATATACTCATCGGATTCCACCACGCTTGTGATACCTACATGTGTTGGGATTAAACTAAATTAATGTCATAAAGCATACATGCGGGGACGGATTTTTTTTTATTTTCGTCCAAAATAACCACTTTGGGGACGGAGTTTTATTTCGTCCAAAACAACGAGTGGCATGTATGATTTGAAGACATTAGTTTAGGGAAATCTCGGCACATGGAAACCGACTTGAGTCACGGAGTGTTAGACCCTAACTAGAATTGTGTGGTTTGTGCTCGGCTAAAGAGAGGCTTAAAGGTCACCCCCGGCATGTAGTCGTGAGCTACGCCACAGGCTGAGGTTTACCGCTTCGGAAGAGTCAAGGTCGAGTGGAGCTTGAAACTTCCTAGGACGGGCCTCGACGGGTTTGGGGTTAGACTTGTGCGACTCGATAGTGAGCAGTTGATAAGAATTGTGCGCGTAGTGTGAGGTCCATCACGTGACAAAAATATTTTTTTTTTCAAAGGAAATAAAAAAAAAACAAATAAGCACGTAATTTACAACTTTCGAATCACCCGTGTGACCGATAAAAATGAATAAACAAAAGTAAAAGGGGGTGTATGCAGGCCCGGTGCCCACACACTGTCAAAACTGCCCATTCTGTTCACTGTTCTGTATACTGTTCTGTTCTGGAAAATGGCCCAGAAGCGCGCGACTCAGGGCAGTTACGTGGGAAACGTGCGCATTGCACCATGAATGTGGGAGGCGCGCGCATCTGATGTACCTGTCAGAATGTCAGAAGAAACCGCGGACTCAGGGGATTGCCCTGGTCCCAAATTATGTAACTTTTCCCTGCAGAAACTTGTTAGCATAGAAATATGAAATTTGAAGGACAGGATGGAAGGTGGGCGATTCTGGTAATAAGGGTCGGACGCGCGCGCTTTAGGCCAAGAAGGCCGGAGGCGCGCGCTTCCTACCCTTTTTACCAGAATGCCCAGAAAACAGATATAAGAACACCAAAAACAGATATAGAGAAGCCAATTTTGTACGAAAACCAGAGATCGGGAAGAGAGGGGGTTCGGGGGTTAGGTGACGGAGTGGGAAGTACTTAAACACCCACTCCGCCCCGCTTACGCGGGTCTTGCTACTTTTGGTGTTCTTATATTTACATGTCCTTCAATTGATAAAATATGCTAACAACTACAAAGTAAAGATAAGGGGAAAATGAAAGCTAAATGATTTTAGTGATTGAGTGTCTAATGGTTACATGTTGAATATTTGCTAAACAATTACATTAAGAGATGAAATGGAATTAAATTAATGTTGGAATGTTGGGATGTAACCTTGGCCAAACTTCAATAGTGAAGTGGCCTTTTGGTTGTATCCCTTTTTATGGAGATTTCATACTAGTAGGACACAAATAAAATAAGTGAATAGAAAAGTGGTACCTTTAGAAAAGGGACTTTGAACTTGGACTTGAAAAGAGTTTTGTTGTGGAGAAATTGTTGTAAAACAATTTGTGTAGAGTCTTGTCACGAAGAACTCTTGTAGGGAGAATTCTTGTATAGAATTGTGTATAGTGTGTGTGTAAGAAAAGTTTCAAGTCTAAGAAGAAGGTCCAAGAGAGGTAAAAGAGAGATGAAAAGAGATCTAAAAGAGATGAAAAAGAGGCCCCCTCTAATGGTGGATTGGAGGGGTTTTTATAGTTGAAAGGGGATGTTTTTTTGGTGCCAAAACGGAGTCACAAAGATCAGTTTCCCAGGAAAAATCATATAAAATGAGCAAGGGAGAGATTCTTGGACAGAAATCAGTAACTGACACACCCAGACGCGCGCGCATCCCGTATAGTCGGCGGGAGGCGCGCGCTTCTGGCCCCAAAGGGCGGAGGCGCGCGACTTTGAAATAGCGATTTTGACAGAATGGACTAGAAAGTTAACTCTGTTGTGCAGTTTAGTCCAAAACTGACGGAATCAGTTAGGAACTTAACTGAAGTAACAGAAATTAACAAAAACAAGTAAAGTAAAAATACTATGTATGCAATCGGGGTGAGAGGTCCAAGGCGGGGTGTCTACAGTATACCAGGAAAATATTCTGGAAATACATCTTTAAAATCTCTGACTACTGACATCGATTCTATACTGACTTTTCCCTTGTCAGTCTCACCAATGTAAGCCAAGAATCCTTCACATCCTTTCCTTAACAATCTGCGAGCCTTCATCACAGAAATCAAATCCAATCTCGTTCTAGGCTTCGTGCCTTGAAAACATAATTCTTCTTCAGATGGTAATCTGAAATGAACTTCCTTCTTGAAACAACCGACATGGGCATGGTATGCAGTTAACCAGTCCATCCCAAGATCACGTCAAACTTTCCAATCTCCAATTCGATCAAATCGACTTCTATTTTTTTTCATCTTGGTTACATCCTCCGGAACTCCCTTTAGACATAGTTATTTTCTTGAGTTAACATCCAGAACTCAGCCATTTTGGCATTACAGATACTCGCCGAATAATGTGATACTTTCCGTGCTATCATGAATATGAGACGTTTTTCACGCACCCTCATACCATCAATGCTTATCATCTTTCATGTTACACACGTAGATCATCTCTATAGATTATCATTCGAATCATAGGTTGTGTACCAGACCATTGGTCGTTTCAATAGACCGACTTCCTTTCCATTAGTCAATTCACTAGTCTTATTGGTCGATTCATTAGACCATTTCTATCTCATTGGTCATTCCAATAGACAATTTTCACTTTCGTTGGTCGCTTCACTTGACCACTATTGTTCACACTTGGCTGTCCCACTAAACCAATTAATACTCATGGTCTTTTCACTCGAACCATAGTTTCTTGCTCTAGGTTAGATCACATGCTAACAATACTCATTATTTACACATACAAGTCATCTCGATAGACGAATCATTTAAAAAAGGTCAAACACTAGACCTATGGCCGTTTCAATGAACCAATACTACTTTCATTAGTCAACTTACTATACTCCTTGGTCGCCTCTTTAGACCTTAACATTTCCCATAGGTCATTCAATAGACCATCACTTAGTTTCATTAGTCGACTTAACTGGACTCTTTGGGGTTTCATTAAACCATAACTATTCACTTCGGTCATTTCAATAGACCATTACTTCCTTGGTAAGTCGTTTCACTTGACTTAATCACATATCACAGTCATTTCATTAGACCGTTTTCACTTTTCGTTAGTCATTTCATTAGACCACATTTACTTTCATAGGTCGTTTCAATAGACCCTTATCACTTTCATTTGGCCATTTCACTAGACAATACTTTCATTCATTAGTCGTTTCAACAGACTATACTTTTTTGTTCATGGTTAACGCACACTTTTAACACTACGGAACATAAATGAAATCACAAAACTTTTAGGAATCATATAAGAGAAAATCACTTTTATTAATAAATGGAATAGGTTCACAATTAAAACGAATCCAAAGTAAAGAAAAGATACTCAAATGAGTCTTCAAACTACTACTAGTTACTTCTACTAGCAATAAAAATTTAAAAGTATTCGTTATCCCACTTTCCAACTTTCCTAGGCCTTCCTCTAGGTCTCCCACTTGACACTTTTGGAGCCTTCTTCACTTTGCTATTGTATCCCTTTGGTCTTCCTCTAGAACTTTTGGTTGGTACTTCTTGTGGCTCATCATCATCAATTATGATTGGGGTAGCTTCATTCCCCTCTATGATAACATCTACTTCCTCGATTTCAACTTCGGCTACCAATTCTTCTTCATTTGGTGCCTCATTTCCTATAGGGGCCATTGGTTCTTGCTCTACGATTATAGTTGCCTTTAAACGTTCCACTTCATCAAACCATATATAGACTTGTTCTCTAGTTTGATCAAGGTATTTCTCAGTGTCACTAAGATCTTCTTTATACCTTTGCAATTTTGTCTTTGTCTCTTCCAATTCTTCTTAGTGCTTTTCAATTCGTCCTTGGCGTTTTTCAATTATTTCCAGTTTTGCACCAATTTATCATATGTGAAGCCCAATCTCTCCCTTTCAACTTCCGCTTTCTCGCGTAACTTTTTCTTTCCTTCCTTTAGTCATTTGATCCCCAAAACACATAACGTTGGATCAACTTTCTTCTTAGAGCTACATGTCTCCAAAACATCCTTGATTTGCTAGGTCCGTCCATGATTTACAATGAAAACAAACCACTATTAGAATCACATAAACCTCATAATGTGTTCATTCTTAATGAAGAGACAACATTCATTCACAATCATTCAAGATTATTCCCAAGTATATACTTATACTCCTCTACAAATCTCACTTTAGGTTCTTTCCCAAAATAGTAAGTTTCTATAAATGTAAAGTTTCCAACTTAGGAAGTTTCCTAATTTAGAAGGTTTCCTCAAAAGGTAGGTTTCCTAAAATAGTAACTTCCCCAAAAAAGTATTGT
This sequence comes from Campanula takesimana, assembly GCA_026119855.1. Classification (NCBI taxonomy): domain Eukaryota; kingdom Viridiplantae; phylum Streptophyta; class Magnoliopsida; order Asterales; family Campanulaceae; genus Campanula; species Campanula takesimana. The sequence goes on from JAOWBW010002365.1 coordinate 25,585, forward strand.
CTTCCTTATCAGAGTTCTAAAGCCCAATCAAGGTTAAGTACTATTTCTCCTAATAGTCTTAACTTCCTTCTAAAGTCTCCCATGTAAACCTAAACCGGAGCTATGATTATCCATTGTAACACCCCAAAATTTCAGAGTATTATAACATTTTTAAATAATATAAATCCGTCCCCAACATAAAGGAATAACGGTCATAAACTACAATTCAAATCTCCCACGGCTAGTATCTCTAACCACAATTCAAAATAAATAACGGAAGCGTAACAATTGTCTTTCAATACTAACGGCTAGTAAACACCGTTCACTTAAACTCTAATCACCAAAGAACCTTCAGCGCTCCTTAATGACGTCCTTCACCTTCCTTACAGCACTTCTCCTACTTATTACCTGGAGAACAATAATTATGGAAGGGATGAGCGAACAATGCCCAGTAAGTTCATACGAGATCTCTTCGGGTACTAAGAAGAGATGACCGAAAGAACGGAAACAATAATAAAACTTTTCACAGATAGGCTTTTATAAAACCATCAAGTAACTGTTAACTTCAAGACAATTAATAAAATATATTTCCAAAGAATGTGGCACTTTTACCAAATCCGTCAATTCCAAGATAACGTCACCATTTCAGGTGCGATTCATTTTTGGGGAATTTAAGTAAATAAGAGATCATAACCTTTAGGATATTCCCTTATTAAAATTTATCATGATAATCCAACCGCTTCAACAAGCAGCATAAGGTCTAAGTTCTTTTCATATTTAAACTTGACCAAGTCTTGCTAAGTCCTTTTCATATCAGACAAAGCTAACGTCTATACCTGAAAAACTTGATATAGCGAAGTTTCCACCTAGTGTTCATAGGTACAAGAACACCACAACAAGATCTATTCATTTTAGGTACCCATTGAGCAAAACATATCAAGGGGTAAGAACATTCAAAAGACGTTCACAACTTTTAGAGTTAAAATACTACCGTCCACTTGGTAGCTATACTTGAAAGAATTATGAGGAATCCTACATTAAAGGATTGAAACTTCAAGAACTAAGGAACGTAATCCCTTACCTTAGCTTGCGTTATTTCTCTTCGCAAAGCCACGTGCACAATCTACAAACACGTAAATAAGACTTTCTTAGAAACACGAATTTACTTTAATTCTCCGTCCCCGTTATACTTTATTTCTCCTTTCATTAACCTTCGAGTTATTTTATTTAACTCCTTTCTAAGGTTAGTATTCATTCGAGGGTCTCACATATTACCCACTTATTTTTATACCCAAAATACCCTTTTAGGTTTACTAAAATACCCCTAGGGTTTCATCAATTCACATCTAGGGTTTACTATTTTTAATTCCAAATCTAAATTCTTATTCTTCAATTACTCACACACACGTATCACACACACACACACACAGCAACACACACACACACACACTGGAACACACAAACACACACACAGCAATACGCAAACACACACACACACACACACAATTTCCTTCATTATCCTCAACACCCTAATCCCAATCCTAGTTCATCAATATGACTATTAGGGTTCTTAAATCATAATCTTAATGATTCAAAGTAAAAACGATTAGGAAATTTGGGAATACCTTTGATGAACAACATGGACTCCTCTTCTTCCTTCTTTCTTTCTCCTTCTCGGTTTCTCTCTTTCTCTCCTCCTAGCCGCCGCCTCCCTCTCTCTTTCTTTCTCTGTGATTTTGTTTTCTTTTGTCACAATCGAGAGGCTAGGGTAATTGTAGAGAGTTTATATACTGTAGGTTTTCAAATTCTTCACTAATTGGGTTTCCTTTACCCTAATGGACTCAATTAACTAAAGCCCAATATTTAACCCATTAACTCTTTTTAATCACTATGGTCCACTGATAATAAAAAAAAAAAAAAAAAAAAAAAACTAAGGGGGCCGGATATTACAGTTATAGACGAGCTGCATAACATGGCCTTGGTTATCAGATTCTTGAACTCGAGTAATGCCCGTTTGTCAGTTGCCTCTTGTTATTTTAGGAAGATCAGAGTTCCAAATGGTTGTGGACTAAACATGAGGAACTACAATGTAAATAAAAAGGGCATACAGGACTAAACATCGAAATGGTTATGGAATAGTAGTAGATTGATGCGTTCTACTCTGCAGGTGACTCAGTGATTGATTAGGCTAAGTGTTTCCACACAGCGATAGCAGCATAAATGAAAATAAATACCACATAGGTTCCATTTTTGTGGGAAGAATGTTGTTTGTTTCAGTAACTCTCAGCTGCTGTTACACAACGCAGTACTCTCCCTCCTACGTCCCAAAATGAATGCCAAAAAATAAATTTGAAATTTATTCTTGACAAGAGCAAATTTAAAATTTGTTTTTGGAATTCATTTTGGAACGGATAGTAGGTATTTTTGATATGCTTATCTTCCGTACTTTAGTTTGTTCAGTCTAAATGCTTACGGAACAAAGGCAACTGTTTTTTTTTTTTTTTTTTTTTTGGTTTTCTGAACAGATGATTGGTTAAGAAGTCCAAGAATGAGAATTCTGCCATTGATAAAGGATATGGTTAACTATCATTTTAGGATGGAGATGATGGTAACCTTTTTATCTGATGGATGTAGTATTATTTTGGTTCACTTTCTCAGCTGTTGGTTATGGAACCTAGTTGGAGGTTTTGCGTATGCCTATCTATCTTCCGTAAGATGGTCTACATAGTCTTAACATTCAAAAAAATCGTATGCTCTCTTTTTTAATCTTTTCTTGTTTGATAATTGAAATCTTGATGATCAATTAGGCCTGATTGTACAGGTGAAGTAATGATTCTGTTAAAATGTTTCCACACTGCCATTGTAGTAAAATTAAAAATAAATACACATGTTCTGTTTATGTGGGAAGGAGTTTTTTTTTTTTTTTCTAACTTTTCTCAGTTGTTGTTATGGAACATAGTAGGATTTTCTGTATGCCTGTTTTCCATTCGTTATTTTAATTTTATTCAGTGTGAAAAAAAGTCAACTACAGCTTTGTTTCTATTTTTATAAATAGATGATTGATTAAAATGCTTAAGGTGACGTTTGTATTTTTAAGTGTTAAGTCCTGAAATTTGAAATCTGAAATCACATCTGAAATTGACTGAATTGGTAAGAGATTGATTTCTGAATTACTCAAGTTGTTTGATTATTCGTTTGACTTCATAATAGGAATTATGATTATGCATTGAATACAGTATAATAGATTACTTAAATCATTGTGGATTTAGTGTTTGAGTTGTGTATTTTTTTGAATTACAAGTTATGGAATGATTATATATAGAAAAAATCCATTAAGAGGCAAATAAGTGTTGAAAAAGAAAAACAAACGACCACTAAGAATGAGAGTTAACAACATCTGAGAGTTTGTAAGAGTGCTGTAAGAGATGGGTCTTAGTACGTTTCACTCGCTCTCAGCTGTTGTTACGAAATTTAGTAGGAGTTTTTTGGTATTCCTATATTCGGTACCGTAAGATAGTCTATTAGGTGTGTTTGGTGGCATTAAGCTCTTGATGCTTGATATAGTGCAGGGTGATTTGGAGGTAATGTTTTTTATTTTGATATCTTCATTTAGCTTGAATATGTCCAACCTGTTTTGAATGATAGAGAATCAAAATCATTGCATAACCAGTAAGAGTTTCACTTAACACGAGATTCAGTATTCAACATCTAGCGCTCAATGTTATTAAATGCACCCTGTTTCCAAACTATCTTGCACTGTAAGTATCAATAAACACGTGTTTAATGGAATAGCCAATAATTTATAGACCCGAGGTTTTAGAGTGGGAAAATGACCTATCAATTCTTTTACTTTAAGAAAACAAAAAATCACTACAAGAAAAAAGGGGTATTTGGGAGGGTCAAAAACCGTCCTAAACAGATACAAAACCGTGCCAAATAGTATTTGGGACGGTTTCCGGTCCCTCCCAAATACGGGCGTGCCAAATACATTTGTATCGGCTCACAACCATCCCAAATACATGTTGGCACGGTGTTAAGGACGGTTTTATTGTTGGTGCTAATTGCTTAGCATTTGGCACATTTTTATTTGCCGTGCCAAATATTTTGTATTTGGCACGGTTATATTGCCATCACAAATATTATTTAGCACGGTTATTTCTACCTTCCCAAATAGTAATTGGGACGGCTATACGCCCTCCCAAATAACAATTAGCACGGTTATACACCCTCTTAAATAACATTTAGCAAGGCTATATTTGCCTTCCCAAATAGTATTTGTCATTGTTTGGAACAATTTTGTTTTTCTCTTCCAAATAATGAAATTGAGACTTAATAAATACCACTGTATCTGCTATATTGCTTTTCAAATATCAACAACCACAATCGAAGGATATCATGAGCTATATAATAAGCGTTGAACAAAACTTGAAAAAATTGGTAAATATAAATACTAAAATTAAATTTTCCATAACAGGCAAAAAGTAATCTAAAGAGTCTCCAACAAATTCACCTAATAAAAAGTTATCCAAAGAGTCTCCAAAAAATTCATCTAATATCAACCTTCAAAAGCAAACCAAAAGCAAAAAGACTCCTCCAGAAAATTGCTAACTCAATCATCCATTGGTGAGTTGGTTTTGAGCCTACAATAAATAAAAAAAATATAGTTATTGTAAAATGCATGAAACTAGAACAACCAAATGATATAGGGGACTACTATACTATAAAGAAGAGTGTTAACGTACCTGGCCAACACTCGATCCAGAGCCATTTGAGCCATTTGTGTCCTCAGTTGGAAGCCTTAATATTATCCCTTGTGACTCCAATAACTTAAATATCTCAGTTTTAAATTGAGATACTTGTTCATCCAGTTGAGACTTTATCAACTTTTGTATATCTTCTGAGTTTGGTGTAGTTGTTAAAGATGATCTAGGTCCAAAAACATCACGAGGAGCTGGCCCTGAACCAAAAGTTCTCACACGCCCATGTCCGTCTTTACCAAAGAGATCCACAAAAACTTGTTCTTTATAAGCTTCAGTCTGATCCTCTTCGGGCACCTCTTGTAGTTTGTCATTCATTCTTTCCTAAAAACATAAAAAATAGTATTTAAAACTAATAAACGTTAAACTAACTACTTCATTGTAAAAATATACGAAAAGCAGCTTACAACGAGGCTCCTTGTATCATCATCGGGTATGGTTCCGTATTTTTTTGTACGTGTTTTGATAAACGCGTTCGCACGAGAAGTATCCTCATTGTTCGCAATCATCTAAATACCACAGAAAGAGGAAATTACATGAAATTATAGTTGCACAAAACATTAGCCAAAGTTCAGTGAATCTTCGTATTGATTATTTTATTCACATTGTATCCAAGTTTGATGGTTGCCAAGTTGAACACATAAGAAAAAAGAAAAACCGGAAAGAAAGAGAAGGCATTAACTCTTTACTAACAACACCTCACCGTAAACATAATCCTCTGGTAGTGGGGGCAAGAAAAAAAAAGCAGTTAATGGAAAGTTACTGGAAATTGCTTATTAAATTGCCAAGTTGACACATAAGAAAAAAGAAAAACAGGAAAGAAAAATAGGAAAGAAAGAGAAGGCAGTAACTCTTTATAATGTGAATTTCTTGGCTGCTCTTTTGCTTATACTCCCTTCGTCCCGGAATAAGTGTAACAATTTCATTAATGTCACATTCTATCATATAGTCATCATGTAATATAGGATAATAGTTTCATGTTATCATTCCTTAAAATGCATGAACATAGGAAATATATGAAAAAAATTAAAGAAATAATAAAAATACTAAATTGCTGCAATTTAAACAAATGTGAAGTACAAAACAGTCAAGGCACACACATGAACCACCAATAGAGCAAGAAAAAAAAAAAAAAGAGCAGTTAATGGAAAGTTACTGGAAATTGCTTGTTAAATTGCCAAGTTGAACACATAAGAAAAAAGAAAAATAGGAAAGAAAAATAGAAAAGAAAGAGAAGGCAGTAACTCTTTATCATGTGAATTTCTTGGCTGCTCTTTTGCTTATACTCCCTTCGTCCCTGAATAAGTGTCACAATTTCATTAATGTTACATTTCTAAAAAATAGCATAGTTTAGTTTATTGATCTTCTACGTTGCACTTTGTTAGAGGAAATTGCATGAATCAAATTCAATTAACTACAAATCAAGTGAAGTACCCAGTTTAAACAGAGATATCAAGGCACACACATGAGCCACCAACAGAGCAAGAAAATCCATACAAAACACACACACAAAGACCACAGTAGTAAGCACACACACGTATAGTTACCTCCTCTCGGATATTAGCATGAGATGTCCGTCCCGTCCTATGTGGGAATTCTAGTTGCTTACGGTTGGAATAATTACGTAAAGCTTCAGCCTGTACCATTTATCACATAATAAGAATATAAACTATTACATTCATCGTTTATTGTCTTAAAATGCATACCTCAACATCTTGACTCTGCCAATAATCCACTAAGGGTTTCCACTGATCACTAGATATGCGTGAATCCGTAGGTGGGATCATGAGCTTCTCGGGATCATCCTTATTTGGAATATAATGAACCTCCTTAACTCTATGTTTCTATTTCTTCCATAATTCTCCTATTTTTTTCATACAAGTCTTTTTATATTCTTCTGTAGCATCTGTCTTATGCTGTGTACATAAAATAACAATTAGCGCTAATATAGAAAGCCCGCCTCTGCCTAAGGAAGATCCTCAATAATTGAGATCTAAAAGGAAGCACAATCACTAAAAAAATCATATATATATGTAGAAAATTTAATGGCGAATTTTATCTATCAACATAATAAATTTCTATAATCAATCATTAGCACCCCAAGTTAGTACAGCCACATTAAAAGGAATTGGAAAGATACCTGAAGCTCCCTCCACATTAGATCAAGGTTCTCTTTTGGCATTCCATGCCATGAAATAGCATCAAGAGGAGCGTGAACTCCGCACCTTGCAATTCCTCCAAGAATATTTACGAGGTCAACACTTGAATCCCCAATAGGCTGCTTATACTTGTTGAACAATACCTTAACTTTTTCTGTTCCTTGGTATCCTATTGCAGGACCTCGTCCATTCTTACGAGTAGAGTCGCTCATACTTGTACCTACAATTCCAATATGTGAACAATTAAAAAATATATGTCCTTTGTTGTACCAAATAAGCTATTGAAGACAATTTATATCCTGCTACAGACTCCTAGTAACAATATATCCTCCACAGGAAGTACACAGGTTAGAAAGACTCCATAAAACTGATAGTGTTTTGATATGAATCATTACAAAGCTGATAATTACAAAGACTTCACACCAATATACCTGTTGACGCATTGCTTTGAGATTGAGCATGTGATTGCCCTGCATTGCTTTGAGATTGAGTATGTGATGCACTAGTCTCTTGTGCCCTATTTGCTTCATTAGTACCTCTTGGAATTTCAGACATGAAATTATAGGAACGCCGTCTCTTTCCACCTGCCATGCTGAGAAAGCAAATCTAGGTAAAATATAACTAAGATTTGTTAAGTTTAAATACAAAAAGAAAAAAAAAAAACTCATTAATATATAAGTGCACAGTTACAACAAAGTAGCAAATAAATCACATATTTTATATTGATGAAGTCTAAAAAACATACTTAATTAAATGCATATAAATGTGCATATTTAAAAGTAAGTTGATCTTCTAACAAAAAAGTAAATGAAAAAAAAAGCTGTCATTATAAAAAAAAATCAATCATCATCAGGCTCATCATCAGACTCATCATAATTGTCATTCATATCAAACTCTCTATCAGTATCATCAGACTCTCCATCTGTATCATCAGCTTCCTCTTCTTCAAACTCCTCTATGGTATCCACTTCTATTTCTTCATCTGATGAATCATTATTACAATCATTTTCTTCTATACGTGATCGAGAAACTCTACCCTCAACCACTGTCTCTTCAACACCATTCCTCACCCATAAAAGATCACCATCATCCACGGTTCTCCTTTCATCCAATTGTTGAGGATTGTATGGTTGTACCTGAGGCACATCGAGTATAGTACTTGAATTTTCATCTACACCCATATCAAATGTATCCCGACTTGTCATCTTAATAGCAGCTTTCCATTGAGGATCTATAGGATCTTCAACATACATTACTTGTTGAGCTTGGGATGCGAGGATAAAGGGCTCATCAGTTGCTTTGTTCTCCTTGTACAACAAGTGGTTGAAATTAACTGATGTAATACCATAACTGTCTACTTCGACTCCTTTCCTGCTATCTACCCAATTACACTTGAACAATACAAACTTTGTTTCTGAAGTATAACATACTTCAATTATATCTGTCAACACCCCATAAAATGTTTGATCCCCAGAAATTGGATTTTTATCCTTTCTACTTGAATAGCTTGTTGTATTTGCACTAAGAACAACACCGCTATTTTGTGTCACTCTACTATTATCAGTCCTTTTCGTTTGAAACCTATAAACATTAATTATGTATCCATTGTATCTCTTAGCCATATTGGTTATGCCAAACGCCATAAATCCGTTCACAATAAGATCATCCCTCAAATTATTTCTTGTACTATAAAAACGACCGTAACACCGCGAACATGGACACTTTTTACATCCATTTGGACCGACATTTGAAAATATCGACTCCAAAAAGGTTTCAACACCAACTCTAAATTGTGGTAGGGTTCTATCTCCTAAATACATCCAGCTTTTATCTATGCGTAAATAACTCTGTTTCACCTTTAGGAAAACAATTAAATTTGAGTATATATACTTTATGAATGATGATGAAAAATGCAAGTCAAGAAATATAATATGACGAGGCAAGAAATATCATTATATATAATGAACAGAAGTTCTAAGCCTTGCAAGTTATCTACTGAAGTTATATATCTGTGAAAGGCATATATTACCAGGTACTGTTGAGTGTGCTGAGCTTATTGTTCTGGTTACTGCTGTATTTTAATGCTGAATCATAGGTCTAATAATTTATGAATTTATCACTTCAGGCTAAAGTGGAGGGGGAAAAGATCACTTGGTTCATGCCCTGCAGCAAGTATTGCTTGAAGATTTTGACTGCAACTTATTAATTTCACTGCAGCAAGTATTATTTTAGGACAAAGCTTTGTCCTGAAATAAGTGTTTACTTTAACTTTTTAGGAATTTAAGATAGTTGATTTCTAAGCGAGTATTATTTTGGGACAAAGCTTTGTCCTGAACCAAAACACACCAAATAGACTCACAAACAGGTACTGTTATTTATTGTCCTGAAATAAATCACAGCAAATCGACAAAGCTTGGAATAGAACACACCAAAAAGGTAATCTGTTACTCGTAACCATTGTTACCAAGGAAATCTATCAATGATGAAGCAATAACATAACAAGTCCTGTTATTGGTTTTGCTCCCAAACATAGTATACTCAGGTTATATAGCTAGTTGTATGCATTTAGGAAAAAGATTATATTGTGAGTATGCCTTCTGCATTATATAGAGATAATGATGTGATTTAATTATCCCATTAACTAACATTATGTTATGTTAGTCCTTGTAGGCATTGTGATCAACATATATGAATAAAGTTATTCAAGAAAGTCAGGTTTTCTTTTGAGGGTATTGAGTACTATTTAGAACATTATAAAAGATTTCTCCCAGCCATCATTACAAATGTTACTATCTCCGTCTCAAAGTAAGAGTCCTATTTTTTTTTCTTGTAGCACGAAGGTATTTTGAACAATAATTTTAGGTTATTTCAATTATGTTAATGAACATCTAGATATATGGTTATAGGCTAAGGTAATTCTCTCAATATTTGTATTTGTCTTATTGCTTGTTTTGATTAAAGGAAAAGTTTACTTTTTGGTTGGGTTGAGGATTTGCTGATTGCAGTCCAAAGCCCAAACACCTTTTAAGTAGTAGCAGTAATAAAGGATAAACTCTACAATTGATTGAGATAGGTATCATGAAATAACAGAAAAAAGAACGAAGACATTACGCATTACTACTAAAATCAAATAACTTCCTCACTAGGGCATGAAATCAAGCACCCAATATATATTGAAAGAAAAAAAAACTACAGCTAGAAGGGAAATCTATAAAACTAAGAGTAAATTAGCGATTTTATATTTCCTCAGCTAGGATGTAAACTTTTTGAGGGGTAGATTTTCCTTTCAATTGATAGTCTGTAGGTGTTCATCAAAAGAAAGAACAAAATTAGGGATTTAAACCCTAGAGAATGATAAAGATAGAGAGGGAGAGAGATGAACCTGGGAGTCGTGAAGCTGGAAACTTTATGAGGTGTTGATTTTCCTTTCAATTGATACTACGGCGTGAGAGAAAGACAAAGATTAAGGATCGATTGATGTTTCAGAGAAGTGTGGAGGGAGAAATTTTTGGGAACTGCTGGAGACAATATTGGCGTGGGAAATTTTGGAAAAACCCTAACTAGCGCCATATACCCCTGCGCGACTAAAATTTTAGTAAAACCCGCGAAATTAAAATATTAAACAATAGCATTCGGGACAAGTGAAAAAAACGTGCCAAATGAATCATTATTTGTCAAGGCTAAAATTAAACCATGCTAAACAAATTCTTATTTTTCACGGCTAAGTTAATTACCGTGCTAAATAATTGCATATTTGTCACGGTCACAGGCTAGCCGTGCCTAATGTTACGTATTTGGGAGGTTAAAAATAACCGTGCCAAATACTTGTATTTAGCACAGTTTTTGAGCCGTGCCAAATATATTGGTCCCAAAAGGTCCTTTTTCTTGTAGTGAATCATGTTCCATTAGGACTTTAATATCTTTATTCAATAGGAACTTCAATTTGTGTTGTTTCCATCACGGACTCAAATTTGGATAAAGCATACACTTTACAATTCACATCATACAATAAAGTGCACACAAATCTACAAAAATAGATCAAATTAACAATTGTGCTTGTCGTACATTCTTTTACTACTTAAGACTATAATTGTTAACCCGTTTTGTTAAAACAATTACAATTAATTATAAGCTTAAATAAAAGTCTAACAATTAATAGTAGCGATTTTAATACTCCCTCCGTCCCAATTTAAAGTTTTTAGTTTGACTTTGCACGGAGATTAAAAAAAAGTAAATGTTGTGAGTATGAAAAGTAAAGTGGGAGAGAGAAAGTGGGTAGGGAGTTTTTGTTGTGAGAATGACAAGTGGGTCCCACTTTCCATTTTAGGTAATAAAACAAAGTAAGAATTTTAAATTGAGACAAACTAAAAATGAAAGTAAGAACTTTAAAGCGGGACAGATGGAGTATCCTTTTTGACCTTAGATGTGTGGACAAACGAATTCTTGGGTAGTGTCACGGAGTTGCTTCCTGAGTTCCATTTTCCTGTGACAATATTGAGACAAAAAATCAACAAATCAATTTCATCACATCTTTAACCCTTTACAATTAACCTTCAACAATTTCTTTATTTAATTATTTAGAACTTTTATTCTTGAAAATGCATTGGCTACCAGCACTAGTTGACCTATTTTTTTGTTATTGTCAACCGTCACTTTCTCTTAAAATATTCACTGGCCACCTTTCAAAGTTGCAGGTGACAATATGGAGTCAAAAATCAACAACTACGTTTCGTCCCTTTCTCTATTTTTCGACAACATCTTGACTTATAGAAATGCATTACTATCAAAGAGAAAAAAAATTACTACCTCTGCCTCTAAATCTAAATGAGTATTTAAATTTTATTTTATCTAAATCTAAATGAGTGTTTAAATTTTATTTTATCTAAATCTAAATGAGTATTTAAATTTTATTTTAAGGAACATAACTTTTTTACAATTTGGTGGCAAAATTCAAATATAATCATGTAATTCTCTTTACAAACATCTAGTTTTTGCGAGTATAAAGAGACTGGTGAAAGCATTTTCGATAAAATACATTTAGGGACAAATTTATGATCAAAATAGACACTCATGTAATGTCTATTGCAGTCCATAAACACAACACTCATTCAAGCAACAACATATTTATTGCTAAAACTCTATAATTTTTTTACGACCTTAAATTATTGTATACTCCCGTCTTAAAATTATGTTCCCGCATTTTTATGTTAAATAAAAAAAAATTAAGTAATAATTTTAGTTAAGTAATAATAGTATATATAATTGTGTCAATAATAAATTTTATGGTTTTATTAAATATTTAAACTAAAATCAAATATATTGTTTAATTATTTTTCGTATGGCAATAAAAAAAATAAAAATTTAATGGGAGGGAGAGATGGAGTATTAAACTCGGGTTAAATGCCAAGAGTCATCGAATCCAACCTCCATGGCCGCCACTAAATGAACTGACCTCACTAGTAATCGAAGGACCAAAATATTGAAAAATAAAACAAAAAGAGTTGATTCAAACTCAAACCTCATGGTGGCGGCTTTTTATCACCTGGTTTTGTTTTTGTATTTTTGTATCTTTCATTTGATATCCAACTTATTAAAGTAGGGTCATTCACTCTTTTTTGAGATGTCAGAAAATAGTTCCCTAATCTTTTTCTTTTAGCCATTAGAAGTTTATATGAGACAATGAAATAGTGATAAACCATGATTTTATTATAAATACTTGATCCTTATATATTCAAGCTGATTACTTGATGAGCAACCTATGAAAATCTTACTAGAAATACAATACATGAAATAAGGTAACAAAATAAAGTCCTAAATGCAAAAATATTCTTATGTATCGCTATCATGCCCCACAAGATGGACGAACGATAGGAAAGTCCAATCTTGAACATCAGACTTTGAAAGCGAGCACGGGCTAGTGGCTTAGTGAGCGCTTCTAGACATGCCCGGTTCATGTGAACCGCCGGTTCTTGGTTCATGAACCGCCGGTTCACGGTTCACGATATGGATTAACCTTATAAAACCGCCTATACCCGGTTCACGGTTTATACGGGTTGTTTTTAATTTTAGTTTTTTATTATTTTTAAAAGATTTAACAGAAAAATAGATGAAAGTTATAACGAAATTGATTGTGTTCACCCCATTTTAAGGAAACTTAGTTGTTTTGTTAAAAAAATTAACAAAAAAGTGGATCAAAGTCATACAAATATTTACAAAATGGATGAAAGTTATAGGGAAAATGTTAAAAATCTCAAGGTTCATGTTTCACGGTTAGCTGGTTCATGAACCGCCGGTTTAGAGCCTATGAACCTTATAAAACCTTGAACCACCGGTTCACGGTTTATACGGTTCACGGTTTTTGGTGGTTTTTCACGGTTCATGAACCTCCGGTTCGCCGGTTCATATGAATCTTTTGGGCATGCCTAAGCGCGTCTGCTAACTGATCATCGCCAAAGATAGGTGACACTCGGAGAGACGGGTTTTAAACGTGTTCCCGAACAAAGTGACAATCAAGACTAAAATGCTTAATGCGAGAGTGAAACATGGTGTTAGCCACCACATAAGTTGCACCTAAGTTATCACATAAAATGGTGGGTGTAATCGTGGATGTATGTCCGAGTTCCTGAAGTAAATTCTGAATCCAAAGAACCTCTGCGGTGGTGGCCGCAACTACTGCTCGATATTCAGCCTCGGTAATGATCAGACTAGAGTTCTTTGCTAGCTAGAGCTCCAAGAGATCGGGTTTCTGCCGAAGTAAACAATATATCCGGTTGTAGAGAGACAATGTGAATACCCCTTTTCTGAATGTGGGCGACGCAGGGGGAGTCTTTCTTTTATTTATCTTTATTTATCTTTTCTATGGGATTAGGATATTCAAGTTGGAATTTAACTTTATTAAGAGTCGCCACGTTGTTTTATCGAGCTAAAACATTGAGAAAAGCTAACAGAGAGGGTTCGGGGGTCAAGTTACGACAAGATAAGAATATCAAGTTATCACTCCTATCGCCCGATAGATCGGACTTTCTATTATGATGAAGGTGTTAGTAGTGTGTTAGTGATTGAGACCGGATTCGAAGATTGCCTACATTCCTCTCGTGATGAGAAGCTCAGGTCGACGTAGTTCGCACATAATCAGAATAGAGAGAAGAAGCGGGATCATGCATGATGAAGGGGGAGGAGAAAGAATCATACAAAATGATCGCATCCTAGAATAATGATTATACCATTGATAAGATCAATGCGCATTCATCATTGGAGAATTACTGATCATGGGAGTAATTACCTAAAGTTTAGGGTTTAGAAGTAGTTCCTAGATCTCGTTGATCATCATCGGCTAAGTAGGGATTAAAACATTAGATCTAGCATGTTCAATCTAACATAGTAATAAGAATATCATGAAACATGTATGAAATAACACATAAGCATGAAGATCGCTACCCTAGTCATAGAGTATATTATGAATTCTAGTAAGAACATGAAGAACACGTTATGAATCATATGAATATAGATGTATAAACATAATAAAACTAGTATAAATCAGATCTAAACTAAGAAAACATGTATAATTCTCATAAATCTTGACAAGAACGAAGTCGAATATCTTGAACGGATTCGCCGGACCTTTGGGATTGCTAGAAAGGCTTAGAGAGAGAGAGTTCTGTCTGCAGTTTAGACTGTAGAACTCGGAGGAGAGAATTGTGTCGAAATTATGAACTGAGGTCACCTATTTATAGGGATTCTGACCCGGGAGGACTGGCCGCCCGGCCCATCCCAGACTGGCCGCCCGTCCAAACCAAGGGATTGACACGGTTTCCAAGGCTTTGATCAACCTGGATTCTGGAGGATGATCAGGTAACGTCTATCTTCGATCCCTAATCCGATCAGTCGAGAATATCTTCTTATCTGGGCTTTTCGGGAATTCTGGATAAGTCCTGCGCAGTTCGTAAATACCTGGGAGGTCCCTGTGAGTTCTAGAATTTCTAATAACACATTTTCAGGTTGGGTACTAATAGTAGCCCCTCGACGACGTTTCTTGCAAGGCATGGAGGGTCGTCGATTTAAGAAAGGAAACGATCTGAAACATGAGTTCCAAATCGAGAGAGGAGTGAGAGAAAAGGTAACCAGGTTGGTCGAGTGGCTGAACCTAAGTCAGGCTACCTACGTATCGAAGCGGAATCAAGCCAATCATAGTTCAAAAACTGGGGGAGAAAGAAACGAGACATCGACTTTCGCTGGGGATAGACAAACATTCGTCAGACAATAAAGTCACGTGGACCCTACTGGGAAAAAGGAAAAATAAACGAGACGTCATCTTTCCGCTTGAGATCGACAAACATTCGTGAAGCAATAAAGTCGTTGCAGATGGACTCTATTGGGGAAAGGAGGTAAGGCCAAACGCACGGTACGACAAGAAGTTTTAAGAATCAAGAACAGAGATAAGGATGGATTCTAACTTCCTATAGAGCGCGCGTAATCGCAAAAATTCTCGGTAAGCTACGGTACTTTTAAGAGGTGTAGTCCTCAGCATTGCAGGATCCGGTAACCGGTAACGCCGATTGTCTAGAGCTCGCACGGTGTTACGCCAAATAACTTTCTCAAGTAGGAAGGGTTTAAGGACGTTCCCAGCTTTCCACTATAATCTTTAGGGTTTAAGGACGTTCCTAGCCTTTTAATTATAGTTTGATTTTAGTTATTTAAGGATTTTATGACGGTTTCTTTAATCCTTTTTGGGTTTATGGATGTATCCGACCGCCAATCATAATTTTAGGGTTTAAGGACGTTCCTAGCCTTTAATTATGGATTGTTTTGGTAATTTTCGCGGTCTTCCGGACCAAATAACTTTCTCAAATAGAAAGGGTTTTAAGGACGTTCCCAGCCTTTTAATTATAGGTTGATTTTAGTTATTTAAGGATTTTATGACGGTTTCCTTAATCCGCCTTCGGGTTTATGGATGTATCCGACCGCCAATCATAATTTTAGGGTTTAAGAATGTTCCCAGCCTTTAATTATGGATTGTTTTGGTAATTTTTGCGGTCTTCCAGACCAAATTGATTAATTTTGGAAATTTACTGAAGTCTTCCGGATCCAATTGATTAATTTTGGAAATTTACTAAGTCTTCCGAACCCAATTGATTAATTTTGGAAATTTACTGGAGTCTTCCGGACCCAATTGATTAATTTTGGAAATTTACTGGAGTCTTCCGGACCCAATTGATTAATTTTGGAAATTTACTGAAGTCTTCCGGACCCAATTGATTAAATTTTGGAAATTTACTGGAGTCTTCCGGACCCAATTGATTAATTTTTTGGTCAAATTCTTGTTAAATTTGGCTAAGGGTGCTAATCTCTGATTAAAAATAAGCCGAGGGGCTAAATTGCAAATTCTGGCACCTGAGAGAATAACTGGCCGCATGGCCAGTCCTTCTGATTGGCTGGACTTCGTTGATGAGGATCGTTGATGGGCGCGCGAGATGGAGAGCTGAGATCGTGCCACGTCGCCCGGAGACACTGGCCACGCGGCTAGTCCCTTCGCTGGACAGACCCTACAAACAGTCGCCAACTGTCTCTTTCTTCTTCACTTTTCTTCTTTTCTTTGTCGCGTTTTAGAGAGAGAAAAGGGAGATTTTGAGATATTTTGTCATTATTGCGATGGATCTTGAGTATATTTTTGGTGCTGGGCAACCATATGAACAAGGTGGCGGTGCGGGACCACAATTTGAGCAAGGTGAGGGTGCAGGCCTCAATTTGAACAAGGTGAAGGCACGGGGCCACATCAACAACGGGCGAGGATGGCTTCTCGAAACTTCCGTCCCGATGAATGGCATTTCACGGTGGGACAACACTTTGACTTGTACGTGGGCACCGACAGACATTGGTTCGGAGGGAGACTGATGGAGATGAAGGAGGTACCGATCTCGCTTTATTGTCTTTGGGTATTTTATGTCTTTTATTTCATATTTGCTGTATTATTTTCAAAATTGTATTAAATTAATCGTTCGTGATTATTTAATTTTCTTGGGATTGTTGATTATTTTGGGGACGGCCAAATGTGTATGCAAATAAATAAAATAAAGCATGCACGTATACTTTAATTTTAGCACATAATTTATATTGCTAGTTGGGTAACGTACCTTCGCTGTGTTTACCTGTAGAGGATGAAATCTCGTGGGTCCACGAGGGCGGTGGCAGAGATATGGGGGAGATTGCCGCAGGGTGGTGCGGTGAAGGAGATGATCCGAGCTCTGGGCTTCGGTCCATTTTTTGACGCTGTACGGGCTGTAGAGAGGACCCAGAAGGTGATGGGTCTGGTTGAGTTGATGAGGGAGTATTGGTGGGACACTACCCACACGTTCCATTTTAGTTGGGGAGAGGTGACCGTTACTCCGACCGACTTCACTGCTATTACGGGGCTCATGTTTACAGACATGGAGCTACCTTTTGATGAGTCCTTATCTGCGGACCCATATTGTCAGGTGGATTTGATCGGGATGCCGTTGGGAAAGGGTGTGAAGGGAAATGGCTTCGAGGCGGGTCGTCTGAGGACCTTGTGGAGGAGGCTATCCGGGATTATGTTGAGGGCATCAGCGATACTGACTGCCTGGTGCGGGCTATCCTGTGGTACAGCTTGTCACAGACCTTGTTCCCGAGTGCTGGGACTTTTGTCAGTTTTCTCTGCTGGGTGCTCTAGCTGATTTGGAGCAAGCGAGTCAGGTTTCTTGGGGCGGAGCCGGGCTGGAGGAGATGTATAGGGCCTTGGATGTCTGCTCGAGGTCTAGTACCTCATCTTTCGACTGCTTCCAGTTTGCCTTTGAGGTATGTCTCTGACTCTTCTATTATTTCCTGTCCGCCTTTTGTTTTAGAACTGCTTTTTGAACTGAAATGCTGCTTTTCTCCACAGGTGTGGGTCTATGAGCTGTTCCATATTGCTCCCTTTAACGTGCAGGGGGTCAAGGAAGTCCCGGTTATGAGGTTCTGGGCCAAGAGGAACCGGTTGGAGGGCCGCGGTAAGGCTAGGAAGACTCCCGATCTGGGGATTTTTACTGTGAAGTTGAGTGGTCCGCTGCATGAGGACTTCCAGCTCTTCCCTTGGTCAGATATAGTGCTGGCGGGGGTCGGTCAGGCTCAGGATTTCACTACTTCCCACTGCTTTTTGACAGGTTGATTGGGGATGCCATGTACCTTGGCGAGAGAGTCTGCAAGCAGCATAGTAGCAGACATCCTATGTTGTGGGCCCCAGGTGAGCCTCCGAGGGATTTGCTGTATCCGGATAGGCTGAGGATGAGTGGTGACTACCGGGTCAGGACTCCAGCCCATTTTTACCAGAGTGGGGCTGATTATGAGTGGTTTGTATAGAGCACGTGCTGCTGAGTCCGCATGTTTTGGCGAGGAGGCAGGCTGGTGCCTATCCGGCTAGTCGAGTAGAGGGGCTAGATATGGTATGGACATGCCGTGGTTTTTTGACAGTATCCGGATGCAGCGGGGCGGTGTCGAGGTGGATATTGACTTGACTCCGACTGAGGCTGATGAGGTTACTGGGGCTCAGCTTCCTCCGCTTGGAGATACGGTATATTACCCTTTGCTCTTCATTTGTGTCTTACACATTCTTTAGACTTGTATCTGAACTGTGCTTATCTGTCCCAGGTGACCCGGAAGGCCTATATCCGCTCTGTTTGTCGGGGCAATATTTTTGAGAGGCTATTCCGGAGCTTGGCCGCTGCTTGCACCTGCCGTCGGGATGATGTGGTGCTTCCTCAGCGTAGAGAGAGGTCTCTCATGGAGGCTGAGAGTTCGAGGTCTGTCCGGAGTAGGAGCTCGGGAGCTGGTGGGTCCTGCCGACAGAGTAGGGTGGAGAGGATGATGATATGGACATCAAGGATTCTGACTCGAACTAGATGTAGTCCCTTTATTTCCTACATTTTGTTAGAGAGGAGAGGAACAGACAAACATATTTATGTATAATATTTTATTTGCCTTTTTGTATGTAATTAATTAGTATTTTATTTACATGTTTTTACATTTAGTACAATGCATGAGCCCTAGGGGTAAGATGGGGATTACACACTGTCGAGCAGTTCCACCTTCTTTATCGGACCTCTTTTGTGACTTGTGACCTTCGAAATGTCTGAAATGAGTCAATTCCGGTGTTTTTTGGGGTTGGACTTGCAATCTGTCTGGACCAGCTTATGTGGCCGCGTGGCCAACCATGGGGAAGGACTGGCCGCGCAGCTAATCCCTGGTCTAACATGATTTTCGTCAAATTTTTCCTTGTACGATTAGGACTTGAACTCCCTACTCTATTTAATCAGCAGTCTCGCAGAGAGACGAGGTAGACAGCAGTTTTTCTTCTTTTTGCTCTAGATTTGATCCTTCCATGCCTTTTGATGGATAGACACCCTAGGATTTTTTAGGAGAGACAACGCTACTTCATCAAGAGTTTGAAGATCTGGGTTGGGAAGCTTTAGAGGACAACTCGTGCAAACTTTGATAGGAGATTCGGAATTAAGTGCCTTTGGTCCTTGTATAGGGTTAAGTCTGATGAAAACCTGATCCGTGCTGCTGTCAAGTTCTGGGACAATGAGAATCATGTCTTCAAATTTTCTTACAATGAAATCACCCCCACGTATGAAGATTTCGTGGCTCTCTGTGGTGCGAGTGTAACAGATATGGTAGCCATGCCGCAGTACCAAGTGCCTGCAGAACTTCGGGTTTCCCAACTGCTAAGGATTTCTGTTGAAGAGGCTAGGGGTTTGCTGTTAGATGGTGATGTTAATCTTGTGGACTTCCCATCAGGTTCATTAATAGCACGGTTTAGTCTGACACGGCTCTGGATTGTTTGGCACTTTGTCTGTTTGCCTCGGTATTTTTTCCACCTTACGTAGGAGTAGCTACTATGGGCTGTCTTGACATGGTGGACCAGGCTCGATCCAATCGCCGTATTGTCCCTTGCTTGCTTGGGGATACTTTGCATGGTATTGGAAAGTTGGCTTCATGAGCTCGAAAGATGACCAGAGGAAGTACCCGATATTAACCTTGTGGTTGCAGGAGAGGTTGCGAGTTTTGGAGGAACCTGTCGGACCAGTATCACCTTGGGTTTGCCAGAGCAGGCCCATTCTGTATGGGTGACATATATAGCACAGATGAGTACGGATCAGATAAAATGGATGGTACCTCATTGGGGGGGTTATCAGAGCACGGTAGGCTCAGAGTGGTCTCTGCATTATTCGGGTCCCTGCCTTTGATGAGACTACTTACTACTATGCAGTATGGGTGTGCCGTCAGTACGGGATGCCTCAGATTATACCCTCTTCATGGGACGAGACTTGTAGCATGGTTAATGCCAGGATAATCTCCATGACTGCTGGGGTTACAGTTCTCTTGGAGCGGTGCTGGTCTTTTGCTCTCATGCCTAGCATTTCTTGTATACAGCGACCACATGAGATACTTATGTCTCGAGAATATTTGGACTGGTACCAGACGACCTTAGGGAATATGTGACAGACTTTGAGATGACTGAGATATAGGGTGGTGATCCCTTATGTCTCAAGCAGACGCTCGAGGGAGGACGAGCATGTACAACGGGAGGTGGAGACCGAGTTGGCCCAGCTAGCACCTACTGAGAGGAAAAGAAAGAGAGAAGGCCCAACAGGGGTGACTCAGTTGAGGAAGGATTTATTTGCGGATCCTACTAGACGGGCTAGACGCGGACGAAGAGACAAGAATTCAAAGGAAGAAGAAGAAGAAGAAGATGAAGAGGAGAGAGAGTAACTCCGAGTATCCAACCACAGTCATTACAGACACATAGTTTAGATTTTAGTTTGTTTTAGTTTATTTAAATTTCAAAGCAGGTTATTTATTCGCAGGAAATAGAGATTTTGCTTTAGTTATAAACAGATTGTTTGCTTTATTTGAATTTTGCTCAAACCAGATTTGGATTTTTATTTATTTTTGAGACCGCACCTTTGAAGGCTGCCTACGTTCCCCTTTTACAAGTAGGGCTAAGGGGCTCAGGTCACCGTAGTTCATTTCTGATTGTAGAAAGGGAAGATAGAAAGAGGGAAGTAAAGAGAATATTTTTTTTACAAGGGGGACGACCGTTGTAGAAGACCGTCGATGGAGAGTACCGCTGTTGGAGAGTAATATGTGGAGAAGGACCGTAGTGGTCAGTAGTAGCGGCGGAGATTATAAACCTTGACTGGGAGGAGGTCATTGTCGACCATGTAGACCCAATCTTTGTTCTGCTTGGTTAAACTACCTGTCTCGATGAGTAGTCGGACCTTTTCTTTCAACTTTTGACAGTCGTCCATACTATGCCCTTCATTCTGGTGGTAGGAACACATTCTGTTTGGTTCAGAAAGCTGTAGCGTTGGAGTAAGACCTATTCTTACGTCGGCTGTAGTTTACCAATCTTTACCAGTGCTTTGAACATGAGGCCCAATGGTAGATTCGAGCTTGTGCAACGTTGAAAGATGATGGGGGCCTCACTCTGTGACTCGAACCTCCCGTGTGTTGGTCGTAAGGACGAGGTATTCGCTAAGTGGCTCTTTAGTTGAGTTAGACCCAACTCACATTTCTGATTCCAACCTTCTTCTGCACAATTCTGTAATTCTTTGAGGAGCAGGTCTCCTGCTGTTGTGAGGCGGCTGATGTAGCGTAGCAGACCTATGAGTTTGGTCCTTTCATTCTCTTGACGAGGAGATGCCATTGTTATTAACTCTCTGACTTTCTCGGGGTCAGCTTCGAATTTCTGCCCCAATCTGTACGTTAGGGATTTTGTCTGAATAGTACCAAATCTGCATTTTGACAGATCCAGGAGAATTTTCTGACTTCTCAGAATGTTGAAGAGTTTCCGTAGGTCCTTAATGTGTCGGTCGTAGGGACTCTTGGAGTGCAACACTAGGTCGTCTAGGTAGACATCTGTATTTGATGGTGACTCTCTTGGCATGTGGTAAGAGATGCCAATGCCTTTCCACTCTAGGAACCTGTTGGCGTGACAATAACTGCCCCATGGCGTGTGAAAGAGTATTTTCTCATCTTTTCGTACCGCGGCGGGTATCCGATTTTTACCGGCGAAACCTTTGAGGAATGATCGGACGTCTCTGTCTTCGGTGGCTTCTAATAGTGCGTTTAATTCAAACGACGGGAATTTGTGTTTGGGGCTCAATTCGTTGAGACTCCTGATGTCTACGTGAACCGTCACCTTCATTTTGTACTTCTTTGCGGAGATGATGTCGAGTAACCACCTTGGCCAGTATGCAAACTTGATGAAGTCTCTCTGTAGCAGTTTTTCTATTTCTATCACCGTGCGAGGAGACCATTCGGGCTTGACTGGTAGCATCACTTGCTTTACTGACCCATTGTTTGGCATCACCATCTGTTCCCATTCTCTGTCTGGCGAGTCATCACAAGACCACGCAAAGATGTCTTCATATTCTCTGAGCAGTTTGATCAGCGCTTCTTGCTCTTCGCCTTGGAAGAAGCTCCCAACCTGAGTCCACTTCGGCTTGTCTTGTCTTCTCAGATTCACACATGTTAACACCTCATCGGCAGCTTGAGCTCGGCTTTCCCTTTGATTCATAACCTTCTCTGAGATTTCTCGGATGTGTTTGTCATTTAATTCGTTTGTGTCTGCCTCTTTTAATGAATCGTTATTAGCTATTTGTATATCATTAGATTGATTAGTTAATTTATCATTTATAAGAGCGGCTATAGCGGGATACTCGAAAAGATCGAGACTTTCAATTAATGCACGAGGAAAGACAATGTTTGCGATGACATCATAGTCTTTTGACTTGAGGTCATTAGACTTAGATGAAGACACGAACTCATAAGTGAGAAACGGGGACCTAACTGTCTTAGGGGGAATTGACTCTTAGGGGGTGAGCTGACCAGCCCCAGATTCTCGATAGCAGTAGTCACAGGTCCGTATTCGATAACAGCCACGATGTCATCCTCTAGGATCAAGTGCTGGAACAAATCTTGGCCGTCCCATGGTTCTGTTTCCTTAGCTTCGCCGACCAACGGTTCATCGAGTGACACGAATTCAGTATCGTAAGTCAGGTCTTTGTTCACTTTGATGCAGTACTCATTCTGGATGGTAGTAACTCTGCCAGCAGTCTTTCGAGGTTCCATATACCTTAGCTCTAGTTTGGCCCAGTCGAACTCGACATCTCTGAAGATTTCAAAACCCTTTTGTAGCTTTCCGTTGTGGTCGAACCATGGCTCTGCGAACTCAAAGTTTGAATATTCTTCACATTCTTTCACATAGTAACTGTTGAGTGAAAGGTGGTAAGGTTTCATATCAGACTTCTTGTAAGGGAGTTGCTTCTTCTTAAGTACCTCTATCTATTTCTGCTCTGCTTTGTCAGTGGGAGTAAGTGCGTACCCTAACCCGAACAGGCCTCTGTGGTCTACTTCCTCAGTTAAGTGTGTGGTACCTTGTAAGTTCTTACCTAGCCCCAGCCCCGGTATAAAGCCCATGTTTCAAAGTATCTTTTAGACGGGTTGCAATTTGTCAGAAGTTCTGGTGAGATCGTTATCACATATCTGAGCTTGCGCCACTATTTTGAACCCACTGAAGAGTCTGCGGTCTTCCTCGTGTTGGATCTGTAGTACGGGTATTCCTTTCGTGTCAGTGCCTTGTGCTGTTACTAGGTCACTGTAGATAACTGCCACCTCATTCCCTGACTGGAATTTAACACACTGATGCAGGGAGGATGGAACGGCATTAGATTTGTGAAGCCAAGGGCGTCCTAGCAGGATGGTGAAGGAGGACGGTATGTCGATCACTTGGAAATCCGTGGACAGAGTCTGCGTCCCCACGGAGATGGGTAGAGTAACAATTCCCAACGCTGATCTGCATGTGGAGTCATAAGCCTTGATTGTTTGTTTGGAGGGTCTTAGAGTGGTTGCATCTATACCCACCACATCCATTATTCGTGACGGTAGTACATTGATGGCGGATCCGTTGTCCATAAAGGCTCGAATGATTTTCTTCCCACTGATTTTGACTATGATGCGCAGAGGCTTATTATGATCAATGCCAAACAGAGGCTCATCGAGCTCCGAAAAGGTGATGATATTACCGAAGTGAATGTTGCCGATCATTTGTGTGACATTCTCGGGAGTTGTGTCTGATGGGGGCATAGTAGCGGCCAATTTCTTCTCGAGCATTTGGCAATGAGCTAGAGACGAGGTGAGTAGTGACCACAGGGAGATGTCAGCTTGTGTTTGCTTAAGCTGCGTGAGGATGGGATCCTCTTTCTTGGGGTTTAACGGTTATGACTCTTTATTGAAAGCCTTCTTTATACCCTTGGGGTCTGACTGATAGATATGTCCGGCCCTTATGAGTAGGTTGATTTCTACTCACATTTCGTATGGAGGCTGTGGCATTTTTGCGGATTCTGCGAAGATTTCGGCTATAGATAGTGGTGGAGATTTGAGTGGGCCGGAGTCGCAATATCCTAAGAGAGAAGCTTCTAAAGATAATTCATCTAATGACAGCATATAACAAGAAGAATTACTATCATTAATGAACTTTGAAGTACAGCCTATTCCATCATTATTATAAAACTCGGAGTCTGCCATAATAGTTTCGGCTAGATCACCAATGTTTGTTGCTATACTATTTTCATCTAAAGAGAGCTTAGGGTCTTCTATAGAACCCTTGTTGATTAACCTTTGAATTGACTTCTTTAATGCGGTGCATTCTTCGGTGGTGTGACCGGTAATCTGGTGGTAGTCGCAGAACTTCTCTGGATCGTAGGAGGATGGTATGCAGTAGTTTTTGGGCCTCTCGAGTAAGCCCCTTGCTAATAGTTGCTCGAGCATGCCGGTCATGGTGATCCCTAGCTTTCCAAAGGCGTCAGCCAAATCTGAGACATCCATCCGTTTCTCTTCTTCAATCTTGGCTATAATCTCCCTCGGATCGGTTAGCACTTGGTCATTGATCAACTTCTGTAATTGTAAGGATCCCGCCCCCGCGCGGAGGATCGCGAGGAGTTTTGGGGGCGAAACGCAAAACACGGCTATCTCACAAAACATAACGAAGTCGCCACTTTTGTTAATTATTTAACCCAACAAAAGAAAATGTTAGAGATTCTATTAGTTTGGAGGTCAGGTTACACCATGGGAAGAGTTTCACGTCACCCAAGTCGCCTCGGATAGGACCGAGTCTCCCTAATGTTAGTTAACGAAAGTGCATGTGTGTGTGTGTGTTTTCAAAATGGGGAAACTAACTATTTTGGCAAAACCAGTTAATTATTTAACAGAAAAGGTTTATTTGGCAAACTTTCTGGTCAGAAAAGGAAGAAACTGGAAAATGCCCTCCCTGACCAAAGTAGCCGTACGGATGGGGAGGGCTCTCTAGGGCATTTTTACAGTTTATCAGAAAACAGTCCAGTTTCAGTCAAAACAAAGTATCTTTGCTGAAACTGAACTGGAATGTTGATTTCCAGTTTATGATTAACAACAAAACTTTGAAAATTTCATTCCTATGCACTTTGATCATCAAAGGAACCTCAAAAACAAAGATTTAGGTGTGATCAAAGGCAATCATTGGAGAGATTAATGAAAAGTTGATGAACATGGCATTTAGACCAAAATGACCATTTTGGTGGATAAAGATTGAAACTTTACCACCAAAATGGACTTATTATACAAGATTAAACCCTTAGGGACAAAAATATAACATAAATATCAAATCTTTATGTCCCATACTTGGTGATTTATGGCTAGATCATGGTTGGGAGGATAAAGATTGAAACTTTATCCCCCAATCATGACTCTTATGGCCAAACAAGAACAACATCAACATGAAATTTAACAAATCATGATCATCCTAGGTTTTATCCCATAAATCACACACTAGGTGTGAAGGGGACCTTGAATCACCTCATGATTTGGATCATATATATATATATAATCATAATATATATAGCTTGGAAGGCCAAGACTTGTATAATATATAGATATAGTGCTTGAAAATGGACAAGACTTGCAAGAAATGTAAAGTGCTTGAAATGGACAAGACTTTGCAAGAACAAGAAGAAATAATACAAGATAAACAAGTAATATGAACAAAGATAAAAGAGAGTTTGATATGAAGAAGAAGATGGGGAGAAGGAGGTTTCACCTATTGTGGTTATGGCCTATCTTCCTCTCTTTTCACTCAAATGTATATATCACTCACTTTCTGCTCTCAAACTGGCAGAGTTTCAGCTCACAAAATGTTTTCACCCCCTGAAATGATCAGCATGGGGTTAAATTTATAGAGGCTGAGGGTGCCCAACATAGCCGTACGGCTAGGGACCTCATGTGCCCAAACCATCTGTACGACTCGACTTGGCGAGCTTCTGGATTTTTCTAAGTTTAATTCCAGTTCAGTCCTGGAATATCAGGTTTATCCTAGTGAGGTCCTGGCCCATTGGTTTATCCCTAAATGATACCAAGAATTCCTCTAAATTAGGTCAAATTCAGATAGGGGTACTTACAGAGCCCCTCGGCAACGTCGCTTTTGAAGAAAGCGGGGTTGTCGACAAAACAAGCATCCCAATCTGATGGGAGGATGGCTTGGCCGATTTGTTCTATGGCTGGACCTAGAAGTATAGGATTCTTACGTATCCCTACTCGAGGGAATCAAGCCTAACGTAGTTCGGGTGAGAGAGTGTAAGGCTACTCAAACCTAGAAGCATCCCAATCCGATGGGAGGACGGCTTGGCCGATTTGGGTGAGAGGGTTTAAGACTACTCAAACCTATAGGCATCCCAATCCGATGGGAGGACGGCTTGGCCGATTTGGGTGAGAGGGTTTAAGGCTACTCAAACCTATAGGCATCCCAATCCTGATAGGAGGACGGCTTGGCCGATTTGGGTGAGAGGGTTTAAGGCTACTCAAACCTATAAGCATCCCAATCCTGATGGGAGGACGGCTTGGCCGATTTGGGTGAGAGGGTTTAAGGCTACTCAAACCTATAAGCATTCCAATCCTGATGGGAGGACGGCTTGGCCGATTTGGGTGAGAGGGTTTAAGCCTACTCAAATCTATAAGCACCCCAATCCGATGGGAGGACGGCTTGGCCGATTTGGGTGAGAGGGTTTAAGGCTCCTCAAATCTATAAGCATCCCAATCCGATGGGAGGACGGCTTGGCCGATTTGGGTGAGAGGGTTTAAGGCTGCTCAAACCTATAAGCATCCCAATCTGATGGGAGGACGGCTTGGCCGATTTGAGTGAGAGGGTTTAAGGCTCCTCAAACCTATAGGCATCCCAATCCGATGGGAGGACGGCTTGGCCGATTTGGGTGAGAGGGTTTAAGGCTACTCAAACCTATAAGCATCCCAATCCGATGGGAGGACGGCTTGGCCGATTTGGGTGAGAGGGTTTAAGGCTACTCAAACCTATAAGCATCCCAATCCGATAGGAGGACGGCTTGGCCGATTTGGGTGAGAGGGTTTAAGGCTACTCAAACCTATAAGCATCCCAATCCGATGGGAGGACGGCTTGGCCGATTTGGGTGACAGGGTTTAAGGCTACTCAAACCTATAGAACTTAATCCTTAATTTTCATCCTGGGCGCACGACCAGGACTTTCACAATTTTCATCATCCTGGGCGCATGACCAGGACCTTCGCAATTTTCGCATTTCTTCCTGGGCGCACGACCAGGACTTTCACAATTTTCATATTTCGTTCTGGGTGCACGACCAGGATTTTTGCAATTTTCAAACTCTTAATCTGGACTTACGAAGGACTGCCGTTACAATGATAGGTTTTCTCTAACCTGACCACTTTCGGGGACAAAGGTTTTCTTAACCTAACATGACTATACTGGTCTTACGTCCTACCAAAGACTGCCGTCACGATGATAGGTTTTCTCTAACCTGACCACTCTCGGGGACAAAGGTTTTCTTAACCTAACATGACTATACTGGTCTTACGTCCTACCAAGGACTGCCAACAACTCCTTTCAAATCAAATGGGCTTACGTCACGCTGGACTGCCCGCGTAACCAAATGACTCTTACTTGGTCATCCTAAACGCTTTGGTCAACTTTAACTCACGGGAGGTTGACGAAGAAACTGGGACAAGGACTAGCCTAAAAGTGACCACTTCGTGTCGAGGCTTGGATTTGGTCAACACTACTCTATGGCACGGTTGACACATTTTCTTGATACCGGGAAAAGCCTAGGGGCGACCCTTAAGGTACATTGTTGGACGTAAAAGTCCAAGGTTTTGGAAAATCATTCTTTTTACACACCCTCAAATGCCCATGCAATTTGAAAGGGGACAACACAAAATTCAATATACACCCTCAAATGCCCGACGCGATTTGAAAGGGGGACAACGCAATATTCAAAATACACCCTCAAATGCCCATCGCAATCTGAAAGGGAAAAAACACAATTTTTTCACAAAACACACCCTCAAGTTCTCGACGCGACTTGAAAGGGGGACGACATAACATTCAAAATACACCCTTAAATTCCCATCGCGATTTGAAAGGAAAAAACACAATTTTCACAAAACACACCCTCAAGTGCCAGACGCGACTTTAAAGGCGAAAAACACATCTTTTATCAAAAGCATGATGCCAAAAGGGCAAATTTCCAAAGTGCTCATTCCTCAATGTGAATCTTTTAATGAAGCATGTCAGTCAAATTTTGTTTTTAACTTAACCATGAGGTTTGTTATGCATAAAGTCCTTTGGAGCTTTGTCCATTTCTTAGGAGTGATCGGGAGTGGAGAACCCTTTTTTCGTCAAGGTTGGGGTAGCCCCATGTCCTTGTTGGCGTCGGTGGGGGCTTAGCCCCATGTTTTCGGCCGGCGTAGCTCTAATGTCATCGTTTGACGGTTAGAAACCCATCCCTTTTTCATGACGCGCCCTTTCTTTTACCTAGGTCGCCCTTACGGGTTTTCAACCTAGCGGGCTACTTTTTTGCATCTTTCATGGTACACCTTGTTTTTGCCTAGGCCGCCCTTGCGGGTTTTCAACCTAGCGGGCTACTTTTTTGGTGCCTTTCTTTCTATTTTTCTCTTTCTTTTATGAGTGATCCAACCGACTCGACGGGATGGGGACTTAATATGTCCTTTTGGAGGAAACATGCAAGGGCCTTTATTTAGGCGGGAGAGAGTCCCTTTATATTGGTGAACAAGGTATCACGAAACGGGAGGAAGGCCTTGCTTGACAGAATACAAGTGTTTGGCTCTTTCCTAAGATGTAGAGAAGAAGACTTGTTGAGACATTTGAAATCAGCCTTAGTCAATATCATCAAAATGATTGCTTTAACGGACCATGTTCATTATTAAGTCAGGGTTATAACAAGCAATTAGCCTTGACATGTATAAATGCTATGATCAATTGAGATTAAGATTGGATCAATGGCAAGATCAAAATGTGTTTAGGAGAGATTGGTCATTATCTAGGAAATTGGTCATTGATGGGACCAAGGGAAGAGAACCGGGTCATTTTGGGAGGACCGATGGATTCATTTCATGCTATGACCAGACCCGAAGGTTGCCTACGTTCCCCTCAGTTTGAGGAGCTCAGGTCGCCGTAGTTCGGCCATGAGGCCGTCTTTTGCTGAAGTTGGCTTTCTTTTGTTGTTGTCTTGGAGGACGTTGTTGCTCACTTTGCTTTGGGTGAACTCCTTGAAATGGATCTCTTGGGGTGAACCCTCTTTGGTGTGAACTCCTTTTGAGGCAAACTTTGTTTTCACCATTTCCTTCCCTTCTTTTCATACATTCATTTACTTTCCCTATTCTTTTTTTTTTTTTTTTTTTGAGGGAGGAGGTAAACATTAGCCCCAGCTTGCTATCTTGGGCATTGGCTTTCCTGCAGCCCTTTATCGATTCTAGCTTTGATTTTGACGATCCAGGAAGCCCTTTGCTTGGTTGCGCACGTGCGATCACGATTGAATCTTGGTGGTTGAGAAACAACGTCCTCACCTTTTCACTGTCTCGGGATGCCTTTGATTTGCATCAGGAATTTGTCTTAAAAAGGTGTATCGGGTTGTGTATCGGGGAAGTGTATGAGGGAAGACTTGCCATTAATGGTTTCTTCATGCCAATTGATCACAACATTTATTCACATCAAGATTAATTGTTTGCATTTAGCATTTTTCATTCGTGTTAGGTCCATTCGACCTTAATGAGTCGTCATTGACTACTATGCTTAGAAGTCAATTCATCATTTTAGGGATGTAGCAATCAATTGATCATAACAAGCAAGGCAATTTCAAGAGTAAATGTATATTCCAAATAATGTCTCAAGTCTAGAGAGAAGAGAATGAAAATGACTCTTTTATTGAGATAACTTTGTACATACATGTCCAAGTGCGGACCTTTGCAAAAATAAAAAGACACAGTTCGGGACGCACTTTGATGAAAGTCTAGATCCTACGAGGCTGGAAGACTCATCACTCTTTTTTTTTTTTTTTTGGGAATGGGTTCCTATAAAGTGCGATGGTCCATTTTCTTCCTCAATTGTTGGAGGGGTTGTCGGTGGCACATTCCATGTCTTCCACGGGGAACTCGGGCTCCGTGTCATCGGGAAAGATATCGCGAGGCTTCCATTTGGCTTGGCATTGCAATTACCGAGTTCGTCTTTGGCCATCTCCTTTTGGCGACTTCCTTTCGAGGTGCGTAACCTCATGCATGGCATTCGGCGAGGGTATGGTTCTCCATTTGATGTACCCACCCTTGGGCTTTCGAAGCATGGGCCTCTCCTTGTGGATGGTGTCCCAACTTGTTTTGATCTTCTTGTTCATGTGGGCGCCAATTCGGATGTGGGCTCCTTGGTCTATGTTTTCGGTGGACAAGACCACAAAGGACTTTAGCATTTTAAACCTCAAGGTGAAATTATAACCACGTTTTGAGAGGAACGCCTCATTAGCGAATTAGCCTTTTAGAAAAGAGTTGACTCGATCTCCATTTTTTTTTAATGAGGAATGACACACACATTTTTTTATTTGAGCAAAAGACTCACACATTTTTTTCTTTTATAAGGATTGACACACACACATTTTTTATTTGAGTAAAAGACTCACACACGTTTTTTTATGTAAACTTTTGACAATGTAGTAATGATAATAATAATTTCATTAAGAAAATTGATAATGGATTCAAAAGGGTCACCACATAGCACTAACCGGGGAGTCAAGATTCTAACTAGACCTAATAGACATCTTAACTGACTTTCCCTAAAGGCTTATTACACATTCTAACAGTGGACTTTGACCTTTCCTGAGGGGAGGTCAGTGGAAGGGGTTTTGAGATTTTGCTCTCTGCTACGGTGACCACAACACCATCAATTTCCCAACCCGGGGCATTTAGCCCTGCAGACATTTTCCCTGCCATTGACCCTTTGGCTTCGCTGAATTTGTCAACCTTCCCGAAACTGGCTCTCCTACTTTGGGGATGGTGACTCCGTCAACCACGGTCTCCTTTCTCTTGGGGCAGATACCACTCCATTCATTGATCCTTGGAGAAGTCACAGGATTAGACCTCTCGATCCCAAGTACATTGACACTCGGGTTGTTGGTTGTGGCGGAGGCATGAGGGGGTTCAAGCTTTCCTTCCCCAATCAGACCCAGAATGATATGTTTCACAACAGGGCACTCGTCGGTATTATATCCATGGTAACTGTGGAAGGCACACTTCTTGTTAACATCGAGATACTTCTCAGGGTTTTTGGGTTGGAAGTTGACAAGAGGCTTTGCGAGGCCTTGCTTAACCAATCTCTCAAATACCTTGCTTATAGGCATTCCGAAATCCTCAAACCTTATGAAACGGGGTCTGGATTGGCGTTTGGCTCTTCTTCCATTGTTGGTCGGAGCACGGCGGGGATGAAACTCATTACTATTCAATGAAAAGGGGTGCTCGTTGAGTGTCCTTTCATACTGAACTTCCATTTGCTTTCTCCTTCCCAATAGATGATTGAGAGGATCCTGCGGGGGTGGAGGGGTGTAGGCATATCCATAACCCTGGTTGTTCGCAGGAATGTACCTCGGAGGTGCGCAATGAACTTGTGGTCCAAAAGGTCTCGGACCGTAGAAATGATACGGGTCACCTCTGAATCCAGTGGTTGCCCAATTATCCACATATGGTGACTGAGTTCTTGGGATTTGATTGGCGACCTCAAACTGAGAGGGAGTATAATTAGGAAGACCTCGTGGGAGTGATGGTCGAGTTATGGGTGTTTATGGGAGGCAACCCAAAGGGAATGTTAGATCCGGGGTAAGGCGGAGTGTATGGAGCTTGAGTGGGAGGCAAGCTTTGAGTGGTGACGTGTTGAAACGGAGAGTGAGGGGATTTGGTGTTTTCACAAGGTTGAGGGGGTGGAGTTTGGTTGTGACTTGGAGGTTGGGTGGTTTCGACCCCTTCTTCATGGTCAGAAACCTCAATGAAGGACCCGTCTGTCTGAAATAAAACCTTAACGCCTTTTCGTCTCATTGACCCGATAATCCGATCTCGTGCTTCCTCGTAGTGTTTCCTGGTAATCTCTTCCCGAGCCCTTGAGGCTTCCAAAGCTGGGAGCAACTCTTCTTTGGTTGGGCTGGTCTGACCATTTGCGGCATTGCTTTCCCAACTATTTTCCTCTGACCTGGTCATTCCAAGGTTCCGGCGTGGGGGGATTGTAGCGGCTGAGGAACCCTCAGACTCAACGCGAAACAGGCGGTGACACGGTGCTCTTTTCCACTTCATTCTCGCTGCAGCAGAGACAGAATGCAACTTAGGCTCAGGTAATCATTGGGTGGATGCTCATGCTACAAATGGGACACGACCGCTAGGCTTAGACCAATGGGTGAAAGGTGAACGGGATCAAATGGGATCTCGAATCCACGGTTGTAGCCGACTTCTTGGAGGGCAACGGGGGATTCATTCAAAGACTTGACCGGCTCCTTAGAAGATAACAGGGATCCTCCCAAGGAATTGACTTCCTAGGGGACTACTCCTAGGGATTTGACAAGAATCTCAAAAAGGGGACCTAGGGGATGACGCCTAGGGGTTTGACGAAAATCTCAATAGGGGCCTAGGGGACAACGCCTAAGGGTTTAACGAACATCTTGGAGGATAACGGAGATCTATACAAAGATTGACGGGGGTCTTAGAGGATAACGGGGATCCGTCCGAAGATTTCACTGGCTTCTTGGAGGACAACTGGGATGCTACCAAAGATTGACGGGGGTCTTAGGGGATAACGGGGATCCGTCCGAAGATTTCACTGGCTTCTTGGAGGATAACTGGGATCCTACCAAAGATTTAACGGGTGCCTTGGAGGATAACGGGGATCCGTCCAAAGACTTAACAAAATGCCTTAACGGAGGTCTTAGGGGATAACGGGGATCCGTCCAAAGACTTAACAAAATGCCAACGGGGATCCGTCCAAAGACTTAACAAAATGCCTTAACGGAGGTCTTGGAGGATAACGGGGATCCGTCCAAAGACTTAACGAAATGCCTTAACGTAGGTCTTGGAGGATAACGGGGGTCCGTCCAAAGACTTAACGAAATACTGTTTGCTAACGCAAGAATGCGATGCGTTAAAGACAAGAAGCAAGAATGACGCAAACGCATATAATGTGTGATTATTCATTCATTCAAGTTTACTTAAAAAGCATTTTTATTCCTACATGGTTGGAAAAGATTTCTCTTCTTTTTCGTAACAAATCTAAATCCTGGATCAGTGTAGGCCATCACTACGCCTATAGACCCCTCGTTTTTCACCTGTCTTGCACACTCCCAAGGATGGACTGTCCCGAGCAAGGGTCCTATAGGGCAAGCGGCTTCCACTGACCGAAAGAAACGAACCTAGGGTCTAGTGCATCGCAAGGTTCCCAATACGTGGGCCATTCCAATCATGATTAAGCCCCGGTTAAGATCGAGATTCGTCTTAGGGACTTAAGGGACTTCCGGTATAATCTCATCTTCGATGAGGGCTCTCGAATCTTATCCTTGGGCTTAAGGATGATTAGTATGAACCATTCATTAGGGCTTGACAACACGGTCTCACCCTATCCTTAATTCATGACTTAGGTTAATTACGGCCAACATTAACGCATAAGTCAAGGACCGGGTCAAAGTTGACCATGGTCACACTTGCTTTCACAAGGAGTCGTGACTCGGGCATTAACTTGACCATAATTAATCTCAGACACGTATTAGGGACGTGGTAACGTGAGCTAGACCAAAAACCAACCAAAGTCTTGCTATTTGTGTGTCACGGACAAGTGTGGTTGACTCGGCTCGGAAGGGGAGGTGGAATGGACCCGTGCGCGCTAGAAGGGCATAAGAGCACCAATCAATCTGCATCGTAGCATCCATCCCGGGTTTAAAGGGCATTTGGAACGTACAAGGTCAAGTGCGTGTAGTGTGAAGCCATTCTATGTTCTCTTTTGAGTCAAAATAGAAATTTTCGATTTGTCTTATCATCATGAGCAATGTATGATCAACATATGAACAAGCATGAATAGGCATAATCAACAAAAATGGGCAAGCATGAATAAGCTATTTACACAAGCAATCAAGCAAGAATCATATGAACAAACAAAGCCAAAACTTGTACATACAACAAATTGTGCACAACCAAAGATTCTTTGAAATCAAAACTTCACAAGAAGCAATCCCTTTGAAAACCTTTTGCAAAATGAGTTGTGCACAATAAAAGGATTCAAAAATTTCACGAAAGGGGTTATGCACAAGGAGGCCTTAAAAACCCAATTTTATTGTCCAAAAAGAACTTATGCATAACCAAGCTTTAAAAACCAAGTTTTGGCTAAAAAGGAAGAAGGTAATGCGCACAAACAAAACTGTAAATGGAACATGGACAAGAGCAGAAGCCAAAGGGGCACAGAATGTTTCTGCCCTGCACAAAATTATCAAATTTTGAAACATTCTGTTCCCTGCCCAACATAGCCGTACGGCTATAGAATGCTGGCAATTATTTTTTGCAGTTTTTCAACTTCTGATCATCAAGCCCCAGTTTATTGCGCATCCAGAACAGTTTCCACTCCAGAGGATTTAAACAGAAACTCAGCACACACAAAACATGCACAAAAGTTAACGAAAACGGGGGACGGGAGTTTGACCCACACAAAAGTGTCCTCAAAGCTTCTAAAAAGAAGTTTGCAAACACTTTTCTCCCCAGTGGAGTCGCCACTGTAAGGATCCCGCCCCCGCGCGGAGGATCGGGACCAGTTTTGGGGGCGAAACGCCAAACACGGTTATCTCACAAAACATAACGGAGTCGCCACTTTTGTTAATTATTTAACCCAACAAAAGAAAAGGTTAGAGATTCTATTAGTTTGGAGGTCAGGTTACGCTTTGGGAAGAGTTTCACGTCACCCAAGTCACCTCGGATAGGACCTAGTCTCCCTAATGTTAGTTAACGAAAGTGCATGTGTGTGTGTGTGTTTTCAAAATGAGAGAAACTGACTGTTTTGGCAAAACCAGTTAATTATTTAACAGAAAATGTTTATTTTGCAAACTTTCTGGTCAGAAAATGAAGAAACTGGAAAATGCCCTCCCTGGCCAAAGTAGCCGTACGGATGGGGAGGGCTCTCCAGGGCATTTTTACAGTTTATCATAAAACAGTCCAGTTTCAGTCAAAACAGAGTATCTTTGCTGAAACTGGACTGGAATGTTGGTTTCCAGTTTATGATTAACAACAAAACTTTGAAAAGTTCATTCATATGCACTTTGATCATCAAAGGAACCCCAA
Source organism: Campanula takesimana (assembly GCA_026119855.1). Taxonomy (NCBI): domain Eukaryota; kingdom Viridiplantae; phylum Streptophyta; class Magnoliopsida; order Asterales; family Campanulaceae; genus Campanula; species Campanula takesimana. The sequence goes on from JAOWBW010002365.1 coordinate 61,189, forward strand.
AAACAAAGATTTAGGTGTGATCAAAGGCAATCATTGGAAAGATTTATGAAAAGTTGATAAACATGGCATTTAGACCAAATGACCATTTTGGTGGATAAAGATTGAAACTTTACCACCAAAATGGACTTATTATACAAGATTAAACCCTTAGGGACAAAAATATAACATAAAGATCAAATCTTTATGTCCCATACTTGGTGATTTATGGCTAGATCATGGTTGGGAGGATAAAGATTGAAACTTTATCCCCTAATCATGACTCTTATGGCCAAACAAGAACAACATCAACATGAAATTTAACAAATCATGATCATCCTAGGTTTTATCCCATAAATCACACACTAGGTGTGAAGGGGACCTTGAATCACCTCATGATTTGGATCATATACATATATAATCATAATATATATGGCTTGGAAGGCCAAGACTTGTATAATATATAGATATAGTGCTTGAAAATGGACAAGACTTGCAAGAAATGTAAAGTGCTTGAAATGGACAAGACTTTGCAAGAACAAGAAGAAATAATACAAGATAAACAAGTAACATGAACAAAGATAAAAGAGAGTTTGAGATGGAGAAGAAGATGGGGAGAAGGAGGCTTCACCTATTGTGGTTATGGCCTATCTTCCTCTCTTTTCACTCAAATGTATATATCACTCACTTTCTGCTCTCAAACTGGCAGAGTTTCAGCTCACAAAACGTTTTCTCCCCCCTGAAATGATCAGCATGGGGTTCAATTTATATAGGATGAGGGTACCTAACATAGCCGTACGGCTAGGGACCTCATGTGCCCAAACCATCCGTACGACTCGACTTGGCGAGCTTCTGGATTTTTCTAAGTTTAATTCCAGTTCAGTCCTGGAATATCAGGTTTATCCTAGTGAGGTCCTGGCCCATTGGTTTATCTCTAAATGGTACCAAGAATTCTTCTAAAGTAGGTCAAATTCAGATTGGGGTACTTACAGTAATGCACGCTTTAGCTGTGAGCATTCATTGGTGGTATGTCCGGTGATGTTGTGGAAGTTGCAGAACTTCATCAGATTACTGTTCGGATGAGACTCGTAGCCTTTTAATGGATTAAGTAGCCCCATTCTTGATAAACCATGGAACAAGGAGTTTATATCCAACTGTAGTTGCTTGAAGGATTCGACCATTTCTAAGATGTTAGTATCATCTTTAGTTATTTCCACCACACTGACATCCATGGAGATGATCTTCCTTAGGTCAGCAATGATATTGTCCTTGATGAGCTTTTGTACGACTTGCTTGATGGTAAAGCACTCGTTGTTGGTGTGTCCGGACAATCTATGGTTGTAGCAAAATTTGGACATGTCACATCCATGCTTGGGCCATTTGAATCCGCATTCCTTGGGAGTTATCACCCCAATCTTGACTAGTCCAACGAAGAGAGCATTCATGTCTAGTCCCAATTCAGCAAAGGCGTCTACCATTTCTAGAATACCAATATCACCTCCGATGAGTTCGACCATGTTGACACCACCATTGTTAGGGAGCGGGTTGGATATGGTGTTCGGACCTTTAGGCTTCTCAATCTTTCCATCGGCTATGAGCTTTTGGATGACACGCTTGAGATGGATGCAGTCGTCGGTGGTGTGCCCGATGTGCTTGTGATACTTGCAGAACTTGGTTGCATCAAGATTAGCCTTCTTGTTAAATGGTTCGAAGTTCTCAAGTGTCTTGATCAAGCCCTTCTTCATCAACACCTCAAAGACTTTGCTAGTAGGCATGCCGAAGTCATCGAAATGGTCTTCTTTTTAGAGGAAGGTACTAGTAACTTGGACATCAAAGGTGGAGTTGTCTTAGACCATACTCACTTGACCGGCCACCTCTTTAGCTTTAGGAGCGGCATTTGTCGGAGCTTTGTAGCGGAATGAGGTATTTCCACTTTTGGTAGTTTCTTTGACAACACCAGTAATGCCAGATTTATGTCTGACCCCAGCATCGACCATTTCTTGCAGATCGGGAAAGTAACCGTTACCAATCGCCACCCTAAGCTCGGGCAACAAGCATTTGAAGAAGATTTGCTTTTATTCCTTTACCTTAGGAGGGTGTTGTACTTCCGCTAGCTTGTGATTCCACCTCTTATAGAAGTCATAGATAGGCTCGCCGAGCCTCTGCATGGTGTTCTCTAAATCAGTACGGTTGACGTGCCAATCTAGGTTCGACTGATACTTCTCGCAGAAAGTAGTGGTGATTTTTTCCCATGTCTCTCGCTCGGAAGGATCTAAACTCAAGAACCAACGGAGAGCGATTCCATCTAAAGTAGTGTGGAATACTCAGGCCATTTACTCGTTGGTGCAGTCACGGGCTCTCATAGCTAGCACATAACTGTTGAGATGAGTGTTGGGACAAGTAATACCATGGAATGTAGAGACCTTAGGCATCTTGAAGTCTCTAGGTAGAGCACCCACATTGCTTGGGTCAATAGTCTTAGGGATCGGAGTGGCTTGCTTGGAGACCGTGTCGGATAGCTTGCGGATCTGTTCTTGTATGGCAACCACTAGAGGGTGATTGGAGAAATCTGTGCTACCATAGGCTTGAGCAGTGGGAGAAGTAGTGGAGACCGTGGGCACGGCGGCACCGATACTCAATGGTAGTGAAGGTGGTGGCAACATGGTAAAGGACAAGTAACTACCCATCAATTCTGGTGACGGCTCATATGGACCCTTGCTGGAGGTTGCTTTAGTACCGAAATCAGGAGGAAGGACCCTTCAGTAGTTGGGCACCTTGAGAGGGATAGCATCCTCGTTGGAAGGATGGGTGATAGGCACTATTTCGTCTTGGACGAAGATCACTTCTTCATTATGGAAGCTAGTTTCCACACCTTTCTTCTTCATCTCAGTATGAAGATGATCTTTGAGTTATTGATTGGCCCTTTCTAGAGACTTGATTCTATCCTCAAGCTTAGAGATCTGTAGCATGAGGTTGGTGAAGAAATCATGGAGAGGTGGAGGAATGTCCGAGGGCTTAATGCTGGCGGCGATCTCTGGATCGGCAGAAGCGGAGATTGGTGGAGTGGAGACATTAGGAGTGGTAGGCTCTGATGATGGAGACATCGTTGATGCAGAAACTGAAGACTGAGCTTGCAGAGGGCTTGACCGTTGAAGACGACCAAAGGAACGGACCTAAACTTGCTTCTCTGTAGAGGTAGCGGACAAGAGGTTTAGGAACGGTACATGGCTTATGCAATGTATTTTGTTATTTACAAAACAATGTATTATTAGTCCTAATGGTTGGAAAGGGGTACCCCCTTTTGGGTTACTATCTACAAAACCTGGATTAGTGGAGGTCATCACTACGTCTATAGACTCCTCGTTTTTCACCTGTATTGTACCTCCCAAACGGACAATTTACGCGAGGGTCCTATAGGGCAAGCGACTTCCACCAACCTGCGGATCCTAGCGACTAACCCTTGTTTAAAGGCATTTAACGTAAAATTTATGTTACTTCCGTTAAGTTTTTAATGAGTTGAGATCCTTATACAAAGTATCACTCGGCGTACTATATGCACACCCTTGTAGGGAATTTTATTTTTTTGTGCTTTTTTCTCTCGAATGATCTCGACTCATTAAAGACTTAACGGATAACGGCATGAACGACATGTTAATTGTCTATAAAGAAAATCTAGTCAAACCAACTGGTCAAATTTGGAGTGTCCTAAACTCTATGAGTGCATGGTTTCGAAATGAATAAAGGATTAACCTCGACTGCTTCACAAGTGAAAACAGTGAGTTAGATAGCCCGGGTGCCACAAGATAGAGGCGACAGGATCACCAAAATCAGTGCACTCAGCGGAGTATCCAGTAAGGTGTGCAGTGTAACATGGACCTAGTGGTAGTGTGCGGACAAAAACTAGTTATTTTTTAGGGAGAAAACAGAGAGTTTTTTGTTTTATATGTATACAATGCAAAACAGTTAGAAAAGCAGTTAAGATGTTACGCACTAAAGTACAAGGGAAGCAAGTATGTACAGGAGATAAAGTACAAGGGGAAAAGAACAAGTAAGTATATAATCATGATATTGACAAAATTTTGACCCTCTATGTTTGAAGATGTTCAAAGCTAGTCCCCAGTAGAGTCACCACTGTGAATACCCCTTTTCCGAATGCGGGCGACGCACGGGAAGTCTTTCTTTTATTTATCTTTATTTATCTTTTCTATGGGATTAGGATATTCAAGTTGGCATTTAACTTTATTAAGAGTCACCACGTTGTTTTATCGACCTAAAACATTGAGAAAAGCTAACAGAGAGGGTTCGGGGGTCAAGTTACGACAAGAGAAGAATATCAAGTTATCACTCCTATCGTCCGATAGATCAGACTTTCTATCATGATGAAGGTGTTAGTAGTGTGTTAGTGATTGAGACCGGATCCAAAGATTGCCTACATTCCTCTCGTGATGAGAAGCTCAGGTCGACGTAGTTCACAGATAATCAGAATAGAGAGAAGAAGCGGGATCATGCATGATGAAGGGGGAGGAGAAAGAATCATACAAAATGATCACATCCTAGAATAATGATTATACCATTGATAATATCAATGTGCATTCATCATATTCATCCTTGGAGAATTACTGATCATGGGAGTAATTACCTAAAGTTTAGGGTTTAGAAGTAGTTCTTAGATCTCGTTGATCATCATCGGCTATGCATTATAAGTAGGGATTAAAACATTAGATCTAGCATGTTCAATCTAACATAGTAATAAGAATATCATGAAACATGTATGAAATAACACATAAGCATGAAGATCGCTACCCTAGTCATATAGTATATTATGAATTCTAGTAAGAACATGAAGAACACGTTATGAATCATAGGAATATAGATGTATAAACATAATGAAACTAGCATAAATCAGATCTAAACTAAGAAAACATGTAGGATTCGTCGGACCTTTGGGATTGCTAGAAAGGCTTAGAGAGAGAGTTCTGTTTGCAGTTTAGACTGTAGAACTCGGGGGAGAGAATTGTGTCGAAATTATGAACTGAGGTCACCTATTTATAGGGATTCTAACCCGGGAGGACTGGCCGCCCGGCCCATCCCAGACTGGCCGCCCGACCAAACCAAGGGATTGACACGGTTTCCAAGGCTTTGATAAACCTGGACTCTGGAGGATGATTAGATAGCGTCTATCTTCGATCCCTAATCTGATCAGTAGATAATATCTTCTTATCTGGGCTTTACGGGAATTCCGGATAAGTCCTACGCAGTTCGTAAATACCTGGGAGGTCCCTGTGAGTTCTAGAATGCCTAATAACTCATTTTCAGGTTGGGTACTAACAGACAACACTATCCCTATCACCGGCCCAATCAGCATCAGTAAAGGTATGGAGAGTACACAGAGATGACTTGCGGATTAAAAACCTATGAGTTGAGGCACCAGCTAGAAACTGCAACACTCATTTGAGTGCAATCTAGTGTTCTTCATGTTGGAGATTATACCCTAGGCCCTTGAGAAAGGCCTTACGTTACATCATGTTATCATTTATTATAGAGATAACAACTTGGATTATTATATGTTTTGCATGTTTCTTATAATAATCCCCGTCCCTAGTACTTATGAAGAACTAGTATAAGTTTAATTGATGATCATGTTGTAAGTACCCCAATCTGAAATTGACCTACCTTAGAGGAATTCTTGGTACCATTTAGGGATAAACCAATGGGCCTGGACCTCACTAGGATAAACCTGATATTCCAGGACTGAACTGGAATTGAACTTGGAAAAATCCAGAAGCTCGCCAAGTCGAGTCGTACGAATGGTTTGGGCACATGAGGTCCCTAGCCGTACGGCTATGTTGGGCACCCTCAGCCTCTATAAATTGAACCCCATGCTGATCATTTTAGGGGGGAGAAAATGTTTTGTGAGCTGATACTCTGCCAGTTTGAGAGCAGAAAGTGAGTGATACATACATTTGAGTGAAAAGAGAGGAAGATAGGTCATAACCATCATAAGTGAAGCCTCCTTCTCCCCATCTTCTTCTTCATCTCAAACTCTTTTATTATTGTTCATATTATTGCTCATTCTTGTGTTATTTCTTACTATTCTTGCAAGTCTTGTACATTCAAGCACTTTACATTCCATTGAAAGTCTTGTCCATTTCAAGCACTATATATATGTTATATTATGCAAGTCTTGTCCTCTCAAGCTATATATTATGATTACATATATATATTGGAACCAAATCATGAGGTGATTCAAGGTTCCCTTCATGCCTAGTGTGTGATTATGGGATAAAACCTAAGGATGATCATGATTTGTTAAATCTCATATTGATTTTGTTCTTGTTTGGCCATGAGAGTCATGATTGGGTGATAAAGTTTCAATCTTTATCATCCCAACCATGACCTAGCCACAAATCACCAAGCATGGGACATAAAGATTCAATATTTATGTTATATTTTTGTCCCCAAAGGTTTAACCTTGCATCATAAGTCCATCTTGATGGTAAAGTTTCAATCTTTACTCATCAAATGGTCATTTTAGCCCAAAGAGCTTGTTCATCACATTTTTTCTTAAATTTCCCCAATGTTTGTCTTGATCACACCCAAAACCTTTGTTTTTGGTGTCCAACTAGTGATCAATAACATAGGGATGATTTAATCCATGTTTTTGTTAAAGAAAATAACTGAAAATGATCATCTCAGTCCAGTTTCAGCAAAAACACTCTGTTTTGCCTGAAACTGGATAGTTTTTTGATAAACTGTCAAAAATCCCTGGAATGCCCTCCCCATCCGTATGGCTACTTTGGCCGGGGAGTGCATTTTTCAGTTTCTTCCCTTTCTGGTCAGAATGTTTGCAAAATAACCCTTTTCTGTTAAATAATTGACCAGTTTTGTTAAAAGACAGTTTCTCCCAATTTTTAAAAACACACACACACATGCAGTTTGTTAACTAACGCTAGGGATACTCGGTCCTATCCGAGGCGACTTGGGTGACGTAAAACTCTTCCCAAGGCGTAACCTGACCTCCGAACTAATAGAATCTCTAACCTTTCAATTTGTTGGGTTAAATAATTAACAAATGTGGCGACTCCTTTATGTTTTGCGTGATAACCGTGTATTGCGTTTCGCCACCATACTCGTCGCGTTTCTGCGCAGGGTGGGATCCTTACAGTGGCGACTCCACTGGGGAGTAAAGTGTTCGCAAACTTCTTTTTAGAAAATTTGAGGACACTTTTGTGTGGGTCAAACTCCCGTCCCCCGTTTTCGTTAACTTTTGTGTTTGTTTTGTGTGTGCCGAGTTTCTGTTTGAATTTTTTGGAGTGGAAATTGTTCTCGATGTGCAATAAACTGGGGCTTGATGATCAGAAGTTGAAAAACTGCAAAAAAAATAATAGCCAGGATGCTATAGCCGTACGGCTATGTTGGGCAGGGAACAGAATGTTTCAAAATTTGACAATTTTGTGCAGGGCAGAAACATTTTGTGTCCCTTTTGCTTCTGCTTATCCAGGTTCCAAATTTACAGATTTGTTTGTGCACATTACCTTCTTCTTTTCTAGCCAAAACTTGGTTTTTAAAGCTTGGTTATGCATAAGTCTTTTTGGACATAAAATCGGGTTTTTAAGGCCTCCTTGTGCATGACCCCTTTTGTAAAGATTTTGAATCCTTTTATTGTGCACAACTTGTTTTGCAAATGGTTTTCAAAAGGATTGTTTCTTGCGAAGTTTTGATTTCAAAGAATTTTTGTTGTGCACAATTTATTATATGTACAAGTTTTGGCTTTTTCTGTTCATATGATTCTTGCTTGATTGCTTGTGTAAATAGCTTATTCATGCTTGTTCATTTTTGTTGATTATGCTTATTCATGCTTGTTCATGTGTTGATTGTACATTGCTCATAATGCTAAAACGAATCAAAAATTTCTATTTTAACTCAAAAGAGAACATAGAATGGCTTCAAACTACGCGCACTCGACCTTGCACGTTCAAAATGCCCTTTAAACCCGGGATGGATGCCACGATGCAGCTTGATTGGCGCTCTTGTTCCCTTCTAGCGCGCACGGGTCCATTCCACCTCCCCTTCCGAGTCGAGTCAACCACACTTGTCCGTGACACACAAATACCGAGACTTTGGTTAGTTTTTGGTCTAGCTCACGTTACCACGTCCCTAATACGTGTCTGAGATTAATTGTGGCCAAGTTAATGCCCGAGTCACGACTCCTTGTGAAAGCAAGTGTGACCATGGTCAACTTTGACCCGGTCCTTGACTTATGCGTTAATATTGGCTATAATTAACCTAAGTCATGTGTTATGGATAGGGTGACACTGTGTTGTCAAGCCCTAATGAATGGTTCATACTAATCATCCTTAAGCCCATGGATAAGATTCGAGAGCCCTCATCAAAGATGAGGTTATACCGGAAGTCCCTTAAGTCCCTAAGACGAATCTCGATCTTAACCGGGGCTTAATCATGATTGGAATAGCTCACGCATTGGGAATCTTGCGATGCACTAGACCCTAGGTTCGTATCTTTTGGCCGGTGGAAGCCGCTTGCCCTATAGGACCCTCGCCCGGGACAGTCCATCCTTGGGAGTATGCAAGGCAAGTGAAAAACGAGAGGTCTATAGGCGTAGTGCTGGCCTCCATTGACCCAGGATGTAGAATAGTTGCGAAAAAGAAGAGAAATCTTTTCCAACCAGTTAGGAATAAATGCGTTTTAAGTAAACATTGAACATATTTAATAATAATGAACCTTCATATTGCATGAGCCTAAACCCATTCTCCCAAACACCAACCCGAGTTGATACCCGAGTCTGAAATGAACCTCCCTCTCCTCCGCAGCTCGTAAGAAGTGGGTCAGAGTTCCGGGTCATCGTCTGATTAGTGCCGAGTCTGATAGTTCATCAGCAGCTTCACTCAGACTTCTCCGAATGGCTAGTCCGGCAGGAAGTAGTAGTGGGGGTGACAACGCAGCGGATCCGAATGGTCTTAGTAGGGAAGAGTTGGTACAAGCTCTAGAGGCCGCCAGGGCTCGGGAAGAGAATGTCAGGAAACGCCATGAGGATATGCAGAATAGGGTTATGGAAGCCATGAGGCAGAGAGGGGCAGCCGTTGTGTTTGAAAACAACGGAGGTTTTGTGGAGATCACTGATAAAGAGGGAATTGAGAATGTGCAGCCCCGAGGATATAACCGGGTTCCGCCCCCTCAAGCTTACCCAAATGTGGAGACCTCACGTCCCACATTCCAAGCCACCACTCACCAAAATATGCCTACCACTCATGCTTCCCTTGTCCCGCCGGGCGGTTTTCCCATGTACCCGCCAGGGTTCAACTTGTATGACACAATCCCAAATAGCCGAGCACCCTTGGCTCCAGCTACCATTGGCCTTCCACCTCCGGCTTTGCCAACCACATCTCGAGAAGTGTCTTACCCACTTTACCACCCAATGGTCCAAACCTCTGAGGCTATCCCACCATATATCCCGACAAGTAACCCGGCACCAGGGTATATCTACACCCATTTGCCACCTCAAAATCCTCCTCTGATGGTCCCATCCACCACTTCACCTCCCGCCACAATGCCAGTAACGAGCCAAACCGTGGGATCAATCAACTCAAGCCCACATGTGGACCCCCAGATAGGGTGGTTGGTAGAGGAATTGAAACAAATGGAAGAGAGATTTGAGGGGATGAACGAAAAGAAATCCTCCTTGGGGATTACCGACCCCAACAAGATTGTTCCTCTGCCTCACAAGTTCAAAATTCCAGAGATAGATAAATTTGATGGGACTGCTTGCCCCCAGACTTATCTTAATGCTTATACTTTAGCCATGAGAGCAAAAGGGTGCACCATGCAGCAAATGGCCGATCACTTCCAACTGTCCTTGAGAGGAAACGCCCTCAAGTGGTTCTTTCACTTGAAAGATGAATCCCGAGCAACATGGGATGCAATCAAAGAAGCATTCCTCACCAAGTACCGGTCAAACCTAGAATGGGAAACCAACCGGGTTGATCTGCAAAGCACCCTGCAAAAGGGAGATGAACCAATAGGGGAGTTCTACAAGAGGTGGAATTATAAACTTGGGGAGATTTCCAACCCACCCACAGAAGAGTAACAATTGGACATTTTCCAATCATGTTTGAAACCTAAACTGCGAGCCTTGATCAGTCATCACTTTTACCCCAACCTCCGGGCAATGGTCACTGCCGGGTCCAAATTTGAGAAGGCCCTTAATGAGCAATCCTCTACTCAGTCCAGTGGGAACTCCTACAGATATCGTCCCCCGACAGCCGGTAAAGGGAAGGAAGCCGTGGGAACGGTAAACAATATCCAAGGGGAGAATCCGAGACAAACTCCGCAAAAGGTCGGGAACTTGGAAAGGCGCCCGTATGTTAGATTTGAGGACTTTGGGACGCCCTTGGGTAAGGTGTTTGAAGGGTTAGTTAAACAAGACCTTGCAAAACCCCTGGTTAACTTCCAACCCAGAAACCCCGAGAGGTACCGCGACGAGAGCAAGAGGTGTGCATTCCACAGCTACCATGGGCACGATACCGATGATTGCCCCACTGTAAAGCGTATCATCCTAGATTTGATTGCCAAAGGGAAGCTCGAGCACCCCCAAAGGCCGAACGTGATCAATAATCTGTTCCCCAACAACCATGGCATTAATATGATTGAGTTTGGGCCAGTCGAGGTGAATATGATTGAGTTCGGGGAGCCGACACCGATGAACCTTTTGGAGTTCAATGTCCCGATGACTGAGATCGGGGAAGAATGGAAGGAAACCCTATGGGAATGTGTGTGCAGGATGGAAACATGAAGTACCCATCCGACTCCATGATTGCCAATATGATGAGTGCGAGGATCCCCCACCAAAATACCGATGAGTTGATCATAATAACACTCACCGAGCATGAGCTAACATTCAGAGAATGCATGGAGGAAATGGAAAATTCCATTAAGAACACGTTGGATAGCGAGAGCCAAGGCTCAAATGGGGTTTGTCCTCCGCCCGATGATTGCTTCCATGTCATTGAAGCATGTAGTTCATCCACCGGCAAAAGGGCAATTAAGCGGGTGGGTCACCCTAATGGAAAGAAAGATTCCAAAATTGCAAAGACCCCGGAAATCACCAACTATGAAGGGTACCTCGCCTAAATGAAAGGAACCATTCGCTCTAGGCCCCGTAAGGAGCTCCGAATCCTATGTGAAAGTGATGATGATGAGGTATCTTCAAATATGCCTCCCCGTGTTCCTTCCCCGATATTGGAAGAAGAAGGCTTTCCTGTCGTGCCCCAGACCCGTGGTCCTACTTGGCCCCACGCTCGGGACACGATCGGAAGACGTCATAAAACATTTTAGGAAAAATTTTCGAAATGTACTTTCATAAAAGTTTAACACTTTAAAATAACTTTACAAACAACTTCCAAAAGGAAGTACTTAGCCCGAAGGCTTACAAACTTTGTTTACAAATACACAAACACCAACATTTTCCAAAATATAAGTTTTAAAAGATGATGAAGTCACGGATACTCTACCCCAAAAGGTTATACATTACATAATGTAGCCTTTACAAGACTCATATCCCAAACTCTTACCACCACGACGTCCTCCCGTGCAAGTGTCCTATTCCTTGGACTTGCCTTTATCTAAAACAGTAAACAAATAAGGGGTGAGAATGAATCTCAGTAAGCTACTAAAATGCAACTACGTTACATGCTGATATGGTAATCATAAAGAAACAATATCAACAAATAATCAAATAGTATATAGCATATAGCACATAACATGAGAGGCTCCCTATCGCCAACCGTCCCATACCAGTTGGAAATAACGACCAACTCATCATGCAGCACATAAGGCGGAAATAAAAACTCATACGTGGATACTGTGAGCCAAGGTTCTCGAAACAAACATAACCATCTGAGAAAACCAGTTGAGTAGCATAAATAGCTGAAGCCGGGATCCCGTACTTGAAACAAACATAACCATCAGAGAGGTATCAACTGAGCAGCACCAAAGGGCTGAAACGGGTTCATGAACCAACCAATAACAACAACAACAAAAGGGAGAAAATGACACCAAGTCATAACCCAAACTGCCCAACCTTTGGCCTAAGGAAGGGGGTTAAAAATGGGAAACCAATGATAGAAGCCTTACAATGAACTTGGCTCATGTGCCATTGCAATCCCTACCACTGCCCAATATCATAAACAATGGGAAATCAATAATAGAAGCCTTACAATGATGTAATCCCTACCACTGTCCCGACACCACAACAAGAAGTACCAGCTGGACTTTACATGAGAGCACAGTAATGAATACTTGCTTAAACAACAACCAGGGCATGATTCCAAAGTAGGGAACCAAGCCAAACACATCACAAGTTGCACACGAAAGAAACACTCATAAAGAGTTCACAACACAATCCTTTACCATTGACATTAAGTCACCTCACAAGCTTGCACCCATTCATAATTAATCCAAAACACATCAAAAGAATATTCCATAATATCCATTTAATACTTAGTTAAATTCCACAACACTTATGTTCATAAAGGAACCATTTCGAACACCAGAGTATTCCACAACAACCCTCTAGGTACTCTAGGATATCACCTAAGACCTAGACCAAGATTGAACTTTAAATCCCTTGAAATGAAACAACTCAACTATTTCAGTAACCCTGGGCGGTCGCCCACACCAGACTGTGCGGCCGCCCAAAACACTCTGTCCCAAGACAAAAATCTTCCAGATAAGTGTGCGGTCGCACGCCCTATTTGGGCGGCCGCCCAACACACCCGCCAGGCCAAAACTTGAACAAACTATACTCCTTTCGTTTCACCGTCCCAAAAGTACAACACTTAACGTTTATCACTTTACTAAGACTACAAAATCAGTCTCAAAACAACTTTAATACTACTTTGAGCCCAACCAAACCAACATACCAAATACTCCCTTTGTCCCAAAATTACAAGTATAACAAATATTACCCAAATCGCAAAATAACAATTACAAGTATCAATTATAAATATAATTTTTCTAATATACTAATATACTCATTTAGGGATACTTTCATTTAATTTCCCCGTCCCAAGAATAATAGTATAATTTTATAATATACTTATTTAACATTTAAATCAAGTTAATATTTTACCGTCCCACAAGTAGGAGTATACTTTCAAACACTTATACTAACATTCTCAGGATATAAACATACTCCATATACATCATTGCATACAAACCAAGTCACTTACCCAGTATAATTATACTCCCTTTGTCCCAAATAAACAAGTATCACAAATAAATTCCTTTCACAATAATTTCACCACATATAGCAAATATATGACCATTTTACTATTTAAGGGAATTAGTAACTTACCTATTTCCCGGAAAAGTATCGCAGAAATATGTTTTGTTCGGGTAGAAATGACCTACTCAACGCCCTGATCATTTTTATATAATTAGATTTTAAAACGGAGAAGTAAATAAAAAGATATAAATCGAAATGGGTTGAACTTACCTTTTTCTCCACCCTAAGAAGGAACGAGAGAGTTGCAGAAAGAAATTAACACAGAGAAAGAGGAGAAGGAAGGATAGTTATACTAAAGTTTTCTACCCATTTTACATTTTGGTCACTGGACTTTCAAATTCCACACTTAAGCCCCTTAACTTTAAAGTTACACTTTGGACCCTAAAGTTTCCACTAATTTAATTAACTCCTTTAACCATTATTACTACTAACTAAATAAATAACACAATTAAGCAAATAATATAAGCAAGTCATAAAATGTACACATAAAATGCACACATAAGTTCAAATTAAAATTCCCAAAAATATAAAATAAATAGAGACGGGTTTTGGGGTCGTTACATTTCCGGCCTTGGATGACTACTTAGCTTTGCCACCGTTGTCTCCACCGCCACCGCTGATTGATGGGTCTGTATTCCTGGATTACTATTGTTGCATGCTTACTTTGGAAAAACTCCGTGAAACCGTAGGAGTTGGGAAGAGCCAAATCCACCACCCTATCTCTCTAGAAAAGATTCGTGAGTCAGCATACGCCCCGAAAGTAATGGTAATGGTGAATGAGTTAAGAAAGGAAGCATGTCTATATGGTACCCAGAACCCCCCATCACTCAGGAAAAGGGCGGAAGAGGTTGACAACCCTTTGGAAGTGAGTGTACTGACTCGATCTGGGCAAGTGCACACGGAGAACCCTAAGAAACCTCCGCCACTGGAACACCGAATGCCTCCCCCTCTTGCTAGTGAGGAAAAAGCCCTAGATTCTGGAGAAGATGATCTCGTCTTAACCCAACTCAAGAGGACACAAGCTAACATATCTTTGTGGTCCCTCCTCACTTCCTCCTACCCTCACAAGCTCAAGTTGGAGGAATGCTTGGCCCAAACTATAGTACCTACCACGGCTACCCCCAAAGAGGTCGTGCAAATGATTGGGAGTGTTCAATATAGGAATGTCATCACATTTACGGACTTGGATTTGCCAAAATTTGGGGCTAACCACAGTAAGGCCCTCTACATTATGGTGCAATTGGATGAGCGCTGCCTCCCTCGGGTTTTGGTTGATAATGGTTCTGCCATGAATGTCCTCCCCGCTAAGATGATGGATCTACTTGTTCTTAAGACCACCGACCTAAAGCCTTCCATGATCACTGTCAAGGCTTACGATTCCACGGCCCGCTTAGTCCTAGGGGTGGCCACCTTGAACCTTTGGTTTGGAAAACAAATGATGCCAACCGACTTCTAAGTACTTGACATCCCCATATCCTTCACCACCCTATTGGGACGCCTATAGCTCCATAAAGTCAATGGGGTAGCCTCAACCCTCCACCAATGCGTGAAATATGTGCAAGAGGGTAATTTGACAACCATTTATAGGTACACTGTTACTACAGAAAGAACCAACACCAATGGGATTCCCGTGTTAGAAATCAAACATGAGGAGAGCGGCATGGTTTTGACCGGCTTCACCGAGATACCATCCAAAACCCAAATCTGTTGTGTAGATCTTACGCTCACCAAAGACAGGATTCCCCCTGTAATGAAAATTATGCGTTTGATGCGCTACCTCCCGGGGCTTGGTCTTGGAAAGAAACTCCAAGGGACCCACAAGATTGTTGAGGTCAAAGAGCAAAAGACGCTCCATGGCTTGGGATACAAACCCACCCCCGAGGACCTTAGGATGGATAAGGAAATGGCTCGAAAAAAAGGCCAAGCCAGAGCTCGAGGGATTCCGTTTAAGGGAGTGCTCGAGATGGTAAGGGAATTTGAAACCTTGTATATGGCGGAGGCTAGCCAAGAAAGGGGACTCGTTTGGGGTCAAAATGGTAGATGCAAGTTTGAGGAGGTAGCTCCCGAGCACGCCACCAAGGAAGTCATGGACAACGAATGGAGTGGTGTGGTAATGAAATAAATGTTTGGGGAGGAGTTGGTCGTGCCTGATCGGATTGGCCTCGAAAAAGAAATGATTGCTGTGATAGGAGATGGATCTCCTGGGACCTTTGACCTTCGCACCTTGGTAAACCCGATGGACATGCCTCTGAAGAATTGGGTAACCTTCTCTGGACCGGTAGCGAGCAAGGAGGAAATGACCACGAAGCTTGGACTGGTTCCCCGCCCCTAGAGTCAAATGTCATAGGGTCCAATGTAGTTGAGTCCCCTCAATATCTTGTCTTTGAATCTGAGTCTTCCTCCTCCGAGGGCCTCACGCCCGAGGATTATGAACTTGTAGCCAACGTTGTATTCCCGTTTGCATTGAATGAAATGATAGACCTTTCCGAGTATCCCCTCATTGCTAACTTATTATATGATAAATTAACTAATAATCTAAAAAAGGTTAATGATGAATCACCTACTAATGCAGACATACTAAACGAACAAAACATTAAACAATCATCAAAGCAGGTTGTTGACCGAGAGGAAAAGCGTGCCCCAGCTGCTGAAGAGGTTTTAATCAAGGTGAATTTGGGGACTGAAAATGAGCCGAAAGAGACGCAGATTGGTAGCTACTTCAAAGGAGCCGAAAGAGAAGCTTTGGTTGAGCTACTTAAGGAGTATGTGAATGTGTTTTCTTGGCCTTATAAGGATATGCCGGGGTTGGATTCTTCGATCGTTGAACACAAGATCCCCGTGGATCCCAAGGTGAAACCTGTCAAGCAAAAGCTTCGGCGAATCAAACCGGAATGGTCTTTGCAAGTCAAAGAAGAGATTGAGAAGTTGCTCCAGGTCGGCTTCATAAGAGTGATAGAGTACCCCTCGTGGCTCTCCAATATAGTAACAGTCACAAAGGCCAACGGAAAGGTCCGATGCTGTGTCGACTTTAGGGATCTCAACAAGGCGAGTCCCAAAGATGATTTCCCCCTCCCGAACATCGATATGCTTGTAGATACAACCTCTAGTTTTGAGGTCAAATCCTTCGTGGATGGTTTTTCCGGGTATAACCAGATCAAGATGGCTGAGGAGGACCAGGAAAAGACTGCCTTCACCACCCATGGGGGACCTTTTCCTACACCGTGATGCCTTTTGGGTTGCGAAATGCTAGGGCTACCTACCAAAGGGTCGCAACCGCACTCTTCCATGATATGATCCATAAGAAGATAGAGGTGTATGTCGATGACATGATTGTGCATTCCAAGGGCACCGACGGGCAACATTTGATAGACTTGAGAAAGTTCTTTGACAGGCTTAGGAAGCACTCCATGAGGCTCAATCCAGCCAAGTGCACTTTTGGGGTTTCTCATGGAAAGGTTTTGGGGTACATGGTCACTGAACAAGGCATCGAAGTTGATCCCCAAAAGGTTAAGGCGATTGTGGAAATGAAACCACCTCGCACCCAAACAGAGGTAAAGGCCTTCATGGGAAGGTTGCAGTACATTAGCCGCTTCATAAACCAGCTTACCCCCACGTGTGAGCCCATATTCAAATTGATAAAGAAGAATGCCGAGGTTGAATGGAATGAGGAATGCCAAAGAGCCTTTGACAAAATTAAGGCCTATCTCATCCGCCCGCCAATCCTATGCCCCCCGCACAAGGACAAGCCACTCTTGCTCTACCTAACAGTGACTGATACGTCGATAGGAGCAATGTTAGCCCAAGAGAATAAAGATTCAAAGGTAGAGAATGTCATCTACTTTGTGAGCCAGAAGCTACAAGGGAGCGAGCTCAACTACTCCCCAATTGAAAAGACTTGCGCCGGATTGGTATGGGTTATAAGAATGTTGAAGCATTACATGCATGCCCACCCAATACAGCTTATCTCCAAGATAGACCCCATCAAGTGCTTGTTGGAAAAGCCATCTTTGTCCATGAGACTTGCCAAATGGTCCTTCTTCCTAGCTAAGTATGATATCAGTTATGTGTCAAGGAAGGCGGTCAAAGGAAGGGTCTTAGCGGAACATTTGGCAGACTTCCCTAGTAATTAGGAAAAAGAGCCCGAGCCGCAATTCCCTGACGAAGGGATTTTTGCCCTCGAAGGAGAAAATAGGTGGCAATTGTTCTTTGACGGTGCTGCCAATAAAAGAGGAAATGGCATTGGATTTCTCTTGGTTAACCCAAAAGATGAGCACACCCCAATCGCCATCAAGTTGAACTTTGATGTGACCAACAATGCCGCGAAATATGAGGCATGCACGGCCGGTTTGGAAGTAGCCCTGGAAAGGAATGTGAAAGAATTGGAGGTATACAGAGATTCGGCTTTGATCATCAACCAAGTCTCCAACAAGTGGAAAACACTGGACCCTGGTTTGCAAAAATATCATGCCTACATGGAAGAGCTCATGGCGCAATTCAAAGAAGTCAGCTTCCACTACTTGCCAAGGGATCGGAACCGTTTTGCCGACGCCTTAGCTACTTTGGCTTCATTGGTAGAAATCCCTGAGGGAAAGTCGATAAAACCTTTCCGAGTTGGGAGGAAAGAAAATCCGGCATACTGTTATGAGATTAAGGCTACCCCAGAAAAGGTAGAGGAGCCATGGTACAACCAGATTTACCAATTCCTCAAGGAAGGGGAAACTTCCTTCATGAATGAAAAGGGAGAATATGTGGATGGGATAAAAGCTAAAAGCATGGCGGCACTCAAACGGCTAGCATCCCACTATGTCATCTTGGGAGATATCTTGTACAAAAAATGTCATCAGGGCCTTCTCCTTAGGTGTATAAGCATGGAAAAGGCAAAAGAACTCATGCAAGAAGTTCATGGCGGGGTGTGTGGCCTCATATGAATGAGAGGGCATTAATTCAAGTCTTCTTACGGATGGGCTACTTTTGGATCTCAATGGAGACCGATTGCATACAATTTGTGAAGAGGTGTGATAAGTGTCAGCGGTTCTCCAACCTCAACCACCTACCACCTCACCATCTCTACTGTATAACCACACCATGGTCCTTCTCAACATGGGGCATTGACATCATTGGGAAAATTTCCCGCCCGGGAGCAATGGCCACGAGTTTGTTCTGGTAGCCGTAGATTACTTCACAAAGTGGGTAGAGGCTAAATCCTACAGGATCCTCACTTCCAAGAAGGTTGCGGGGTTTATAAAAGAAAACATTATGTGCCGGTACGGGATCCCAAACGAGGTCATCACCGACAATGGCTCGCACTTCGAAGGCAAATGTGATCAATTATTGGGAGAGTTCCGAGTCACTTGCCACAAATCCTCCCCGTATAGGCCCCAGACCAATGGTGCAGTGGAGGCCGCCAACAAAACACTCGAAAGGATTATTAAGAAAATGGTAACACGGGGGAGAGATTGGCTCGAAAAGCTACATCTAGCATTGTGGGGCTACCAGACCTCGGCTAGAACTGCTACTGGGGAAACCCTTTTTGCTTTGACTTATGGAATGGAGGCCATGCTCCTGGCTGAGTTGGAGGTACAGTCATTGAGAATCTTGTTGGAGAAAAAAATCCATGAGGTTGATTGGCTTCGGAGCTGGCATGATGAATTGGCCTTGTTGGACGAACGTCGTCTGAAGGCAATGGAGCACATCCACGCCTACCAAGGGAGAATGGTGCGAGCTTTTGATAGGAAGGTGAAGCCCCGAGAAATTCGAGTAGGAGATTTTGTCCTTAAGGAAAAACCCCCAGGGAGGTCTAACCCCGACGGAAAATGGGAACCCGTGTGGATCGGCCCCTTTTTGGTACAAGAGATCTTCTCAGAAGGTGCAATGAGGCTTGCGGACTTGGATGGCAACCCCTTTATACACCCGGTCAACGGTGATAAGCTCCGTCGTTACTTTGTTTAAAAAAAGAAGTAGAGATTGCAGGTGCCAAAAGAATATACCCACCTAGATTGAAAACCCATTTAGGCGGTCTAGAGAAAAAACAGGGTCGCACCCAAAATTTGAAAAAAGTGAACTACGATGACCTGAGCCCCTTAGTCTCATTTATAAAAGGGGAACGTAGGCAGCCGATTATTGGTCCGGTCTAAAAAATGAATAAAAATCAAATTTGGTTTTGAGCAAAAACTCCATGTGAATGCAAGTTGGCTTCATAAGTAACCATTTTCATTACGGTTAAAACACTTCTTTGATGAGTTCAAGCACGGTCTACTCTCGACTCAACTAACATGCTTAAAACATAACTAAGACACCTAAAATGAACTAATGTGTCTGCAATGGCAATGGGTGGATACATGGAAATGTAGGAGTATCACTGTTCCTCGTCCCTCCACTTCTTCTTCTGACTTCTTCGAGTCTTCTTTTCTTCACATCAAAGGTGTCGATCTCCCCCCTTCCATGATCGGGTATCCTCCCGACATCCTCAACAGCCCGGTTTACCCTCAAAGCCGCATTGGCAATGACCTGAGCTTGAAGATCTTCCATTCGTGCCCCTGCCCTAGGCATCGCAGCCATCCTCCTATCAACCAAGTCTTAATAGTCCTCGACGATGTCTCCAGTAATGTTATGGCCACTCGCCACGGCCTTGGTCTCTCTCAAAACCCTGCTAGGGTCATGAGTCCCACCAGAATAGCCTCGCGCCTCTCCTCAATGAGCCTTTGAGTCTGTCCCATATTCTGTTCATACCAGTCCAAGTAGACCGTGGTTAGAACCATGCTGGCTGCACGACCAAGAAGTACCCAAGCCGGAAAGAGGGAACAAGTCCACAATCAGGAAAGAAGTGAAATAATGGAGGAGTCCCACATAGACAAAGGCGGAATCCTCAAATGCTCTGGGTTAACATCAGACCACTCCAATAGTGGAGTCTGCAGTAATCCAAACTGATGACAGACCAAAGAAGGGATGTAGTAAGACGATCCCAAGAGTCCCGGCACCCGAACGAAAAGGGAATTGTCCTGATACTCCCGCACCGAACTGATACGCTAATGTGGGACTGATCAACGGATCCCGGCGGTCGTAAGGCGAGCCATGTAATCCTCCCAGTCACTCTGGACGAAATCCAAGAGGATGCCTCTCAGGGAATAAGACCACAGTCTGTGAGAGATAGGAGCCTCGGGAATGGCCATCAACCTCTCCTTCAACCACTAAGTAAGTAAGGCGGGGCTACCGCTACGCATGAAGCCGTCTCCTAAAGCCAAGCGGTCCATGCCATGAAGGGTCTCACCCAAGATCAAGGGGACAATATCCTTCCCCGCACGGCACTCCTCAAGGACACTCAGTAAAACCCTATGAAAAGTACCTTTGGAGCCAACCATATAGAAAAGGCAAGAATGCACAAACCAAAGGCATTCCAAGACGCCTCATCCGTGCGATCCATAAACTTCTCGGGGAGATCCGAAATGTTAATGAAAGTATGATTAAGGACCTGCATTGGGCCTCTTCCAAAGGAATGTCGAGAAGAGAGACCAACCTTTCGACACACATGGTGTTATCAACCGAGGGGAGAGCAATGACCTCCATGTCAACGCCGCCCACCAAAGCCTTGAAATCCTCATAGGTTGGAGTGATTTTGTTATAAGAGAAGCAATATACATGTCTCCTAACATCCCAAAAGGACGCAGCGGCTCTTAATAGCTCGAGATTCGGGATGAACTCCTTGAGAGACCAAAGGGATTGGAGACCAAATTTGGACTGGAAAGCTCCCTTGTGATTCCTCATATGGTACCGCATCCAAAGCCTAAGGTTGCCCTCAAAGCATTCTTGATGATATTGGACAATTTTGGTGGTTTTTCCATGAGAAAAGGCTCCATGGAAGAGAAAGCTTTCGAAATGAAGATGATGAACTGATTGATGAACTTCAGAAGATGAACAGGCCTGGAACAGAATTGAATAAAAAAGTAGTGTTTCCTCTCCTAGCCATACGGCTACTTTAGCCCTGCCAGAATTAATGATTTCTTGTTGAGAGTTAGCTTTGTGGTCCTACCCATTCAAATCCCCTTCCCAACCAATGTCATAAATGCCCCCGAAAAAAATGCCCCTTTTGGCTCATGCAACTTGAATTGAACCTAGAAAGATTAGGTTCCCAATGAAAATGAAAATAGGGCAGTCCCTGTTGGGTTTCGAAGTAACATGCGCAGCGGAATATAGCAATTAAAATTTTAAGAAACCCAAAGCCATGGATCCGTTCATATGATTAAATCAAATACAACAAGATGAATAGAGGAATAACTAACCCTTGATGGCTATGAATTTTCTCTTGATCTTTGGTTGAGAAACTTGAAGACTTGATCACGATCACAAAGCTTGAACACGAACTTTGAAGATGATGATTTTCACCCTCTAGCGGTATCCACACTTCGAACGAATATCAAAGGAGCTTCTTTGATCTTGGTTGCTAGACCAATATTATGAAACACACTTTCACAATAAAATAAAGAACTATATGGAATAATTTGTGAATTATTTTGTTCCTCAATCAATGATATCTTAGAACAAAATAAAATCTCTCTCAAACTCTTTGAGACTCACAAAATCACTTGTTTTTATGGTCTGGCCGAATTGGGGTTTTTATACACAATTAAGACCTATTCCAAATAGGAATCTTGTGCCAAAAACCTTCCTAAATCGAATTAGGAAATTCCCAATCGGGAGCACCAGGCGCCCGCCCGGTACCACCCAGGCGCCCGCCTGTTTGGGCAGAAACTCCAGTTTATTTTTGGCTTGAACAGGCGCCCGCCCAAGCGCCCGCTTGGTTGACCAGGAGGCCCAGATCTTTCCAGAAATTCCTTGGAAGTCCTCCGACCCTAAATACCAATATAGTCCTTTTATTTAAGATTCGTTCTAATGTGTGTGACCCTCTAGGATTATACTAAGTTGGCAATGGGCTCAAACATGATCCCATAAGATATGATTAGGTTCTAGCAAACCGTCATACATACCCAAATAGTATAACTAGATACAAGTTCGCATTCCTTTAGAATATGTCATAATCCTTTTGTCCACGATATCATTGAACACAAGTCATGGTCAAAGAGCCAACTTGTTTTTGTTCAATACTTTCTCAATTCCGAATATGTTGATAATCCAAATGACATTGATCCAATCAATTCATTTGAGTCCGGCCGAACATTTCATCAACATCATTCCTACGAGAGGCCCAAGCTTGACATCTCTCCGTGGAGGGACAAATCCATTTAGCTTATTATTCTTCCCAACGGGAATCCGATTATGCCAATCATACCCTATATAACTACCGTGTTAAGGTAGCGTTTGAATATGTCAAACATAATGTTCATCAAGTGGAAGACTATAATAACTTCATGTCTAAGGATTCAAATGACATAACTAATATGAGATATATGTACGACATAGACCATGACATAAATCTCATACAGCGGGTCATGTCCAGTACCTTGTTCCAAACAAGTACCCATAAATCTAACATGATCATCCCATGACCATTTAGCCTTTATACTAGTGCTTAACAGTACTAGGGATGGGGATTATTATAAGTAAACATGAACAACAATAATAATCAAAACATCTCTTTATTGATATGAAATAAATGATAACAATTACAACGTTTATTAAACGTGCCTAGGACACCACTACCAACAATCTCCCACTTGCCTAGGCCCAATCTCCCATGTATCTAATACCCATGGACCTAACATGACCATCATGTTTAGCTTGTGGAAGTCCCTTTGTTAGCGGGTCCGCAACATTGTCATCAGTAGGTACTCTGCATATATTTACGTCTCCCCTATCAACGATCTCTCGAATGATATGAAAACGCCTAAGTATGTGTTTGGATTTCTGATGTGCTCTTGGTTCCTTTGCTTGAGCAATAGCACCATTATTGTCACAATAAAGGTCTATTGGATTAGCAATACTAGGAACCACTTCAAGTTCAGTTATGAACTTTTTAATCCAAACAGCTTCCTTTGCAGCATCCGATGCAGCAATATACTCAGCTTCTGTTGTAGAATCAGCGGTTGTACTTTGCTTGGAACTCTTCCATCTCACAGCTCCACCATTTAACATAAACACAAAACTCGATTGCGATCGGCTATCATCTTTGTCGGTTTGGAAGCTTGCATCCGTGTAAGCATTTACAACGAGATCATCTTCCATTCCTCCATAGACTAAAAACGAGTCTTTAGTTCTTCTCAAGTACTTAAGAATCGCTTTTACAGCTATCCAGTGATTTTCGCCAGGGTCGGATTGGTATCTACTTGTCATGCTCAAAGCATAAGATACATCCGGCCTAGTACAAATCATGGCATACATGATGGACCCAATTGCCGAAGCATATGGAACATCATTCATTTTCTCACGCTCATCTTTTGTCTTAGGACATTGAGTCTTGCTTAGAGAAACTCCATGTAACACGGGCAAGGTGCCTCTCTTAGAATTTTCCATACGGAATCTTCTAATGACCTTGTCAATGTATGTACTTTGGCTTAAACCAAGTAGCCTCCTTGATCTATCTCTATAGATCTTAATGCCAAGAATATATGCGGCTTCACCCATATCTTTCATTGCGAAGCACTTTCCTAACCAAGTCTTTACAGACTGAAGTGTAGGAATGTCGTTTCCAATGAGCAATATGTCATCCACGTATAAAATAAGGAATAGCACTATGCTCCCACTAATTTTCTTGTATACACAAGGCTCATCTTCGTTCTTGATGAAACCAAACTCTTTGACCGATTCATCAAAACGGAGATTCCAACTCCTTGAAGCTTGCTTCAATCCATAGATGGATCTTTACAATTTGCATACCTTAGAATCTTGTTCAAAACCTTCTGGTTGTGTCATATACACATCCTCTTGAAGTTTTCCATTCAGGAAAGCGGTTTTGACGTCCATCTGCCATATTTCATAGTCATGATATGCGGCAATGGCAAGCAAAATTCTTATAGACTTGATCATTGCTACGGGTGAAAAGGTCTCATCATAGTCAATACCATGAACTTGCCTATAACCCTTCGCTACAAGCCTAGCTTTGTAAGTATGCACCTTCCCATCCATATCAGTCTTCTTCTTGAAGACCCATTTGCATCCTATGGTTTTTACACCTTCGGGCGCATCAATCAAATTCCAAACTTGATTGTCTTGCATGGATTGAAATTCGGATTCCATGGCTCCAAGCCACTTGTCCGAATCAGGAGAAGACATCGCCTCTTGGTAGGCTGACGGTTCATCATTCTCAATGATTTCTACCTCATTACTATCCGTTACGAGAAATCCATATCTCTCGGGCTCGGATCGTAACCTACTAGATCTGCGAGTTGCTTGTGTACTTTGAACAGGTTCCACAACTCCTTGTGGTTCTTGTTCTTGTTCCACTATTGGTTCAATGTTATTTCTGGGTCTCAAATTTCTTCAAGATTTATTTTACTCCACTGATTTCCTTGGAGAGAAACTCTTTCTCTAGAAAGACACTAGTTCGGGCAACAAACACTTTGTTGTCCTCTCGGTTGTAAAAGTAATATCCTTTAGTTTCCTTAGGATATCCCACGAAAATACATTTATCAGATTTGTGTGCTAGTTTGTCAGAGATAAGTCTCTTGACATAAACTTCGCAACCCCAAATCCTCATGAAAGATAAACTAGGTTTCTTTCCACTCCACATCTCATATGGAGTCTTTGGAACCGATTTAGTTGGAACTTGATTTAGTGTGAAAGCAGCGGTTTCTAGGGCGTAACCCCAAAAGGATATTGGAAGATCAACTTGACTCATCATGATCGAACCATGTCTAACAAAGTCCGATTCCTCCTCTCTAACACATCATTCCATTGTGGTGTTCCGGGTGGAGTCAATTGTGAACTATTCCACAATTCTTTAGATGATCATCAAATTCTTGACTTAAGTATTCACCACCTCGATCTGATCGAAGTGCTTTAATACTTTTGCCAAGTTGTTTTTCTACTTCATTTTGAAATATTCTAAATATCTCAAATGCTTCACTTTTATGTTTCATTAGGTAAGCATACCCAAATCTACTATAATCATCAGTGAAGGTTATGAAGTATTGAAATCCTCCCCTAGCAGTGCTACTTAATGGTCCGCATACATCGGAATGTATCAACCCCAATAAGTCGCTTGCCCTTTCACCCAACTTGGTAAAGGTGTCTTAGTCATTTTTCCAAGAAGACACGACTCACAAGTATCATACGACTCTAAGTCACATGAACCCAAAAGTCCGTCCCCATGGAGTTTTGAGATACGCTTCTCATTAATATGACCAAGACGGCAATGCCACAAATAAGTATGATTTACATCATTAGGTTTAGATTTCTTATTTACATGATAGACATTATTTTCATTCTTGACATCCAAGATATAAAGGCCATTAAATGAATTAGCAATACCATAAAGCACATCATTTAAATAATAGAAAATTTCTTATTCTCAATAAGAAACTTAAAACCTTCATTATCCAAACAAGAAATTGAAATAATATTTCTGCTTAAATCCGGAACATAATAACAATTGTTCAGAACAAGAATTAATCTGAAGGTAAAGTGACTTCATAAGTCCCTACGGCTAATGCAGCAACTCTTGCTCCATTCCCCACACGTAGATCTACTTCACCTTCTTTAAGCAGTCTCCTATTCTTTAGTCCCTGCACATTTAGACAAATGTGAGAACCACATCCGGTATCCAATACCCAAGAATCAGTGGTAGAAAGGAGAATATCTATCATATAGATACTGAAGTCGACGCAGCCTTGCTGCTCTTCTTCTTCTTTTGCTCTTCCAAGAAAGCCTTGCAATTACGCTTCCAATGACCAATTTCTTGACAATGGAAACAGATTGCATCCTTTTGTGATCAGGTTTTGCCTCAGAAGCCTTGGCAACCTTTGCCTTGCTTATCTTGGGTTTGAGAACTTTTGCCTTACCCTTTCCTTTGGCACTAGCCTTCTTCCCATCATGAACCAAGAGCACGGGAGAACCTTTCTCCACAATTTCATCTCTGCAGTTTTGAGCATCCCATGCAACTCAGAGAGATTCTTATCCATTCCATGCATGTTATAATTCATTACAAACTGATATAACTTTAGGCAATGAATTAAGAATGAGATCCGTGGCTAGCTCCAATGGAATTGATAGCCAAGTTTCTCAAGGTGCTCTACATAACCTTTCATTTTAAGAAAGTGAGGACTCACTTGTTGCCCTTCATTCATTTTACTAGTAGTGAATGCAACAATGGTCTTGTACCTCTCTTGCCTAGCTTGCTCTTGAAACATGGTTCTCAACTCCACGCCTATCTCATAGGCTTCCAAATGTTCCAAACTTTGTTGGAGTTTTGAACACATAGCAGCAAGCATGAGACAACTTACATCTCTAGAATCATTACGATGTTTCTTGTAATTGTCTCTTTCTACCCTAGGGGCAGTAGGCGGTGGTTCAGCAGGAAGAGGCCCATCGAGAATGTACAACTTATCTTCTTGCCTAAGAACGATTCTTATGCTACGGATCCAATCCATAAAGTTGTACCATTCTCTTCGAGCTTATCCTTCTCAAGGATCGATCGCAACGACATTGATTGAGTGTTATTAGTCATTTCTACAAATATGCAAAATTTCCAAAATTTAATAAGTACCGATTTTCATTAAAGAGATAAATAATGTATTTTTCAAACAAAATACTCCCACTAAATTATATAACCTTCATATACATCCAATGTATAATATAATTTAAATGGGTTAAGATCCAACTTTAATTTAATTTCAAGTCCGCTAAGGCGGATTACACAAAATCAAATTAATTAGGTAGACAACTCTTGTCAATCATATCCATATGACTCTTAGTTCCTTTTATGAGATTCTTTAAGAAATCCAATTTCAAAAAGCATGTTAAACCTCATCTTTGCCTAGGCCCAAAACTGTTTTGACGCCTAATTAAGTCTAACCATTTTAAACGCATAGTTAATGTGTCCCGCTAGGGGCGTGCCCACATTATCTATCTTGCTTATACATAAATAAATTTAATGCACCTCGCTAGGACGAATCTACATTAAAATCACTCATGTACTAACAAGTGTTTTAATCATGGCATGGCAATAAAAGACTTAAAACTTTCTTTGAAGGTTCATCACATATAGTATATAACACATTTATGAGCACATAATATAAACATGTTACACATCAAGTTTAGCCACTAAATTAATCCCATTAATTTAAGCATGATATTTATGTGTCATTAGTTTCTCTATAATTATGAGGATGAGACTATTTCAACTTCGGTCATTATCTCCAAATCAAGACAACAAGAAGTGCGGTCGAACTAAGCCATTAGGCAACCACAATCCCCGCACTAATTCAAGAAACCAAGAAAGTAGTCCATGTGGCCGAAACTAAGCAATAGATGGTCTCGATGAACGTAGGCCAATTGCATTCACAATTCCACATGGATCTCCAATCATTGAATCAAGAACTTTGTTTCTTAATTTTAGCAATTATGAACTCTTCATAATTCTAACTTCGTTTATCTTTGAAACTTTGATTGCGATCAATTTTGGGAAACACAATCTCGATGAACGCAGATTAGCCATCCAAAACTTGAACCAATCTAGGAATCACAAGACTAAAACAAATAGGAAAATCAAACCCCAAAATCCACACACAACCAACTACCCAAAACCCATTCCAGATCAGCAGTCTGAAGTGGTCTTGTACTGGTTTTGTTGGATTTATCGAAAATTCCAGAATCAGAATATTTGGCCTAGCGAGCGCGGCGCCTGGTCCAGGGCGAGCGGGCGCCTGAAACGCGCGCGCGGCCTGGTCCAGTGCGGGCGAGCGCCTATATGGTCAGAATGGTATGGAATTTTCAAGTTCGAAAATTTGTCTCAAAATTATTTTTCCCTGATTATTAAAACTTTGATCCAATCAAAAATCAATAATCGAAATAATTCAGAATCCACCATAATTTTTTATTGCGATCGAATCGTGCGATTAAAGTTGGAAAAACATAAACCACATAAAATCACAAAACACATAAACATCATATAATCCAATATTCATATCATGCTTGGCACATAAACAATTATATACACATAACATGATCCAAGTATTGAATTAATCAACATGAACGGGGCTCTGATACCACTGTTGGGTTTCGAAGTAACATGCGCAGCGGAAATATAGCAATTAAAAATTTTAAGAAACCCAAAGCCATGGATCCGTTCATATGATTAAATCAAATACAACAAGATGAATAGAGGAATAACTAACCCTTGATGGCTATGAATTTTCTCTTGATCTTGGTTGAGAACTTGAGACTTGATCACGATCACAAAGCTTGAACACGAACTTTGAAGATGATGATTTCACCCTCTAGCGGTATCCACACTTCGAACGAATATCAAAGGAGCTACTTTGATCTTGGTTGCTAGACCAATATTATGAAACACACTTTCACAATAAAAATAAAGAACTATATGGAATTATTTGTGATTATTTTGTTCCTCAATCAATGATATCTTAGAACAAATAAAATCTCTCTCAAACTCTTTGAGACTTCCAAAAGCCTTGTTTTTAATGGTCTGGCCGAATTGGGGTTTTTATACACAATTAAGACCTATTCCAAATAGGAATCTTGTGCCAAAAAACCTTCCTAAATCGAATTAGGAATTCCCAATCGGAGCACCAGGCGCCCGCCCGGTACCACCCAGGGCGCCCGCCTGTTTGGGCAGAAACTCCAGTTTATTTTTGCTTGAACAGGCGCCCGCCTGGTACAACCCAAGCGCCCGCTTGGTTGACCAGGAGCCAGATCTTCCAGAAATTCCTTGGAATCCTCCGACCCTAAATACCAATATAGTCCTTTTATTTAAGATTCGTTCTATTGTGTGTGTGACCCTCTAGGATTATACTAAGTTGGCAATGGGCTTCAAACATGATCCCATAAGATATGATTAGGTTCTAGCAAACCGTCATACCTACCCAAATAGTATAACTAGATACAAGTTCGCATTCCTTTAGAATATGTCATA